>JAOPHQ010003139.1:0-77500 GCA_030340625.1 Merluccius polli | reverse complement strand
TGGTGGAAAGCATGCCGCCTGGTTGCCCCTACTTCCCAGACTTTCTGAAGAAGTTTAAAGGCTCGCCCTCTGGCTCCTCGATAGGCGACAAAGCGGAGTATATGGAGATGGAGGAGGGGGTGACAGAGTCCCTGTGCGGGTTGGACAAAAGCCCCAGTAAGGGAAATGGCACAGAGATAAACAGAAAAAACAGCAACTCAAAGTCAGTTCAGACTGATGTGTGATTACAAAAGAGAGATTACTTTTATAAAGAACTATACGCCCTATGCGCCCTAACAGCAGGTGGTCCCCCTAAACACAAGTTTGACAACGTGCGTCGGTATGCAGAATGCGCACTCGCGCGCGCACGCACATACGCACGCACACACACACACACACACAGACACACACGCGCGCACACACGCACGCACGCACACACACACACACACACACACACACACACACACACACACACACACACACACACACACACACACACAATACATTAACAATTCAGAATGTTTCGCCAGGTGGACCATTTAAAAAAACACATCAAGGAATTAGGCTATTGTGTTAAATTCACCTCATAGTCCGACCAGCCCTGGCCCAACGGGTTAATCCGTTAGTTTGGCCTATAAAGGTTTTCATGTATAAAATGAAATAGCCTACATCGGCTAATGCATTCGCACTTTATGAGTTTTATTTGTCAATACGCGAAAGAGGGGAGATAGTTTTTGCTATTATGCAATAAGGTCAAATTTGTTTGCACTAATGTAAAAAAAGAGTCCTATTTTCTGGCAGCCGTGGTGTTAGGCTGTATTAAATGACAGTAACTCTAGCCCATCACAACGACAACATTTTAGACATATTCTGGACATCTGACTGAAGACATAGGATTTCTGTTTATTTCATCTCCAAGAAAGCACACGGCGCCGAAACAAACGCGCTCGTCAACAAGCACAGGATTAGGATGTGATATCAGATCATATAACCCTATTTATAGTGTTTCAAACGATATAATTGAGAACAATACAAGTTTAGTCTTCATAATC
Organism: Merluccius polli; assembly: GCA_030340625.1. Classification (NCBI taxonomy): domain Eukaryota; kingdom Metazoa; phylum Chordata; class Actinopteri; order Gadiformes; family Merlucciidae; genus Merluccius; species Merluccius polli. The sequence goes on along the minus strand of JAOPHQ010003139.1, from coordinate 76,469 downwards.
ATAATATAAAGCAAACCAGAGCTAAATTAAAATTAGATCCTATCCCAACATTCATAATGGACAAAAAAATATAAAGCTTTTGAAGAATGGCTTGCCGTGCCAGGTTTTGTATATTCACGCTTGGGCGCCAACATCGTTACCCGGTATGATAAAAACCACCTCAAAAATGACTATCCCTTTACACGGATGCCGATGGAAAGCTACAGCAAAGTGACGTGGAAACTCCTTGGGTGATGGAGAACTTCATCCTTTGTCCGATGGACCTCGTGCACAAAATATTTTTTTTCTTTCAAGAGGACAATGATTATCTTCAAGATCAATGAGGTTCTTCGGAGTATGGATGTCTTCCAAGGTATGTAGCCTATACTGTACGCATGATACTCTAGGCTAGAGAAACACTAAATATCTACACAACTTCCTATGTAGGCCTATAACAACATTTCAGAGTGGTGTGTGTGTGTGTGTGTGTGTGTGTGTGTGTGTGTGTGTGTGTGTGTGTGTGTGTGTGTGTGTGTGTGTGTGTGTGTGCAGAATTGGACATTTCTTGTAACCGTGGATGTATGTAACGGGCCTCCCTTGCCAATGAATGGCGAGCAAATACGCGTGCGTAATAGTCGCGTCATGGTGGCTGATCATGCTCGTGTCATGTCACTCCAGTAAGTTAACGGTGATCGCCGGTAACAAAGGGCCACATTGGACGTTCAACCCACACATATTAAAATACCTAATGATTCATATCGGGACGTCACGAAGGGTTGTATTTAATTTCATACATGCATATTCATTCTAAATCTATCTAAATGTATCAGAAATGTATTTTAATACTCATTGCTTTGTCCTGTTTTGTAAGGTGTTGAGAAATTATAATGATGGATAAGGCCTAATGCCATCTTGTGTATAACCATTGTGTGTCTGTAACTGCATTATTTATACACTATGCAAATCCTTTGTCAAGGAGTGCACATTTGCATCCATATGCCATGCATGCCAATAGTATTACAAAAGTGTGCTATTATTTTTCAATTACTATGTGTAAATTATTGATAAGACACCTGTAATACATACAATCTGAAGACTTTTCTTTAGCATTTTCCTTATCTCACTCTCTCACACACACACACACACACACACACACACACACACACACACACACACACACACACACACACACACACACACACACAATACACGTGTGGACCGAAGTGTTTAGACCTATAACATATTAGCCATAAACTAGTGTTGCATTCCATCCTTGTGTGCCCAATGCATCTTTGAAGTACAAATGTGAACCATATGGTTCATTATGAATTATAAAAAAAGCCTTTTGAAAGAACACAGAATGAAAATGACGTTAAATTGCATACAGTGAATCACACATGCCCGTATATCAGCGTATACAACATATGTCATATTTAGGCAGGAAATTCTAACACATTGGAACTTTTAGAGTTAATTCTAGTCTGAACCAATTCTCATCTGAACCAATTCTAGTCTGAACCAATTCTAGTTTGAACCAATTCTATTCAGAACCAATTCTCATCTAAATCAATTATAGTCTGAACCAATTCTCATCTGAACCCGTTTCTAGTCTGAACCAAATCTGAACCAATTCTTATCTGAACCAATTCTAGTAGGAACCAATTCTAGTCTGAACCAAATCTGAACCAATTCTGTTCTGAACCAATTCTAGTCTGAAACAAATCTAGTATAAAAACATTATAGTTTGAGCCCATTGTGGTCTGAACACACTGTACCCTTTGTTGACTTTGTCAACAGTTGAAAATGAGTTTGATATAAAGTGACCCTGGTGAATGACTACTTGAAGGTTGATATTGACATGTTTGGTTTCGTGACAGACTATATAAATAATTGACTGGAATGTCATAGAAAATGACCAAGAAGCGTGTTAGACTGCCTGGTAAAACAATAGAAACCAGCCTATGTCCCTTTCAATGAAGACTGTTGCCTGTTGGGTTGCTTGTATTTTAATCAGTGGTCACTCCAATGTTCATTGATCTGAGACCAATATAAGCTATTATCAAACACATTCACTTGAACACATGCCATTGTTTAATCCCCCTCAAACAATCCTTATGTGTTTGCATGCTGAGGTATAAAGCTGAATTCACTCCATCAACAGTCACAGTGATGCCTTGTATGTCTGCATCTGTCAAACGCTTCACGGTGGACTGGTGCATTCATTTAAAGTGCTCCAGAAATGCTACCCCATGCCATCTACTTTACACCAGTCATCTTAATAATAGCACAGATGTACCTCAGAAAGTACGAAAGTGTTATTTTTCTTTCCTTATTCAATTTTTTTTTAATATGTGGTTAATACCCTCACATCACATTGAAATGTTATTAAATATGTGGTTTCATAGCAAAAGTGTGGCGCATTTACTCCTGCATATAAAGTAAATGCACAGCCTTTGCTGATGAAAGAAATATCATTACCCTATAGGCCTACTGTGGTTTTAGCAGTCCATTTTCTAGCGGCTTCCCATTTTGCAGTTATATAATGAAGCACCCCCTTGAATGGTCATGAGCAACCTGATTCTGGAGGCCTAGACGATCTTTCCGGTGGGCTGAATTCATCTCACAATGGCACAAGCTTGATTAGGTTACCTGACTATAGGCGTGTGGATTATGTTGCTAATCACACATATCATCGCTTCTTGGATTTCACTCTCACGCAGCAAAGCTATAGCCGTAGTTGCAGTACAATACAATATGTGTTGGAGTACAATATGCACAATATGTATACTTTTAAAAAAAAATATGGATCTATTTGTTCAGGCATGGTTATTTAGTTGTATTGAAACTAGACCCAGTGTTGGCTTACATTCAGAACAACCATTGAAAACAAAGGTAAAGTGTTAGCTGTATACATACAGCACATAATAGCAGGTCTGTGGCTGGACACATTGTTGCAGGCCTGGTGCCAGGATGAAGTGAATGAGGGGGCTGTTAAAATTTATGAGGGGGCAATTTTTTTCATAAAATAAAAATTAATTGATTTAACCATGCAGTGGCCTCAGAAATGCTAAATAACCACAACATAAGGCTAATGTTCAAATCAAAGAGTACATTTATTAATCAGAGCACTAAGAACATAGCACTAGCATGTTTTACTATTTCTATTTTCTATAGATACATGAAGCTTAAACAGAGGGGGCAAAAAATACAACTGAGGGGGCTAAGCCCCCTTAAGACCCCTCGTGGTGCCGGGCCTGCATTGTTGATTATATTTGCTGTCACAGAGGATCAGAGATTTGGGATTTCTACTTGGAAGCAGCTGTTATTTTTTATTTCTTCTCAAGAGCGGCCTTACATCCTTAACAAGTCATATTAGACACAACAACTAGTTGCATTCACAACATTAATAATTAACATTATCTTGTTTGTATGTAACCAAAATGAAAATCTTTGAGATAACCAACACATGCCTAATTATCAGTTAGAGAGAGGTCAACATTGAACCGGCACTTATTGGTTTATATTTACCAACCATGGGCAGGTAAATGAAAGTAAATGATTGTGTTACACATTGTGTATATGCACTGTACTGTATATGCACATGTATAACATCCAAGTGTGTACACCTAAATATTCAATGTGTACACAGGTGGTTCTGGAAATAAAAATGAAATAAAAAGACAGACTGTTGCAATAGAGAATTTGCAGATAAACAGAACTTGCAGATATTGCTACATCTAAAGTATATTGTGATTGTGTTTTTCTTTTTAACGTCAAAACTTAACGTTACCTCAAGGTACTGTGTGTTAACTGATGCAGAGTAATTATGGGAACTTGATTTATGATTTGGCATTTCTTTAGTCCATTGGAATTTAGCTTTTGGCTGTTTACAACCTTGGATAAAGCCTTGAAGTTGATTTTAGCTGGTCGTGTTTCATGATTTCAAGTTGGACTGTTTGGATTATATTTGGGCTACATGCAACAGGTCATATGACACATGTGATGTGATATGATGGTATGACCAAAAAAGTTGTTCAGGAAAATTCAGCTAGTTCAGAACTCTGCTGCCAGACTTTTAAGAAAAACGAGGGAAAGAGAGCACATTACTCCTGTTTTAGGCTCCCCATTTCTTTTAGAATTGATTTTAAGGTCCTTTTACTCACATACAATGCTCTTAATGATATAGCACCTTATATTTCTGACTTGTTAATCCCTTATCAACCAACAAGTGTTCCTAAAGTAGCCCACAAAACAAGTGAGGAAACTGCTTTTAGCGACTTCGCTCCAAGACTGTGGAGCACCCGACCTTACATAAGATATGCAAGCTCTGTTGGCATTTTTAAGAATCAACTGAAGACCTTATTTAGTTAATGTAGTATGTTTTGATCTCTTTTTTAATACTTTCATTTCTCAGCCTTTTTATTGGACCTTTTATTCTATTTTTATGAACTATTTTTTTGTATTTTTGTTTCAATTGTCTTGTTTCCAATGCCATACTGTAAAGCACTTTGAACTGCATTTTTTTGTATGAAAGGTGCTATACAAATAAAAGATGAATAAATACAGATTATTATTATTATTATTATTATTATTATTATTATTATTATTATTATGACTGTCTATGACTATGTGGTACACATAAACACCTCTCAATCAGGCACAGTATGTCAACCATCTAGACAGTCAGGCATAGCAACATAGATTTCAGCCTTGGGCCCCTCATAGAAACATAGAAACACAAATCTTAGATGAGCCTCCGCTCATATTGATCAGTGTTACATAAGCCAGTACCTGGTACCCAGAATGATGCTAAGAGCTGTACTCGGTCTTGCTAGAACAGGATTAAGACACTGGAAAATGTGGAAAAAATCTCTCTCTCTCTCTCTCTCTCTCGCTCTCTCTGCACTCTTGCTTTGGAATGACTGTATGCTTTTATGTGGAATGACTAATGCTTGCTCTTAAGGTCCTGTGTATGTGTGTGTGTGTGTTTGTGTGTGTGCTTGTGTATGTGTGTGTGCGTGTGCATGCATGCGTGTGTGTGTGTGTGTGTGTGTGTGTGTGTGCATGCATTGTGTGTGTATTTCTGCAGGTGGGCATGCATGCAATAATTCAACACACTGGGGCCTCACTGGCTGAAATGATGATGAGTCATGAAATACAAAGAATTAAATCCCCCACACACATTACATGTAGCTCCATATAGGATTTTTTATTGTGCAAGAAATATGCTAATTACTGCATTTAGATAATGATGAATATCAGGATCTTTCTTTCTCTTGCTAATGGATTTTGTCTGATCAACACAAGTTCTTCACATCTCCAGGTGTGGGCTTTACTGTTCCCTGTCCTTCAATCACTCCTTGATGATTAAAGAACCAGTCTGGGTGATGAAACCATCATTACTGTCTCTCCTGGCTTCACTTAAACATTTGTGACCAATATTATTTCTCAAAATCAATTTGTTGTGCCAATTCTGCCTAAGAGCATGTTGTGTGAACATGGTCTTTGTGATAAGACATTTTGGAAACTACTTGTTCCACTGTGATGTTGTCCACAAACGCTCACAAACTCGTACTGACTGACGCACATTGATTCCAAAAGACGAAAGTGCTATATTGCCAATGTTTACATTTGTGGCAGACGCGCTCGCACTAAATGCTCTTTGGCAGAATCAGCACAACAAAGTGATTTTGAGTTTTATCTGCATGTATCTGAAATATTGCAATCTTGCTTTACATGTTTACTCCCAACATTCCCAACACTTTCAACAACAGATGAGCAATTTATGATAACATTTTCTCTTGCTAAATTTAGTTCTATCCATGAGGTGTGTATGTCTTTGTGTATATGTATATACAGTATATAGAGAGAAAGAGAAAAGGGAAAAGTAGCCTCTTAACTTTGTGGCTTATGGATATTAGGTAACTTTACATGACAGGCACACATGAGCATTATTCACATGAATTTGGTTAATTCACAATTGACACTTGTTGAAGGAATAGAAAATGGAAACAATAAAATAAAATAAAAAAATAAAATAAAATATATATATACAGTATATACAGTATATATATATATATATATATATATATATATATATATATATATATATATATATATATATATATATATATATAGTTTATATAGTTTAAACATTTTTTTAATAGAAGCCTTTTAGGTACACTTGGCTGAGTCCACAACGCACCCTTTTGGATTTCTGTGTTACTTTTCAGGTCCTCACATGGTAAATCCTTTCTGCTCTGAGCCGAGTCTTGGTTTTATACAGTCACGGTTTTCTGCTCTTGCCTTAGAGGGACATTACAGCTGGCACATTGACACTGCTGGCCCCGCACTGATGGAAAGTTCTGTTTCTTTTTTTCTTTTCTTTTTTTGCAAATAACAAATAGTGGTTTGTTGATTTTTTTCCCCTCCCTGGCACATCATCTAATTATGTGGGCCATAAATCTGGCACATACGGTAAATGATGTAAAATGGAAAGGAAAATCTCACAAATAAACATTGTAGCAATTTCTTTACTGATGTTTCTCCAGGCGGAGGTCTCCAAACAAAGCCGGGAATATTCCACCCCTTACCAATTATACACACATTTTATTCCAATTTTTAGTTTTCTGTAATTGAAAATTATGTTGGGCACACCAAATGCTATTTGTTTTGTTTGTGTGTGGTGTGTGTGCCCCCAAATTTGTTTTGTTTTAAAACAGATATATCATAGGTGCCCCTTCCTGCACCCCCCTCAATTGTAACATTGTCATTATTGTCATTGGAAAAATACTGACAGCAAAATGGTATTCTGCTATAGAAGAATAAAAAACACATGATGATACTGTAGGTGGACACAACAAGTGACTTAATAATAGAAAGCGGCCTACATATTGTGTAGAACAGAAGCAACAGTATTATGAACCCCAGACAATGGGATCGCTGAAAAATACAGACTGAAAACTGTATTTGCACTAACATTAATGCCAAAAAATGTAATTTCCCGCATGCTCACATACTATTTTTTGTTATGTTATATTGTTATACCATTATGTTATGTTATTTTTGTTATGTTATTGTTTTACCATTGTATGAGACCATTTCTGTTGGAATGCACCAGAACCCTACTGAAATCACACTAAAACCTCTCTGCACCCATGCACATCAGCACCGTGCACACACATCGCACACACACCTCATCACCGCCGATGGAAAAAATCTTAGGGGAAACACTGATTGTGAATAATATATATATAGCAATGGATACCATCACCCAAGTCATCTTTACCCCATCAGCTTCCACGATACATGTTCTCAAACAGAAATCTAATTGAAATGAATAAGAACAAGAAAAAGGTTACATTTCATATTACCCCTCCAAAAATCTGCTGCAGGCCTACATTCAGTGGTGAAAAAGCATTATGTCAGGCACTTCAACATCTTGGGAGAGTCTTATTATTATTATTATTATCTCAATGTTTGCCTCTGTGAGTTTCCGGTGAGCTAATTGGAACGTTAAGCCCTCCCCCAAGTGCCAGCTGAAAAATTGCACGTTTGTAGCTAAAAATAGATATAGCATTTCCTGCTGTGGCAAGGAGAAGATTTAGTAATTCAAAGGAACCTGCCTAGGTTCTTGTTGTGTAGAGAAGCGCAAGCACAAGTGTTTCAGTTGTCACTTGTTCCTGTGGTTCAACAATATGAAAGATACGGCAAGGCATGTAAATCATTTTTCATTTGTTGAAGTTAGGAGTAAAATCTTTCCATATGCATGCCAGTGTGTGCACGTGTGCATGTGTGTGTTTGTGTGTGTGCATGCTTGCGTGTTTGTGTGTGTGTGTGTGTATATACCAGGCTCTCCAATGTAGCTTTAGAGCCAATCATGCTTAATCGATACCATTATTTCGGGTGACAATATGATATATTTTATTAAATAGTCCTAACAAGGGGTGGGGGAAGTTATCATATGTGTTATGAAAGAAAGTGAAGAGTGTTTGGGCTAAGTGTAATCATTGCCATGGCAACAAAATCTGGAATCTCTGATAGGAGTTATTTGTCTATGGAAAACGCTATCCTCAAGAGAGAGAGAGTGAGTACGTGTGTGTGTGTGTGTGTGTTTGTGTGTGTGTGCGTGCTTGCGGTTCTGTGTGTGTGTTTGTGTGTGTGTGTGGGTGTGTGTGGGGGTATGTGTGTGTACACGGTGTTTATGGTGTGTGTGTGTGTGTGTGTGCTTGTGGTTGTGTGTGTGTGTGTGTGTGTGGGGTGTTTAGGTTTGTGAATAGTTCCTGTGTTAAAAGTGTGTGTGTGTGTGTGTGTGTGTGTAAATGTGTGTTCCTTCTGTAACTACTTTTTCCATGTCTTAAATCTCTGTTTGGAAAATATGTGTCAGTGTTGTAGAGAGTGGCACTTTCCCAAACAGGACACTGGCAAACAAGAGCACTTTTAAAGAATGAGTACTTTTCTGGAGCAACTAACAAAACCAGTTTGCTTTGTTGTTCAAATTGACCCTTCGAAAGGCTTTTTGATATGGCTAGCCATATAAGATTTGGCATACTGAAACACATGAGTTGGCCTGTGGGGCTGCAGTATTAATTAAATCACAATGAATGTTATCAACGCCACATCCTTTATAGACGCAGCGCTTTCCTACTGATACTCATAAGGAGATTAGTCAAAAAATACTCAACCATAGCTGTAGAGTGTATATTCATCCCTAATATGAACTCTACTTCCCCTGCTACATCATAATGTTAATGTGGTATAGATATCCAAGGTAATTGAAACACACAGAAACACACTAGGGGCCCTATTTTGCACTCAGCGCAATTGACTTTGTGCACTGGCGCTTGTGCAATTCCTATTTTGCACCCGACGCACATTGGAATTTTCCCTCGCAAGGCGCAAGTCCTTCACTTGGGGAATGAACTTGCGCTCCGGGGGCGGTTCAGCGAAAACAGGAGGCGTGTCCCGGCGCAAACGTTCCCTGGTGCTATTCTACACTTTCACAAAACAATTGCGCCACAGACCAGGAAAAACCTAGTCTAAAGTCAGTGGCGCTTATTCAGACGCTATTTTAAGGGCGCTTGGCCATAATCAGGGAGGGGATGCGCGATTGTTGACGGGGGGGGGCGGGTGCGCGGTCCAAAAATCTGGACCGGCGCAAAAATAATAATAGACAAAATAAAAAATACAAAATAAAATAAAAAAATAATTACGGCCGGCCGGCTCGGCCTGAAATCGTCCGGCCGTTGGGGAAATCTCCCGAACCTCCCGACGGCCAGCCCGTCCCTGGCCATAATGTAGTGTACAACGTGCATACACTTTGCTTCTCTCATCTACAAGGAAGAAGTTCTCATTTTTGCAAACCATACATACAAACAAAAATATTACCACATATGTGAAAAATAGGCATAAATCTAGCGTACACAGTTACCCAAAATATTCAGGCTAATAGTAATGACGGATCAAATTAACCTGTTTGACCAATAGTCGCAAGACACATATATAAGGACACCAGGATGACACCTTTTATTATGCCAGCAACAGCGCGTTAAATGTTTTATAATCGAAAACACACAGAAACACGACGCGGTGTAACTGAAAGAACATTCGGCAGACTGAAAATGCGCTTCAGCTTATTTGACAGAAGAGCTGCATCATCTGTAAGCAGTGCTTGAAGTGGGCCGGTACGCACCGGTACGCAGTACCGGCACTTCTACATTTTACCCTTTAGCGTACCGGCACTTTTTCTTGAGCACCGGCACTTGTCACCTCTGATGGGCATGCGCGCGCTACGGCGGGATTGGACACGTCTGGGTCCAGTAGTGGCGATGCGCGATGTGCTCGCCATGGAACAAGCGCGCCTGCATTTAAAGGGAATGTGAGCCGACGCTCTGATTGGTTTATTGCACGTTACGCCCAAACCACACCTATGACTAATGTCGCTACTTCAGACCAACCCATTTTAGATTTGCGCTGGGCGCAAGAGTCATTTATCCCGCCGGCATAATAGCAACAGCGCCCAAGATCCGCCCACAAAGCCACTTGCGCTTTGCGTTTCATACTTGCGTTTCAGACCGGCAAAATAGGGCCCTAGTTCTATTTTGACACATGAGTGAGAGCCTTGGCATTGACTGGATGGCTCTTATAGATGTGAGGCTACATAATGATGCAATGCCTCAATGCCATCGTCTGGGGAGACCATTGGGTGATGGACTCACTCAGATGGTTGATTTTGAGGTTTAAATAAATTATGTATTATTATTATTATTATTATTTTATTTATTTTATTACTTGTCAATGCAAGATGGGAGAGTGTGGCCACATTCAACCAAAATCCTGAGAACAGTTTAAAGTCAAAGTCAACATTAAAGTCAAAGTCAACATTATCCTCTCTTTGAGCTGGCGGTCAATTCCCACCAAAACAAACAACGTGCAAATACAAATAAACCATTCTGTTATTATCATACATACATAACAGTCTTCATTCACCTACTCGGAGAACCTTCCCAACTTTGCCTACATGTACCAGTGTGCATTGTGTAAGAGCGTCTCCATGGCAACTCCTCAAGGCCAGACCAACTTGTGCAGTGGATGTGTGTACTTGGCTGTTATCATATGCAGCATGCATTATATCATATAGAGAGAAGTAGATAGAGATGGGGGAGAGAAGAGATGGACAAAGAAAGAGAGAGATGGATATATATATATATATATATATATATATATATATATATATATAGAGAGAGAGAGAGAGAGAGAGAGAGAGAGAGAGAGAGAGAGAGACACACACACACACACACACACACACACATGTATACAAAATATTTGAAATGGTTTCTCCTTATGCTATACTCAAGCTTAAGGAGAAACCATTTCAACATTTCAACAGTGTTCAATTTCTGAGAACTTCTGAAAACATCCCAGGGAAGTAGAGATTCATGAATTAATTCAGAATATGGTTTCATCATTAAGTAATATTGAATTTTCCAGATTACTCATCAGCCAGCCAGGGAGTCTTTCCTCTTCACCTTTTCCTTCTTTAATGTAGTCTAAATGCTTCAGTTGGTCTGTTCAGATGCCAATAAGCTGCCGCCTTACTGTATTTATGGTCCCAGAAAGTATTTCTCTTGTCCAAAAGTAATTATGTATCAGGATGAATGGTTAAAACCCATTTTTAATGGCATTTGCTAATCAACAAGTAGTTTCATTCTCCATTCAGAGACTTCATTTGTAGTGAGAAATTCTGTCCTCTTGGCCTTTGACCCTGCCTGTCTTTCTCACATGTTTGTGTGGCACATATCCAGGAGTCCCACAAAACCTTTACAAAAATGGTATGTTTAAAAAGTAAAATTCCATAAACTGGCTAAAGTTATAGTAAATAGAGGGCATATAATTAATATTACTGTATTTTTGGACGTTTGAAATGTGCATGTGAAGTGTAGGGTCAATGTACACCTGTTCACTGCCATTGTGTGTGTGTGTGTGTGTGTGTGTGTGTGTGTGTGTGTGTGTGTGTGTGCGTATTTGAATGTGCGCGTGTGTGTGTGTGCGTGAGCATTTACAAATGTATGTCTGCATGTGTGTGTGTGTGTGTGTGTGTGTGTGTGTGTTTTTCAAATGTATGTATGCATGTGTTTGTGTGTGTGTGCATGTGTTTGTACATATGTCTGTGAGTGACTGTGTGTGTGAGTGAGTGAGTGAGTGAGTGAGTGAGTGAGTGTGTGTGTGTACGGACCCATCTTGTGATATTTTGGGTATTTCCTGTAATCCAAATGAGACGTTGGCTTACTGAAGCCATATGATTATCATTCTTGTGTGGTGGACGACCAGCAGCGGCAGCATAAACAAGGGCAGCGTATGGGGACATAAGTTTGGCATCCCGATGACGACTGATTTGTTTTCATTTGAGATGCATGAACGTGATTTATCCGCCATAGAGCGGGGCCATAAATCACAAAGCCCTGGCACCTCTCTTCAGATGCCAAATTATACATGTGAGCATGTCTCCCTGGGCTATTTAAAGCACAGACTTCTAAATATGTCCATTATGTGTTATCTCCCATCTGAGGCCAGCCATATAAACGAGTGTGGCTATTATTCTGTGATTTAAAGGCTGGACTCGTGTTCTGTCTGGCTCTGTTTTCAAGTACATTATCATTCACTTACATTATTAAATAGAAAGATGATGGATAGAGAGAAAGAGAGATAGAGAGAGAGAGAGAGAGAGAGAGAGAGAGAGAGAGAGAGAGAGAGACATGAGACACAGTTATTGTAATTGCATTCCTGCAAAGCACATGCCAGTGGCTACTTGTTACCATAATTAATGCTTCTTATTTCTGTGTCATCTTCAAGCAAAATAAGTCTGTCTAGCTTTCTAATGATAAAGATTCTCAATCTGCAAAATGCTATATATATATATATGGTCTGAACGAACCACCGCCTGTATTACTGTCATTTGGACAAATTCACAACCCTCCAATGTATTTTTCCGAATGATCATCTGATCTCTCATTTTGGGTTTAAGAATAGGACTGCATTGTACCTCGATTCTGAAGTGTATTGACCATGAATTTAGGTATCATTTAGAATAATGTTTGTAATGTAATTTTTAAGGCTGCATTCGATTCTTTGTCTGTACCTTTTACACATGAATGCCTTTTGACACATGGTGTACATTTGTACACCATTGACACACCACTGTTGCCACCATTAGCCCTGTCCACAACAGTAAGCAAAAATCTATTGATTTTAATTTGTTATATTTAAGGATTTCCTCCAAGCATGAAGTTCCTCTTACATTTTTCTTCACCTTGGAATGCAGAGTTGTGGGAGGCAAGTGTCACTTCTGTGTCACTACATCACTCCAAAAGTTAATCTCGATCCTGAATTCAAATAATATTTGCCAGTCGATCGTATTATTATGTTTCCAGCAATTGCAAACAGCGCATGCTGACACAAATGTGCCAGTGAGTTCATGTTCTTTAATTATTTCTGGAAATGGCCTGCCAGTCAGTGTATTCCCACAGTCCTAGACTGTGGAACAGCCACCACTACTCACAGTAGACCTACACCCGCCCATCGCAGTATGGGCAAGAAACCTTTATATACCCCTCGGAAATAGCACTTATGGTTTGCATGTTTTGTTATTAAGAATATGCCTCTTACTGAGAATAATATGCCTTTTACTTTTTTTACCCTATTGACCGGACATGGTTTTCTCCAGTCTGGTTATCTGACAGCTAGCCTGGGTTTGCCTGGTTCCAGCCCCTGAATCCCCGGCCACATTTTAAAAATATTCTGCAATTCAGGGTCTGGTGACAGGGTCTGGCAACGCAATCAGCATCTCGTAGGCGGGACTTGGAAAAAAATATGCTGACGGAACCGATGTGACCATAGTGAGCAACAGAAAACAACATGTCGACTCCATAGCGAAATGTTTGGATTTTGCCGTTAAAGTCTCTTTAAGTATGGTTTCTGATATTGAAGCTGTTTTGAAAAAACCCCAGAAATATCGGCTCCAAAATCACCATCAGAGAGCACTTGGAATTGTTCTCTGCTTTGTGATTGGTTTAGGTGGAAGCGACCCCACCCAGCCCCAGTCTCTGAAAACGGCTCACATGGAAGAAACTTTGGACTGAATTATGAAGTGAAATGAAATAGAAATTCAGTCTGATCTCAGGCCTGCGGCTGTAGTCGTGGTTAGCAAACAGCTGGCTAGTAGCAGAAGGGAGCTGCTAGCTATCTAGCTGTGCCAGGGTGGCTACTTTCAGAGTTGAGCCTTGGCGTGCAGACTGCTAGTTAAGAGGGTTGGGCCAGCTAACAGGCTGGCTGAACTTAGACTGTTGGAGACATGGCCATCAATCACACTGCTGGCAATTAGCCGCATTGATGTGATATTCATTTTGTGTTTTTTTCTTTTTTCCAACACAAGCTTAATTCCCCCCTAATCTCAGGTCCAGCAGTCCTACAGTGTTACAGCAGAACTTCTGGGGGGAGACGGTACAGAGCCTGGGCTGGAAACCAGAAACTGAATGGGGCGGATTTATGCCTTGTTTCCTGTATCGTCTAAGATATTCTGCCGAAGAGAACCTCATTTGGATCGGTGGTTGGCATGGATAAAGCTTTCAAAAGGGGATTTTAAGTGTAAAATGTATTTATACAGTGGCCAGTCTACATGTTGTTGATTTGAAACCTTTGCAGACACCTTTTTTTTTAATCAGTTTACTAGTGCTGGCCCAGTTTGTGTTCACTGTTAATAGCCAATTACGCGCTTACAGATCCCGCCTCCAGAAACATGATTGATCAAAACAACTATAAAGCGAAAGAAAGTGAAACGACCCATTCACCCAGATTTGAGCTCGTCTGCCATCAGACTTCAGATTATTAATCTAAAGTCTGATTTGAGAGACTAAATCCCCCCAAACACGGAGGCCTGGTTTTGTACCAGTGGGTTTATAACATAGACCTCAGGTTAACATTTCTGTGCATTTTAATTTAATTCTCAACCTTTGCGGTTGTGGATGTTGTGATAATTCTTTTGCACGGTGGCTTTAGAAACCTACAAATGAGAGGCACGACAAAGTTTCTTGAGCTGATATTTGCAGCTAACAGCCTGAGCAGGTAACTCAAGTTTGGAAGCTGCTCTAGGTAACATTTTTTATGTTAAAATATGCCAAAATCATTCCCAGACTCTGTCAGGTATGAGTGAGTTAAGTGGTCTGTGAGAATATCTTGCACTGGTGTCCGGCCCTGCCTCTGTAGGTGGCTAGATAGGAGATAAACCGTTTTTCGTTTCCTGTAGCCTGTGACCAATCAGGCAAGTTCTGAGGCTGTGACCAATCAGGCAAGCTCTGAGGCCAATACTGCCTGTTCATGTAGATTGCATACGAGCTAACCTGACAACGTTAATGCCATACAGGTGAACACACCTGCTATGTTTTGTGTAGGCCTGATATTGGAGTGTAACAAACGTTTATAAAGTAGCGCAATTACATGATTTCAATATTTATTAGAATCAAAGCTAAGCTAGATTAGCTGTTAGCTGTAGCCTGCCACTGAGAGGTTGCGCACGCACCTCGGCTCGTCAGTTCACCAATCAGTGGTCAGCAACATGGAGGTGGACGCCTTTGATTTGATCGACATTTACACGACAGGTTTCTACAACCATGTCGCTATGTTGCATTGATGTTGTAGACACCTGGTTGTGTGAGCATGAATAGGCCTTTAGGCTTAATATTTTGGAGAGTTAGTAAACAGCTGTTTAATAAACGGCACAGTGCATGCTAAGCTACTTACTAAACATTAAAAACAGCAGCTATTAATTCAATACAGGGCTGAGCTATTACAAGGAACGCAAACAGAAAAATAGTACATGTTTGCTGTTGCTTTACTTCATTTAATTTCTTGCATCATAGATCAACATACATTTGTGCGTGTGTGTGAGATGGAGTGTATGTGTATGAGTGTATGTGTGTAAGTGTGTATAAGTGTGCGAATGAGTGTGTACGTGCATGTGTGGGCATAACCGTTTTGGTGTCCGTGCACATGGAGAGGTCTTCATGATGTTATCTCTTCCTCTTTAGTGCCCTGTGTTTGGCCTCAGTAAATTGCAGCTTGAAAGTGTCCAATCATGCCAGGTTTCACTAAGAATACATTATAAAAACTCATTCAACATTCAAACCTTTTGAATGAGTAACAACAATTTTTCACTTTGAACATAGGCAGCATGACAACAGTGGCATTGTAATGCACTTTTATTTACATGGGCACAACGAAATTCAATTACAATTGGTCACTGGAGACACAATGTTGGCACCTGTGTGACTGTATTTGGCTCTCAGATACTATCTCAATATATAACTGGATACCAGGTCTGACCAGAGCCAAATTGACTCAGGGTAGTGGCCATGTGCTCTTTGGTGCCCCACCATTCCTCCAACCCCACCCTCGTCTTTTTACATCAGTGAGAGTGCAATGGATACCCTCAGATACATACACACACACACACAGTTGTACCATTAACATTACGTTCCTGGCGCACCAATCCAGCCTTCATGCATAGTTTTTCATGTCATGCATGTTGTTAGGGTGAGGTTTATGTGCATATGTGTGCATGCGTCAGCGCGTTGCTTTTAAGCATAGAGCCTGTGTTTTCCCTGTGCTGATGTTTGAGCACACACGCATGTGCATGTGAGTGTATGTGTGTGTGTAAGTATTCTGAGACTTGGAAAGCCAGCGTGCATGTGTGAGTGAACCCTGCAGGGGTGTGAGGCAAGAAGCCGCAAGAAGCAGAAAATCCCCGCTGCCATTGGATTAGTGTCAGCACACAGGAAGCCAGGCAGCACGCCCGCTCCCTCCGACGTGCGCCTGTAGACCCCCCGACATCCTGTCACTCAGGGGCTCTTCTCTGTGCTCTGTGTTTCTTCTTTCTGCCATTGTGACTATGGAGCCCTTGGTGCACCTCTGTGAGGGTCACTTCAACAGGGATCTGGGAAAGTCTGCTCACATGCCAAAAATGATTCATGGCAACGACAACACCCCACAGACAATGAT
Source organism: Merluccius polli (assembly GCA_030340625.1). Classification (NCBI taxonomy): domain Eukaryota; kingdom Metazoa; phylum Chordata; class Actinopteri; order Gadiformes; family Merlucciidae; genus Merluccius; species Merluccius polli. The sequence continues at coordinate 59,939 of JAOPHQ010003139.1, read as the reverse complement.
GATAATAATGATCGTCATTTGGTTTTTTAATCGATTTACTGGAAACATTGTTTTTATTTTAGATTTGTCGTCATATTTATCCATTAATCACATTGTATGTTTTTAAAGTCCCCCTCCAGGCACGTGTTTAAGTGTGAAAATACTCTGATTCATATTTTGTTTAACATGGTTTCCACATAAAAAGTAAAAACAAAACAACCTCTAAAATGGGGCTGGAAGCACATCTACTCTTCTTCCTCATTGAGAAATTCAGGATCTATGAATATTCATGATATGCAAATATCACAGGCCTTGCGCCCCACCCACCACCGCTGCTTGCGGTAAGTTGACCGGTGAAAGAGAGCAGTGTGCATCAAGATGGCTAGCGGAACCATCGGCGAGATTCAGCCATACATGTTTGAGCCTCAGTCAGACCCAGATTCAGATGAGGAGCTTGTTGTGCACCAAAATCGGAGACGATGTTACAATGTGTTCACATTGTCATTATTGATTATATACCAGAGGTCTAATCAAAGAGTGAGATCGAGAGTTAGCGTTATGCTAACGCTAACTCTCGCTCTCACTGTACCGACATGTCACGCTCTGATGCTCTCACTGCATGTGCTGGAGGTCTCAGGTGTCTTTGCCTGCATTTGCATATTCAACAGTGATTGGCTTTCGTATTAGTGATGTACCTAATATCAAGCTTGCCCGGGATACATTTGAATTTCAAATTTCACAGAAGTGCCCCTTCAGTAGAGAACACTCTGCACAGATACACAGATACAAGTCAGTATAGTCAAGGTCAGACATATTAGGGGACATAAACATAACAAAGACATTTTTGAGTGGAGGGGGTCTTTAACAGCTTAAACATTCAATGTTCACCAAATCTTACACCAGTAATACGACTTAGTGGGGGTGGGCATATAGGTATGCAATACCAGGGGATGAAACCCCACATTGTAGGTAGATATACTGCGAAAAGGATTGGACCAACTCAGGTCTTATGAGACACATCACTTTTTTTAAATGCTTGACACGTTAAATTGTGTGTGAATGTGTGGAGCACCGTATGGGCAGCGGTTGATGTTGATGGCGTCTTAGAGACGGTTAAGTTTCTCGGACGGTTAAGCTTCTCAGACACTTTTAGTACAAGCATTTTATATACAACATGGCTCATTACACCACAGCCATTGAATATTTTAGTGGTGAGAGGTAAGGAATAAACCATGACAGGCTGTACCGTTATTGGAAAATAATGTACGATGGGGTGCTGATGTGGCCAAGGCAAAGTCGGAGGTTGCTTACCACTCACCAAGTACATTATTTACAATAATGGGACACCCAGGAGTAGTTTATTCAGCTTATACCACTGTTACCAACAATAATTAGATATTAGTTATTTACATCTATAATATTTTATATAATTAGGTTTTTATTGACCTAATTAGCTAAAATTGTAATAATCTTTTGCGGTGCTTTGAGCATACTTTTTTTGCCTTGTCAAGGAAACAGCTGGTCAAAAGTTCTAATAAATGTTGGATTTGTAACAAATTGATTTGTAACTGTTAAAAGGCAGAGGTGTTATTGATAAATAATCCACACCCTTGGAAAGTTATTGACCGATCAGAATCAGGTATTCAACAATGCTGTGGTATAAGTAAGGGGTTTGCCTCCTCAAAGTGCATTATTATCAAGTAAAAAGTTCTATTATCAAATACAAAGTTATGTTACTACTGTGGCATTGGCATCCATAGTCGTGGATTATCCCTTAATTTTAACGCTCATACTCAACAACATTTTTTATAGTGTTCGAATTCGAGCTGAAACAGGGGGGTTCACTTACACATTAAGGATAAGGCAGCATTACATGGTTCTTATCAGCGGCAGCCCTTTGCAGTGCTGAAAGGCACGCTTGTGTTAGCTTTGATAGCATAGATTTCTATTGTTGTCCAGAACTACACAAAGAATATTGAGCTTGTTTCATTGACGGTGAAACAAAGCTTGATGTTTTCATCAGCACAATCCAACTGACAATTAATTTGGGAATCATCATTGTATATTGAAACATCTGTGTAAAACGACAGCGAGGCAGATTTGTGAGTAGGGAAGGTACTGCGAACTGCACATTTGCAGTGATTTGTTTACTTGCTATCACTGATGCTTAAAACAGATGTTTTCAGAAAGAAATATAATACCTGACTTAATCGTCACAATGGATTGCACTGATTGAAGCAACAGGACAGCTCTGTGACTTTAGTTTTAATGCCTCTCAGAACAACAATGGAAGCTAGCCATCTCGTTGCTGATTTGCGGAGTTGAAATACTAAACTCCTGGATTTCCTGCTTCAGTTCTTTGACCTAAATCCATCAAGGTGTTCTGTAATATCTGTAATGTTCCTCCACACTGTCTGACATAGCAGGAGACCTTCCCTAGCTCAGTTAGGAGGAGACATCTGTGTGAGTTATTTCCTCTACACTCATGCTGCCATTCCAGCTGGATGTACGAAAGCCAAGGCTTCAGTCATTGAGTCACTTCTGGCCCGTGGAAACCCTTGGTTCTCCTCATGGGGTCCAATGACACAAACAAAAAAAGATTTGCGTAAAAGCTGTATACAGGGTTTGCTTTTAAACAGGCTCAAGGACTTGATTTACGGTAACAGTCAAAGCATAGCACATCTTACTCATTTATCTTATCATAACACAGGACCATGCAGCCATTTGTATTTCTCTCTTATTAAAAAATAGGGTTGGAGAATTGCTCTCTCTCTCTCTCTGTCATACTCCCTCACACACACAAATCTACACACAAAGATTGAACTGTGCAGAATCTCTTCCCTGGCAAAAACAATGTATTCATGTGTGTGAGAGAAAAAAAACACACCCTTTGTAGACAAAATACCAGGGGTTTTATCAGAATCAGGGCTGGGGTCAGGCACATGCGCGTGTGCGGTTCACTGGATGGCACACTCACGGTGCGGTCAGTGACTTCATGTTTTCCTGAAGATAAAGAAGAGAGCCGAGGAGGTCGTATGTGATGAAGAAGACAACAGAGAGAACGCAGCGGCGGGGTGTGTGAGGAAAATCTATCAAGCGGAAAAAGAAGACCTTTTGGTCCAACATTGGAAAGATATAACCTGCCCCTCATTACCATATGGCATTCAGGGCAGTTTGGCAGCGCACAGTGTGATATAGATGACCGCGCTCCCCACACAACTGTCCATGTTTTCATTACAGCATCAAAAGAAAGAACACATGCAGGCTTAAGCATGTATGGAAGGAACTGAACGAGACAATGTAGGCCCCTATATATATATATATATATATATATATTAGAGATGGGCATAGATTAATTTCTTTAATCTAGATTAAATCTAGAAATCTAGATTAATCTAGATTAAAGGGGGGGGGTGCGACCGGGGGGGGAGAGGTGCACTATTGTTGAAGGGGGGGGGGGGGGCAGTAATGACACCACGAATACGGACGTTTATCATCGTTCTTTTACCAGTATAGACCCAGCTCCCAACCCAACTTTGACAATAGATTAACGGCGATAATTTTTTTATCACGCGATAAGAGTCTCGCATTATCGCAGCGCGGTAACGGCGATAACGGCGATAATGGCCCATCACTAATATATATATATATATATATATATATATATACAGTATAGTGTTAGTGTTAGTAGTCATAGTGTTAGTGGGAGTAGTAATATTATGATTATTTTATTAATATTACTAGTGCAGTGCCCCTTCAAAACATGCCTGTTCAGAACAGACCGATTGCTTTGGCTCCCGGTGGGGTATGAAGCTGTGCGAAGGATGGAAGAAAAACCACGTCACAGCCGGAATGAGACGCAGCCTCGCCCGCTGGAATCAAATAACCACCGTGGTTATAAAGTACAGAATGAATTTAATTAGCTAAGGTATTTTGTACATTTGTACATAGTGCCGCTGCTGACAGGGCCGAGGAGGAGACCCGGGCCACGGACCCTGAGTTCTCTAGCGCACAGCCACCTACTCGGTGCTCACCTCGGCGTGGAAAAGACCCTCCAGCGGGTGGTCGCCCGCTTCTATTGGCCAGGGGTGAAGAAGGCCGTGGAGGACCACTGCCGACAGTGTGCCGACTGCCAGATGGTAGCGCCGCGACCGCACGTAAGAGCCCCACTAATTCCCCTCCCCATTATAGCGACTCCGTTCAGCCGCATCGCTATGGACTTGGTGGGACCCCTACCAAAGAGCAGCGGCGGGTTCCAGTACATCTTGGTGGTACTGGACTATGCCACTCGGTACCCCGAAGCCATCCCCCTCCGCACCATGGCCACGAAGGGTATTGCCAGAGAGCTGGTCCTGATGTTCACCCGAGTCGGCATCCTGGAGGAGATCCTGACCGATCAAGGTACCCCATTTATGTCAAGATTGATGCGAGATATGTGTCGATTACTCCGAATCAAGCAGCTACGTACTTCGGTGTATCACCCCCAAACTGACGGACTGGTGGAGCGATTCAATCAGACACTCAAAAAAATGCTAAAAAAGGTGATGGAATTGGACGGGAGGAACTGGGATCAGCTCCTCCCCTTTTTGATGTTCTCTATCCGCGAAGTACCACAGGCGTCCACCGGTTTCTCCCCATTCGAACTGCTGTACGGGAGGAGGCCCCGGGGACTGCTGGACTTGGCCAAGGAGGCTTGGGAGCACCAACCCTCCCCCCACCGCACGATGGTCGAGCACGTGGAGGGGCTCCGCGACCGGATGGCTACCCTCTGGCCCCTGGTGCGGGAACATATGGCAGAGGCCCAGACGGCTCAGGCGCGGGTCTACAACCGGGGGACCCAACCACGGGAATTTCAGGTGGGAGATAAGGTGTTGGTCCTGGTCCCCACTGTAGAATGCAAATTCCTGGCCCGATGGCAGGGGCCCTATGAAGTAATCGAGAGGATGGGAGAGGTGAATTACCGGGTGCGACGGCCTGGCCGACGACAAGAGACAAAAATATACCACATCAATCTCCTGAAAAGGTGGGTGGCCCCCGAGGCTCTGCTCTCTCTCTCTCCCCCCCAGGAGCCCCAGGCGGGGGAGCCGGCAACAGTTCCCATAAGAGATCAGCTCACCCCCCGGCAGAAGCAGGACCTCCAGGAACTGATACAGCGGCACCGGAAGGTGTTCTCCACCGAGGCGGGCTACACCACCCTCATCGACCACCCCATCCTCACCACCCCTGGAAGGAAGGTAAAACTAAGGCCCTATCGAGTCCCTGAGGCAAGAAAAGTCGCCATAAAAGAAGAGGTTAAAAAAATGTTAAAAGCAGGGATCATAGAGGAATCAAGGAGTGAGTGGTGTAGCCCCATCGTTCTGGTGCCCAAGCCAGACGGAACGGTGCGGTTTTGCAATGACTTTCGACAACTCAATTCTATATCGCAGTTCGATGCATACCCCATGCCCCGCGTAGACGAGCTCATTGAGCGACTGGGGAAGGCCAGATTCATCTCCACGCTGGACCTAACGAAGGGGTACTGGCAGGTGGCCCTCTCCCCGGAGGCCCGGGAGAAGACAGCCTTCGCGACCCCCGACGGCTTGTTCCAGTATGTCCGACTCCCTTTCGGATTACATGGGGCCCCCGCCACCTTCCAACGGCTGATGGACCAGGTGCTCCGTCCCCACCAAGAGTACGCGGCAGCATACCTGGATGACATCGTGATCCACGGGGAGGAGTGGGGAACCCACCTGGCTCAGCTAAACGCGGTGCTTCAGGCTCTGAGGGAGGCGGGGCTCACAGCCAACCCCAAAAAGTGTCGCCTCGGCCTTCAAGATGCCAACTATCTGGGGTTCACCATTGGGCGGGGATGTGTGAAGCCCCAGGTAGGTAAGGTCGAGGCTATCCGTGAGTGGCCCCGCCCCCTCAGCAAAAGACAGGTGAGAGTATTCCTGGGCTTAGCCAGCTATTACCGCCATTTTGTTCCCCACTTCTCCTCCATTGCAGGCCCCCTCACAGAGCTTACGCGAAACCAGCAACCGGACCGGGTGAAGTGGACCCCAGAAGTGGAGAAGGCGTTCCTGGAACTGAAAAACGCCCTCTGCTCCGACCCGGTGTTGGTGACACCGGACTTCTCCCTCCCTCTCGTGGTCCAGACCGACGCATCGGAGACCGGGGTGGGTGCCGTCCTATCGCAAGTAAGAGAAGGTGAGGAACACCCCATCACCTTCATTAGCCGTAAGCTACTGCCCAGGGAGAAGAATTACTCGACGGTAGAAAAAGAATGTCTGGCAATCAAATGGGCAGTAGACAAACTGAAGTATTACCTATTGGGACGGCAGTTCACCCTGGTCACCGACCATGCCCCGTTGGTATGGATGGCCCGAAACAAGGACAACAACGCCCGCGTCACACGCTGGTTCCTGGCCCTACAACCATATGCCTATTCAGTCATTCACAGGCCGGGAGCGGCGCATGGGAACGCAGACGCCTTGTCCTGGCGGGACGCCTTGAGCGGTTGGACCGCCCCTCCCAAGGGGTCAGAGCTGAGGGGGGGGGGGGGTATGTGGCGCCCACCGGGTACAGGTAAGGAGGAGGGTATGTGGGAAGGTGGTGGATGGAGTTTATATTGCACCATGCCATCTGGTGGCCGCAGAGCACTTTTCACTCTCCCCTCTGTCTAAACGAAACCCGACCATATATGGACGTCTAACAAGACCAGGAAGCGGAGCAGCTGCAGCCACTCACCCTAATGAGGGGAGAGAGGATAAAAGCAGCAGGAAGTGGACACAACGAGGAAGGAGTAGCTGGAGAGCAGTATGGTGGTAGTGAGTGAAGAGAGAGAGAGAGAGAGAGAGAGAGAGAGAGAGAGAGAGAGAGAGAGAGAGAGAGAGAGAGAGAGAGAGAGAGAGGAGAGAGAGAGAGGAGAGAGAGAGAGAGAGAGAGAGAGAAGAGAGAGAGAGATAAAAGTGCTGTGTATGACCCTTTTTCCCCGGAGAACCCCGTTGGCTGATCGACCCTTGCACCGTATGAGAACCCGCCCGTGTACCGACCCCCGCCTGTCTGACATCCCTCCCGCCCGCCGAACCCTGGTCCGTCTGAGAGCCCGCCTGTGTACCGACCCCCGCCTGTCTGACATCCCTGCCTCCTGCCGAACCCTGGACCGTCTGAGAACCCGACCCCGTGCACCGAACCCCACGCTCAACCCCCGACGACGAGTCCAGAACCTGAGCCCCCTCAGGACTGGCCCCCCCTCCGCGGCAGCGGAGTTTTCCCCTCTCTCCCCCTCGCCCGAATCTACAATAAATTTGGTTAATTGTGAAACTGGTGTGGACAGTCAACTGTTTTCCAATACTGGTCTGGTGGCACCTCTTCTCCTCCCAGAGGTTGCCACAATAGGTACAGAGATTCCTCGCTTCATAGTTACATGATTTGAAGAACAGTTTCTTGTGCAATCAAGTGGTGTAGGGACTGAATTAATGAATACAGGCTGTGGGCTACTAGTAAGTGAAAGTAATTCAGTAGTTTTATTGATGAATTGGTTGCTTCATTATACTCAATAAATGTGGCTTGAGGAGTGTGGAAAAGTGTAATGAGGAGGTTGTATTATAAGAGGGCAGGCTGGATGGGTCATTATTTAACAATGAGCCCATGGCTTCATGAGAGCGATGCCATGTTAACAGCATAGCAATTGCCAAGGAATTGCCAATTGATTCTCAACACAAAAACCAAATCAACAATATTAATTATTTACAGATAAGTTAGGAATGCTGTTATTTGTTGTGTTAAGTTCAACTCATATTCCGCTTGGTTATATTCAAGCATTGTGATATTCGTTTTGTACTACAGTAATATTGATAATTGTATGTGTTGTATTTGATCTCATATTGCTGGAATCACGTTGTATCATTATGGATTGCATCTGTGCTTGGTTTGTAGGCCTACATGTGTTGTGTGCCTGACATTCAGCCTTATTCAAAATAGCAATTTAGTCAGTCTTCAATGCAGACAGTTCACCATTTATATTCTCATTCAGTGAGGTGAAGGGTAGAGCAGAATGCTAGAGAAAGAGAAAGAGAAAAGCCATCGGGAAACGCAGATGATCTGTAAATGAAATGTCATAAATAACAGTTGAAGAAAAGGACGAAAGGAATTCTATTAAGTCGTGTTTTGATTTCCTTGTGACTCAAGCACAGAAAATTACTTCCCTGAGCTGTCTGTTTACATTTTCCGGGAGTAATTTTGTACGGACTCTGGCTGTATTGTTTTTGGAAACAACGGCACTGTTGTTGTAACAGCTATTTTTAAGGCACAGATTACATTTTTTGGTACATTTATGTCACGTACTTCTTTCAGTGGAATTGAAGTCTGTGACCACTCTATGCTACATAATGGGGCAAGAAACCTCCATTCGGCCCAGCATAATTCGTTGTGAAGGCCACTCCAATCTAATCAACACTAGAGAGTCAATAGCTCTGTTTACACAAGAGACATCTAGATTTTACAACTCTTTTTGCATTTGGATTGTATCTAGATTCAAAAACTGTTTACATGAAAGGCACAACGCGCTCACAACTGCCTTGGCGCGCGTTCGGTCATGTGATTGGACGAGCGACATTCAGTGAGTACTGGTGGACTCATGCACTTCCATCGACAACATTGTAAACTCCCACAAGCAGCAACTAGAGCATGGGCGGTGCGATGCCACACAATTGGCACCGCATGGCATCAATGTAAAGGTGTCTGAGATGTAATTGTACATCAGACACCTTTTATGGCTGCATTAAAATGTAAATTGTGGAAGAATCAATACCAAGTTATACTAAACGTATAAAAAAAGACATTTGTTGTGACATCTTCGGCTCTGTACCTCAGGCTCAGGCCAGCTAGCTAACCTTGGACTCCCCCTCTATTTCCTCTCTGTCACTTTATGTATATATAAAATAGTCGGTATTCTTTTAGAAAGAATTTTAATGTGAATTTATTAAGGATAGCCCTTAATAAATGTAGCATCTCATTTTCAAGGGGGTCCCTAGACACATATATACATAGAACACATGACAACAATACACTACATTACATTATAGACATGACAAACATATGACAAATACAGACATCTTGCTCACCCACTCCCACACACAACCCCTACCCACATAAGTCTAACATACAGAATAGACAAACTGAATAACAAGAATCAATGATGTGGACAGAGAGACATAGCAAGAATAACAAAAATGGAGAAAGAAGAAAAAAAAAAAATATATATATATATATACTGTATATATATATATATATATATATATATATATATATATATATATATATACCGGTATATATATTATAAAAATAAGTTAGAAACATGAGCAATTTGTTTTAAGATAGGAGTGTAATGACATCCTGAAACAATGAAAAAAGGTAATAGAACGCAAAAAAGTCATTCCAATCCGATGGGGCTTTATACTGGAATGACCTTTTACCAACCTCTTTCGAGATTCTGGGAACAAAGAAAAAAGGGAAGTTCATATGTCTGAGTATGGCGAATTGTATGGAATCATAAGTTCTTTTAAATATGGAGGACAATGGAGATAAACAAATTTAAAAAGGAACTGAAGCGAAGAGAGTAAGAGAAAAAGAGAGAACTACCCCACCCAAATACTTATCTCTAAGCGCTGTATTCATTAATACATCTTTACACCAAGTAAAGATGCAGTAAAAATACTTATTACACCAAGCCAATGTCCCTCATGGCCAAAAGCAGCTTCATTCCATGATCACAGCGTATAAAAGAGCTGTGCATTGCATAATCTGCAGCTGCATGTTTGTGATGCATATCAGTATCAACATACAGAGTGTCCATGTATCAGCAGCCTGATCTCAAAACAAGCGTCGTACATATGTGTACGAAATGTCAGTGCACGTTGATTTGTAAAAATGTATACGAATTTAACCCTAACCCTAACCCTAACCCTAACAAATCTGCCGGAGAAACCACCTTCGCAAACACAAACCATGATGATTCATGGCTCATGATTTAATTTGACACGAGAAATCTATGATATAATTTATCTACGTTTCAAAATTGTAGTCATTCATGAAATGGAAAGTTAAAAGTTCACGCACGAAAACCCGCGGCAATCATTTGTGCCGAGGCATTTTATGTTAGGACTAGCTTTGTCTGAGCGTAATAAGATCACGTTTGTAGGTTTCAGCTAAATCTCGGCACTCACCTCTCAACCCGAGCCACACGACGGTAATCCAATATGGCGGAAAGACCATGAATAAAAAAGTTGGTTGGGGGGCGTGGTTAACCATACCTTAATTCGTACAGCCTTGTACGAATTAACGGGACACGACTTTTCGTACATGGTTTTACGACCATGGCTTTGTGATCGCGTTGGTATCAGAGTGTAAAATCACAAATTAAGCTCTTTGCACAAGTTCAATCAGGAAGACCTTCCTCCTACTCGGGAGCTGTCGCCTATTGCCCAATGAGCGCTCAAGCTGCTCTGCTTCATCATTCTTTAATCAGCCAATCATCTGGCTCGTCATTTTATTTAAACCTACCTGCCTATTGCTTCCTTATCTGCTGTCAGTGGCGGAGCTAGACTTTTTTACTTGGGAGGGCCAGGGGGGGGCCAAAGCTATTTCAGGGGGGCCAGTATATAACAATGACTTTTCAATGCTGCGCGATTGTTGACGGGGGGGGGGGGGGGGGGGGGTGCTGCGCGAGTGTTGACGGCGGGGGGGGGGGGGGGGGGGGGGGGGGGGGGGGGGGGTGCTGCGCGATTGTTGAGGGGGGGGGGGGGGGTGCTGCGCGAGTGTTGATGCCGGGGGGGGGGGTGCTGCGCGATTGTTGACGGGGGGGGGGGGGGGGGGGGGGGGGGCGTGCGGTCAGAGTGCGGTGCCGCGACAGGGGGGGCACCTGGGGGGGCCAATGAGATTTCGGGGGGGGGCAAATGCCCCCCCCGCCCCCCCCCCCTGGCTCCGCCCCTGTCTGCTGTCATTCCAGTGTTATGCATCTCGTCAACCCACCACACCAACACCACCACCAGGCCAAGGCCCTGCTGTATTTCCAAAGGGTATTCCTAAAATATAGGGGTGGAGTGTGTGTGGTTGATAGCTGGTTTACAGCCTCACCTGGCCCTAATCAGTCTGACTCGGGCCAGGTGAGGCTGTAAACCAGCTATCAACCATACACACTTCGCAATAGGTTTATAGGGGTTTATCGCCTATACTTTTATAAGCCACTCTTTCAACAACGGGGTCTACGCCAAAGCTGTTTTAATTTACAAATTAAAAGCATGTATGTTGTAATGTCTTGTAATGATTAGTTTTGTTCACTCAGCAAACATGGTGATGATTAGGGCTGCAACTCACGATTATTTTCATTGTTGATTCTCGTTGTTTCCGATTTGCTCTACATTACCTACAGATGGAGATAGTTTATGCAACACTTCAGTTTCCTCCTTCATACATGGTGAAGCTGAACGCATAGTCTTAAAACGCTTGTGACGGTGACATACATTTAAAGCTAATGACCTGTTTTGTTAATTTGTCTTTATTTTTACCAAAGAAGAACTGAATAAGACCATGAGCTGAACAAATCCTGTATGACTGTTGTAATTGCCTTGTGCCTGCTGAAGCTGTAACTGCCTACAGAATGTCTGCAACTCCTCAGAGACGCGGGTGTGGAGATGCTCAATTTGTTGAGGTGGAGAATTATACACCAGCTGGTCTGTTTAAAAAGAAGGGCTGTCGCCATTCATATGCATCTTAATAACCGCAGACAACTATGACAGTCACACATGCCAATTATTTCACACAGTCAAAATCAGACATTTTAAATATATAGTGTTTGTCCAATTGTGAGTGGCAAGACCTGGGGAAATATAAATATGGAAATATGCACACATGCACACACAAACGCACACACGCACACGCGCTCACATGTCCTCACACACACATACACACACACGCACACGCACTCACCTGTCCTCATACACACATACACACACACGCACACACGCTCACATGTCCTCACACACACATACACACACACACACCACTCCCAACAATGTGTGTCAACCTTCATCACGTGCTCACCTTCCCCCCCCCGGTGCTGTGGGTTAATGTCTTGTAACGATGGGATCATAGAAGCTAAAAGCTTAACTGTGGACACGAGGGTGTGAGGGAAATCATAAACGTGGCTTAATGGACCAGCTCAGGCCTCCATTATCCATAATGGAGGCCCAAGATGCTGGCCCAGGGGGTGTGGTGGGGACGGGAAAAATGACTGCAGAATCACTTTTTTTGGGAGGTGTTATGCAACACTTTGTCGCTTCCTGCCTAGAATGATGATTGATTTGCATCCCTTCCTGTTTCTGTTTCGATTGCAGTGCAGCCAGCTGAGCAGTGTCCCCGCGACCTTGGAAACTGCAGAGAACAAGCAAAGCATCGTGACCAGTCATCTTGAGAGTGAGTGGACACTGGGAAAATCAAGGACGTTTATTTGGAAAAGAAGGGACATCCGATAACAACTCACATGGATATTGTGGGGAAACGGAGGGCCCGAGAGTTCAGACTACATTGAGACTGGACCTGGAACACGAGTAAGTCACGGCCCCAAACGATTGCCTTAAACAAATACATATATACGCAGATGTACGAAGAGAAGATATTTAGAGACTTATACAAGTTCAAAGGTGTTTTTTCTTTATGTGAAAACCAGTGTGTCGTAAAGGGGAGAGATGTGAATATTTTACTATGATAGAGAACTATGTTTGGTTGTAATGTTGACATGTTTTACCTGGGTCTGCTTTGTAGATGTCATTGGTTACTCGGCGGTGAGCTTGCTCGCTGCTTGTGCGCAGTAAGCAGTATGACTGGATCTATTTTTATCTTGTTTTGTACCGTCAACCAAACACGGCCGGCCTCAGTCGCCAATCTCTTATTTCTCACCATTTCATAACACCAATACTCATAACAAACAAATAGTTCAACAAAGAGTAAAAAAAAAAAAACAAGAGGGAGAAATACAAGACATATCTGGACTACTGATACATCGCAGTACATGAAAACATGTGAAAAGAATATGTTATTCCTTACAAAATGATCCACTTCAACAAAGATGTCAGGCACATGTAGACCAACATGATTTTCTGCCACATTTACTTTTATCACAGAGGTGGTTGAAAATCCCTGGGCATATGATGCCCAAAGATGAATCTAAAGATGAAGAACTTTTTCTCTTTTCTTTTCTCAGATGCAAAATGTAGAGTTGAACAGCTGCTTGGCTGATACGTTTCCACTTTAAAGTTAATTGTATGCAAAAGTAACATGGACGTGTGTTCTATTCTATTTTTTTAAACCTAGCCTTGATAATTACATAACCAAAGGTGAAACCCTGTCTGTTGTGCACTTCTGGAAAATGTCGTGACATAATAGTTGCACACTGAATAGAACAAAATGTAAATACGCAGATGTTTATACGTGTGTGTCTATGATGTGTTGCGAAAAAAATACTAGAGTACTTTTTGAGAGTTTTCCTTCTCCTTTTTTTGACTGTTACTACCCGTCATCCCGGACTGCCTGTGTTTGTTTCGTGTTCGCTGGTGATGAACCTATGTTTGTACGTACATGGTGGAGAACTGCTGCTCCAACACAACATCTGTGGTCATGGTAACGGCAGCAGGGGCTGCTTAGTTAACCATCCCATCATAAACGTCACACCTTGTGCTCTACGTCGTTCACCCGACAACATGGAGTGGTGGCTATCATTTGCCGGTTCAGCCTGGGTTTGAGAAGCATCGTTTTATTTTTAGTTACCTTTGGCTCTGCAAACTTTATGGTGGGGTTTTACAGAATGAGTTTGTTATCAGGCTATTGCAACTTATTTTTACAGGTCATAATGAAGTACATATAATTCATGTCAATTTAAACATGGTGTGTGATCACATAAAGGCACTTCAAAATTATAGATTAGTATATTTTTGTCCCAAAATTGGCTACCTCCTGCGCTTCACATAGGATAACCCTATCAGTACAATACCATGCCAGTGTGCACCCCTAAGCCAGTTTACAAAACACAGTACAATATAAGTTTTATGTTAGTTGTGTTTGGATGGAGAAGATAATGAATTTTATTGATCTTAATACCTAGAGACCAAGACTAGAATTTATTGTTGTAAAGTATTAAGTGTCGGGATTGAAGTCACCTCAAGCAAATGAAACAAATGGAGGGACTGTAATTTGGGTTTTTGGTTGGAGCTTGTTTGTTATTTTCACTACATTTGCAGTTTTGGGAACAAATAGGCCTATATCATAAAACAGAACTTCAAAAACTCTAGCTTCTCATCTTAAGTACCTATATACAACAATACTGAAATCAGATATGAAGATATTTTTTGCAAAGTCACTGACTTTGACAGCTTATATGTAATATTTAGTTAATTCCAATCCACTTATCACATGCATCAACATTTACTGGAATACAAGAAAGATATAAAGAATTAAATCAGAATGTATGTCTTGCATATATTTAAAATAAAATGCTGAACATAATCCAATATATTACAATTTGGGTCTACAATTATTACAATAATAATAATAATAATAATATAACATTATGTTTACATAAACAAGCTACTAATTTAGTTGCTTTACAAACATTTCCTTGGCCCAGCATTAATTCTCATAGGCTTGTACAAGACGTTTTCCCTTCTTTTCTCTAAAACCTTTAAGCCTACATCCACTCAGTTTACCGAGAAGTTACAAAAACATAAAGTAAGCCATGGCTCTATCAGCTCTGAGAGGAAATTTGAGAGAGAGAAAACAACTGAAATCCCAGACATTTCACACATTCACCAAAAAGTCATGCAGAGGGAGGAAAGAGATAGAATGACAGTATGAGACATATAAAAGATAGTATGAGAGCTATATGATATGTTAAATACTAAATAAGTGGGATACAATAAGGAGGAGACTGAGAGAGACTGGGCTGTTGACAAAGATGGCGGCGTTTGATCACAAGACATTTTGATACAGGAAGTTGTCATCCCCCTGTGTTTGCTGATGGAACAAGAACATGACAGCACCTCCTGTCGTTGTGAAGTGTACCGCTTCAATTCAGACACTTCATAAGTGGTCGTGCAGTTTCAGTGGGCTCATGGTGTTTCCCAGCTGTTCAAAATGTGCTAAGAACGATCCAATGGCATTCTAATAAAAAAAACAAGTTCCATCAAGGGGTTTAAAGGGCTGAACTGAAACTGTAAACACATGTTGCTTATGTTAAATGACTGCAATACGATCTGCAATGTGGTTTATGAGAACAAATTTGTTTTTACTGTTTTGTTTTGTTGTCATCCATTTTGGATGAGACGCGGAAAAAAATAAGGAAATTAAAAATGAATACAAAAATTGAATCAAATAATTGTAGTGTGTAACTTTAGGGTAATTCCATTCGATGAAGGGCTAGTTTATGAGTGGGTTTATGGTGTACTTCTGTAGGGGCTAACACAGAGGAACACAACACAATCAGTCAAGTCAACCAGAACGTTTTTGCGTTACGTTTGGGATGAAATTCCTACCTACCTATATTATAGCACATATCTCAAGCACAGAGGCCCTCTAGACGGGAAGACCAAATCCATGCAATTACAAAAAAACAAAGTGCCCAGCCCCGGATGGAGAACAACAGAATTATTATACATTATTTTTCTATAGATTAAAACCGAGGACAAAATCAGTACGAGAGAAGTTACAGACCTATATAGACGAGGGTGCCCATTAACCTCAACCATAACATTTTAACATCAAATATTCCCCTGCCATTCTATCTATACAGCCCATCTTGACTATTCAGCGTTGGGTGAAAAAAACTAATGAGTCCACAGGGATATACAAACCAATAACATCTCTACCGTTAATCCCAAGAGATCTTGTGCTAGGAGTGACCATGCGGATCTAGCTGGCTGAACGCAAATAAGAAAGGCACTGTCCTAAGTGTCAACCCAGGAGCATCTAAGAGACTTTTTTCACATTTATTTTTTTGTTTTTGTGCATCTAGGTCATCTCAGTTCCTATCTCACTGAATGTTAGATGATATAATAGTGCTTAATATATATTAGACAACATTGAATCATTAGAACATTCAACTGATAAGGCCATGTCCATTGATTACATAGGATTTTGTGATTCTTGTTGTTCGAACTCAGAAGTAAGTTCCCTCAAACAACTCATGCTTCAGTCCCTGCTTGAGGCCCTTGAGCAAGGCACCAAACGACTGCCCTTTCCTGTGACTGTGGTAGAACAGAGAGGAATTGTGTCACTCAACAAAAACACACCTGTACAAAAAGTGCAGCCTTTCAGCCGTTCTATGTCGAAGGATACTTTTCAGAAAGAGTGTTGCCGGACGGGCGTCAAACCCATAAGTCAACAGATATCTATGCAAGGTCACAATCCCAGTCACAGTGCCAGTGCAGTGGTGATATCACCATATCTGCAGCAATCATTGTGATTACCACCACCACAGCTTGTGTTGTCAAGCAGCCCATTTAGATGTCCCATCTCTCTTACATGCTAGCTGCATTGCCTCTGGTCTCACCTGTACACGTGTGTCTCCAACGGCCACTCGTTCCTCATCTGTGGGTGGGGTGGGTGTTCTGTGTTCATGCAAAGCTATCGGTGTGTATGCGTGGTAATTGGAACGGTTCATTTTGCATTGCCGCTGCTTCGTCGATCTCAATGACTTCAATATAGATCAGCAATGAAAATGAAATGTATTATTGATGAACATGTAAAAAAAGAAAAATACTCCTATGGTTGAGGAGGTTTTCAAGCGTTATCCATGTGAGTTTTGGCCAGCCTTGCGTTTATTCTGCATGATGCTTTGTTTTGGAAGAATGCATCTAACACAATGTATGTGTTTGTATTCCGCTTTCCTCCTCCACCACTTCCTCTGTGTCCCTGGAGCTCGTCACTTCCAAACCCTTTACTCTTCCTCCTCCCTTTTTCCTTTCTTACTTACGTCTTTTTGGTATACCTTCCAACTTTTGGATTTTCTACATTCATATCATTTTTGTAGGCAGCAATATGAGATGTGATTGAACATGGAATCTGTGCAATGTTGATTAAAGAAAAAAATATAATATATACAATAAAAATTCAGAAAGCACTTTCTGTTCATGTGGTCATTTCTTTGTGTCTCCTCCTGTGATCACTTAACATGTAGTATGCTATGCTAATAGCCTTTGTTCTACCCAAGTTCATGTGAGCTGTCAACGTACATAAGATGCACCTGTTCTGTACTATATTAAACTACCAGGTCTCACCATTTTCTACTTGGTAGTGTTAATAGTCTTGCAAAGTCATTGGAAAGTAAGGAGGTTAAGAAAACAAATTATGATAAATGGTTCATGGCTGAAAATTGATGTATTTAGTGTTACATATCAAATAATGCTGAATGCAATAAACAAAATGTTGACCAGTGTATTAAAATGTGAGGAAATTAACCAAAACTCTGTTTAATGTGATTGTAGAATGGCAGGTGTTAAGAGTGTGTTAAGTGTCTTCTCTTAAATAATGACCGTCGATACCATCACGTACACTTTAAATTCTGAATTTGCTGCCAATATATGATGGTGTTTTACTCCAAATACTCTTCTGGATCCTAACACAGGAGCTACTCAGCAGTTTGAAGACCAAATGCTGTCATGCTCCCTAAAGAGACCATTTAGGGAGGCTGTTTTTGAAACCCAATGCTCGGGCCATTCATGTTTGACACGGTTTAAATATTTTAAATGGTCCCATCGTGGGCGCGATTACTTGACTCTTGGACAAACCCATGCATCAATCAAGCTCTGGTGGAACTGTGCTGGCTTCCTGTACTCTGAGGACCAGTCCCAACACAAACAAATTCTGTGTCCTGGTTACCTTCTCGAAAAAATGCACCTTCTCACGGAGGCCATGATGTTATCACAAGACTATTATCTGGTTCGTGTTCATTTTTACGATTCACAATATATACATACTGTACAGTTTAAGCCATAGCTTTACAATGATTGAGATTAAATCGTACTTATTGGAGACGAAGAGAAAATATGGTTATGCTGATGTCTGTTTCATGTGTCACATACAGAGAGCTACCTGGAGCTTTTTCTGTGTTCAGCGTCTGTCTTCTGGGAAAAGACCCCATCGCTCACAAGGTGTAAGGTGACACCTGACAGGGAACAATATCCCGGCTCATGCTGGCCCTCCACCTGAAGCTCATACATACCAGCAGTGAATATGCCTCGCCATGGAAACCTAATGCTATTATACTGTCTGCCGTACAGCCCTCTGAAACCCAATCGCCCAAATGAAGCTTCTCCACGCCACGTGTTGATGTTACACTTAATGCTTACACGGGAGAACCGACGTGAGCCCCGCCGCCGCCGCAGTGCGCACGCTTGTCTCTAGACCACAGACGGGTTGTAAAAGGAGGAGTGCTCCGTCATGGTCAGCATGGAGGTGGGAGTGAGGGCTGGTGACCTACCCTTGGGGTGGGGGTGGGGGGTGGGCTCTGTTTTAAATGCAGTGACCTTGTACTTACTGCTGGGGGCAGATTCCTGTCATTTTCACTTGATTATATTTGACAATCGTAAATTAAGGAGTCTGTTTAGATGGACAGGCAGGCAGGCAGGCAGACAGACAGACATAATGTCAATAATGTTTACAGAGATGAGTAAAGACAAGAGTTGTTTTTAATTATTATTATTATTGTTATTATTATCTTATTTAATTTTTTGTGCTGTATGTAAATGTCAATTTTCCATGCCAATAAAGCCCTTTGAATCTTGAATCTAGATGGAACAGCTAAATATAGAGAGACTGCTAAAGTGCTAACCTCTGACAGGGCTTCATCAATCCTGACACATCAAGGTGTGGGAGGGGAGGTCACAGGTCAACCACCGAATATGAGTTGGTTCTGGTAGTCTCTCCCCCCCCCCTAGCTGCCCCTCACCCAGTCTAAAGTGTCATGGCTGCCCATCACTCTGCAAGGTAAGGTGGAGGTTGAATCTATTTCTGTGCGGAAAGAGAAAAGTGTTGATCAGCTGATGAAAGGGACTTAACCAGACGAGTGAAGGTGTGGTTCTAGCTAGAGTGGGCTGGGCAGCGGATAGTTACGGTCCTTGATTCTGATTGGCTAGAAGCAAATATTGGCAAATACTATTACAACACACTAACACACAGGGGCGGACTGGCAATCTGTGCGTTCTGGAAAAGTCCCCCCCCCCCCCCCCCGTCAACAATCGCGGAGCAGCGCAGCAGCACCCCCCCCCCCCCCCTCCCCCCCCAAAAAAAATTGCCCGGGCCGATTTTTGTTCCCAGTCCGCCCCTGCTAACACACACCTGTGACCGCATAACAATTCATTTTTAGTATTAATGCGCCGCTAATCTTTAAAGCCTGATTAGCATGTATGCTAGCTTGTAATGCTTGGTAACCATTTTGCTGTCTTGAGTGACTATATATTGACTATATTGCTTGGCAGAGGAATGATTTGTTTTCAATAAATGATCGCATCTTTTGTTGCTGTGTGTTTATTCTGTGAAATCTTACTAGGTAGTGTATAGTAACTGTTTTAGTAACCATTTAATAAATGCGATAAGCCACTTGAGGCCGTGGTTTACAGTGAATTTAGAACAGCTAGGGGGGTTTTGCAACGCCTCTTTGTTTTAAAATCACTGTAAACCACAGCCTCAAGTGGCTTATCATTCAATTCTAGTCTACATGCTGAGAAGTGACATCTTAGGATCCTATACAGCCATACCTGGTCACCTTTCAATAACATTTCAATGCATGACATGCTGTCTCTACAGCTGTCCGAACAAAGTAAAAAAAATCAATGATTGTATATTTTCCCACATCTCATTGGGGGGGGGGGGGGGGGTTGAAATGCACTTGGGTGAAGTGAGTAAAGGGAAATTTCTGCTGTTTGTTGTCATGGTAACTGGCAGGGTGGTTTGTGTGGAGCCGAAAGACAGACCCTGGTAATAGAAGCCTTGATCAGAAGCCAGTGTTTCCTCCCGTGCAGCACAGCTCTCCTCTCTGCCTTGTTCCATCACTGCCTTGTGTTAGCCTCGGCGACACATTCAACGCACAGCACAACGCCATATAATGCAGATGAGCAATGAGGAAACGGGAGGATTGTAAAAAAAAAACCAACCTTTTAGGTACCTTTCAGCAGCAGCAGTGATGGTAGATCTATGTGTTTGTGTGTGTTTGTGTGTCATTAAGTGCATTTGATCAACTGGAAAAACGCTTAACAAATAAAACGTATAAATGTAATAAACATTTTACATCTCAATCACCAGCGTTTCATAGAATTATTGCATACTCATGCTGGTTGCCTACTATATACTAAACATGTCCGTTGAGGTTTGCTTTGTGTCAGCATCAAAGCAAATGTTATTCCAGTTCTAGTAGCAGAAGCCCTCACTGCGCACATGAATTGAATGAAGAGATAGATCAGTGCTGCATATTGATGCTGTGTTCCCAGAAAGCCAGAACTGCACTCTTTGTCGTTTCAGCCCGTCATTTGTCCTTCATGAAGTGAGGACGTTTATACGTAATGTTTTTCAATGACAGATACGTCAGTGTCTGAGAAAGAGGTTAGATGGTATAATATCCCAGCTGTAACTTGTGTGTGAAATAGAGGTTAATCACTGTATTCATAGTGAGTAAGCAGGTCCCTCATGTTCTAATCAGACTCAACTCTCATTCAGGAAAAATACCTTCTTCTGTGTGTGTGCGCACACACACACACACACACACACACACACACATATTCATGCATGCACGTACACACACACATGCAAACACAGAGGCACAACTGATTTCAATGATCTAACACATGCACGTACAAAATCACAGACAACCATTTACAATGGCTGACTTATAGCCTACTAAATGAGTAATACAGATGTAATGCTCAACACACTGAAATAGTCATAATAAAAAATAAAATCAATCTTAAATCTCCATGTCACCATTTCAAAGTGATTGAAGATTGCTTTTCACAGCCATATGTGGACAAATGTCCACATATTGTCCACATATTGTTCCTCCTTGAAGAAACCATTACTAGAAGTAGCATGACCTTTGTAGCATGTTGAAATGTTGTTTTTCGATGACCGAAATAGAATGAAATGGCTTGCAGGGCAACAAAGCCTTTCTCCCATTCAGAACATCACAGTTTGCGGCTGGAAGCTTTGCATAAAATGAGCATTGATAAATTTAGCAGTGCTTACATAACTCGTGCTCAGTTCAAATCTTTCTGATGAAG
Source organism: Merluccius polli (assembly GCA_030340625.1). Taxonomy (NCBI): domain Eukaryota; kingdom Metazoa; phylum Chordata; class Actinopteri; order Gadiformes; family Merlucciidae; genus Merluccius; species Merluccius polli. Next base: position 38,661 of record JAOPHQ010003139.1, on the reverse strand, counting down.
CAGAAAAGGAAACTCACCCGCGCTTAGGCTCCAAGTTCCTGTGCTAATTATTTTCTGCGGTGAAACCGCAAACATGGCCCGCAGTGACAGCATCATTTGACGGGAAGCGGGCACGAGAGCCTGCTTAAGTGATGCTGTTGATGAGATGCTGAACTTAGCGTCAGCCTTCGATTGGAAGTTTATAATCTTTAAAACCATCTGGTGAAGACTTGTGGGAATGGAAATGTTCATAATTATAATAACGCTGTGTTAACATTTAAAGAACATTAGCACGAAATAATACGTAGGCCTACTTTTACTTTATTGTAATGGGAACGTTGCAATGCAGTAGGAATAACAATGAAGTCATCGGCTAGCCTTGCCTCAAAAGATTGATTGCCCATGAATCCGCAAATGTAGTTTATTTGGTACTTTTAACTTAGTCTAAATCATAACAAAATGCATTGAACCTCAGCCAGCTCTGCAGGGTATTTCGTAAAGCCTCCCAAGGTCTGAGGCTGTATACACACAAATGCATTGAAGCATTATAAGCCTTATCTAATTGACGTCTGCATTCACCAAAGGGCCTAGAAGGCCACTGCATTGGATTGGATGCCAATTATTTATGAATGTGTCCGCTGTTTGACTCTGTAGGCCTACTCACGATAGACCTCAACTATCCAGCCTCACCCAGAGGAGAGAGGCCTGTCAATCAAACCACAAAGGGTCTGAAGTATGGAACATGAACAAAAAAGACACTGGTTGTAAAAGTCAGCTCCTCTTCCTGCCCATCTGCCTGTCACGAAGGCAGTCATTTAGCAGTTTCCATATAGCGCTCAGCTCCCCGTATACTGAACATACTGAAGGGGCCGCAGACAATCTCCCCCAATTCTCCCCTGGCAAAATGACCGTTGAGCCATGGCAAATGTGGATCAGGAGAGCGGGAGAGAGAGGCTAGAATTACGGAGGCAAACAGAATTGTGGGTGATGCAAAAGCTAGTGATGAGCCTTTCGTGACTGCTGTGTTCATTTCGCTCAACATGAGCGGACGCCCTGTTTGTAGGCCAATAGTCACTAGGCGCTGCTGCACATAGAGATGGTCCGCTGCTTTCTCTCACTGGAGAGGAATGGCAGAGGAGCCATTAGCTCTTTTCATTATCCTGTAGAGACTGATCTCATACAGATTGTTGAACGATTGAAGTGTAACCAATATAGCCCAGAGGCTATGTTAGTGGGGGATTCCACCTCCAAATTACAGATATTGACAATATGCATCAATATTATATTCTGCTTTTTACTGGCCCTGAAAAAAGCACTACACAATCAGTGTATTGCTGATGCATAAGATATGTTCAATATGCAATGTTTATCTATGTTTATTTATCTATGTTCATAAAAGACACTGATTGCTTACTAATTGCTTACAATAGTTAAATTGTTGAATTTGAATTATTTCTGAAATGATGACACATTGTATTGTGTCAATTGAGGGCTCTATACACTATACACTATAACCTACTCTGATGGTGCTACAAGTACCTGGAGCTAAGTTTAAAGGACATGGTTTGAGTAATTCTGTTTGGTTGATTTCATAATGAAACGAGAAAAAGCCAGAAAGTGTTTCTCTCCTGCCTGTTTATCTTAATTTAGTTATTTACATGTAGTATTTTATCAAAGCCACTTCCAAGCGAGGCCGAAAGCAAAGCATTCAATCAATATTGAAACAACAACAGATGCTCAGTGCTGCAGGACCAGGTTCCCCAAAACAACAACAAAAAACCTGGTACCAGTACATGATACAGCTGCTGGAATCATAAACAAAGGTGAGTCAACAAACTCTTAACCAACACTACCGTAGGCTTGGAGACGTATACTTCAACTGTTGTATGTCTCTGTGACTTGTTTGAATGTGTTTTAGGACAAGTCTAAATCCATTGTTAGGATAAATATGGCTATCACATCATTCCTGAAACCTCAGTGCACTACAGCGAAGACAATCAGTATGCAGGGAAGATGATCCCATTTGTTGAGTCGTCTGCCTCGCCGTCACTTCGCTCAGACGTTGTGAAAAATGTATGATGGCATGACTGTAGCAATAGATTCTGAGCATTGCATCAAGGGGAAGGCTCTGTGGCTTGTCTTAATGTGTGGCATCCATCTGTCCTCTGGCAGACATTTTACCATGTGAATAGGAGAACAGTGGCCCTTTTGGCCCTTTCATTTGGGGATGCTACAAATACATTTTTCACCAGACATTTCCATTGGTATTAAACCAAGCAGATGAATTGCCAGTGCACACAACCCTGAGCCATATGTTTTTGTATTTTTTTCTAATCAAGCGAGTTAAGCAATTGAGAAAAAATAATTACAAAAACAGAGTGAGTAAAGGGTGGTTTAATATACATTTGTCAATAAAATGAGTAAGAGTATGTGTTTCCGCTGCTCCCAACTTTTCTCCTCCTGGCAGGTTTTGAAGGACAAGCTGGGTTTGACATGGAGGCAGATGGATGGGAGAGCGTCTCCAAAGGCCACTTAGCACACATGACACGGGATGTTTCTCACCACATGTTGGGCCACATAAAACCCAAGACCTCTGTCATCCACAGATGCTGCTTCTCAATGACATGAGGTCCACAGGGCTAGCGTTACCTAGTCATCTGAGTCAACGCATACATAGGCTTCATCAGCTGTTATACTCTGTTAGACTGATATTGTAAAATGACTTTCCTTGTTTTCCTGTAAAGTTTTAGTCTATGCTAGCTTGCTGGCTTTTCTATCAGTCATTCTGTTTGAATCATTCTGTACAGTATATACCCCTTGAAGCATCATTTAAGGATAGTTCACTTTGACACAGCCCTCTCTTATAATCCACCACTTCCTGCATAATTAACTATCAATGCAAATGTATGCAAATATCCATTAAAAGTGTGCTGCCAAAAAGTTAGTGTTAAAAAATTCATGTTTATAAATGATCCACTGTGTACTTAATAACTAATGCATAAGGTGCAGTGCAGAGTTGATGAGACGACTGGCGGCCATGTTTTGGAGTGTGTCTAATAAGAGAGATGGAAGAGCAAGAAAGAGAGAGAGAGTGTGACTGACTAGGCTGCAGAACGCCTCAAGCGAACATGACCCTCACTGTCTAGACCAAACCAAACACCACACATGTTCCTCCAACCGCCTGGTGGTCTTATAGCGCATATGGATGCAATTATTGTATGCGTGAGGGCTATGGTTACAACACATACTTTGATATCTATTCATCTATGTATGTTTCTGTATTTAGTTCCTGCTGTTTTATTTTCATGTGTACTTCCTTCCGACAGCACTTTTTTGTTGTTGTTTTTTTAAGACGCGCTCCACAAATACATTTGACCTGACCAGTGTTGGTTGCTGAACCACTTGTAGCTCAGGACATTTTTAACGATGTTTGCATGCTGTATGTGTACACAAGGAGGCAATGTCAGTGGGGGCACAACAAGGAGCAGATGAGTTGATGGTCCGAGGGGGTGGGGGGGGGGCACTTAACAAAGTCACAGGGAAATATTACTTAGCGCCATTCCAAATGCCAGACCGTGCCAAATAATGCAAAATAGTTTTAATGTTGCTGTAGGCCTACATAGCGCATTCATTTTTTCCACACTTAATGAAATTAACCAGAATACATTAGAGGACAACAAATGTTTGTTACAATATTTAGTGATGTAGTGGGCAAAAAAGCGATTGTCGTTAATCTCATTGTAATGAGCACAAGTCAACCAAAGAGAGACAGTCATGATTCACCTCTCTGCATTCATTATTTGGTGCTGCTCATCAGGATGCAAAACTGTGTAGCCTACTGTCTCATAAAGAAACAGGTGGGAAGCAGTCGCTGTCCATAAAGTAAATACATGGTTTAAACTACAAACGCCATTGACTACACTATATGTATTGCTTTAATTAAAGCCTGATAAATGGTTAAGCCAATATGGGGGTAGCTTTGTCTCAATAAACAGCGAACAGAATGACAATCTGTGCATACATTTGAAATCTGTGCGTACATTTCTAATCTGTGTGACTACATTGCCAATCCATGTGAACAATCTGTGCGTACATCTCAATTCAACAAGTACAAATTCGTACGGATGGCATTTTACACACAAAGTTTTGAGATAAACCTCCCATCAGTCAGGTGTAGTTCAACATGTATCACTCGGCCATTTTTGGATTGTACACACAGATTTCAAATGTACACACTGATTATACTTCTATTCACACAAGTTGAGACCCCGTAGGCCTATATCAACAAACATATAGGTAATAATTGATTCTCAAACATTTATATCTGTCGTGTGTGGGCTTGTAAGTTTTTTTTTCGGTATTCACCTTGACATTCAACATTAACTGTAGATACTGCATTGCTTTATCTGCAGTGAACATGACTTTAACCTTAGCAAATTCTAGCTCACAAAACAGCATCAGAAGTACACTACATGCTACACGAGAGTCGGCTGGACCTAAAAGGTTTGTTTTGCTTTTTGAATGGCTGCTTTCTGGCTTGACTTGTGCTTACTGCTATTGATCACTCAGGAGGACAGGCTACTAGCAGAAAGTCCAGAGTATTTGGGTCCAGCCCCTCCGGCTGGTACTGCAGAATAATTAATGTATCCTCTGCTTTATATGCAGAGACCTTCTAATGAGTTATGGACTGTGTCTACTTTATTGAGTAATGTTGCTTAGGCCTCTTCTTCTTGCTGACTCCTATGGAAAGGAATGTGATTTTTCACCCGAAAGATTCCCAATGCTACATCTGCATGGAATAAAGTGCATTCACACGCAATTAATGTTTTCCTTTCTCCATAATGGTCCACACATAGTGGGATGTTTTATGTTTAGTGTTGCCAATAACAATAACTTGCCAATAACTTTTCTTTACAGACTGCACACAAGTGTATATCATGGACACATCTCAGACATACTTTATGTATGACATCAAGAATGACGTAATATTAATAGCAGATTGAAGGTTGAGGAGGGGCTATTTGTGGGTTCATGTTCATTTGAGGTATAACAATGTGGCATGGCATTGGCTAACTTTGGCTTGTATGGACAATGGTATGCCAAAACACAAACCGTAGTACACAGGCACATTCACACTCTTCTTGTTCCTCATAATGTGGAACCAAACTAATGTAGTGTGATGTGAGGATTTACAAGGTTAATAAGGCATTAGCAAGAAGCCACAAATCAGTCCATGCTTCCTTGAAAGAAAAATGTACTTGTTCACTTTGAATGCCGCTCGTTTCGCTCGTCATATTAATTACCCAAGTATGCTGAAGAATATAAAACATTCTGTTCTATTCGTCATTTAACATTCAAATCTAACCAACGTCACTTCTTTTCCAGCTGTTTTTTGTTGTTGTCTGACAACGTGAGATTATTCCTGCCTTTAATCTAGCAATAATAAGCAGTTTTACTTGGAAATTCATCATATTGAGGAAGTAAGAGATGCCATTTCACACCATTAAATGCCTTTTCACATTGACTGTAAAAAGATGACTTCCCAACAATACATGCAATGCAAGCAAGGAGCCAATAGGAGGAGAGATGATTTGCAGTAGTGTAGTGGTGGTGGATGTGCTGGTGGTGATATGAGGGAGGGTGAGCGTGGATGCAAAGCTCCTTCTAGACTGGGTGCTGCTTGGCGACTGTTCCACTTTCTTCCATACAGCAGACTGGAGCGGTTGCAAGGAGCTAAACAGCTCAAAATAAACTTTACAAAACAAGTATTGCAGTATGGTGAAGTGTCCACTGTATCACAGTGATGGAGCATCACCTCACCTCACCACACACACATCAACAAACCAACAATAGTTCAGACAAGAGTTGTCTTCAAACTGCCAGGCTAACCTGTCAGCTCTACTTAGCACAGCTCCCCAGCCGCCACCTAAAGCCATGCTAACATGCTGTTTGTGCTTCGTCGCTCAATCACCTGCAGTGTGGCCCAACAAAGCTCCAAGCAAATAGTTCAAGCAGAAACACCAGTTGTTTTTTTCCCCCATTCAACTTCTGCAACTCTAGAGCATCCAATTATCTGTAATTGGCACTTTTGCCATCAATAACCATTTTAATTCTATTTTAAATCCTATTCATCTGCCATATGAACCCATTATAGTTCTGGAGGGCTTCTAGGCCTGGGTTCTGGCACTCTATTACTGCAGGTAAGGGTTGTTTACAACATAACACTACTTTAATAGGAGCAAACATGCCCTGTGCTTCTGCACTGATCCACTTATACAACCCCCAGGAAATACATCTCCATCCCCCCAATGATTTGTCAGTTTGTTGCCAAAAAACATGGCCTCTGCCTGACATTGTCTCCGTCATCCAGTCTGCCTCACTATCTGATGCAGTCTGGGGACTTCTTTCCTTTTTTTTGGCTCTTGGCATTACCTTGCCGGGAAGACAGAGGGTCTTCCATTTTGCAAATGTAGGCTGCACAGTGATCACACACACACACACACACACACACACACACACACACACACACACACACACACACACACACACACACACACACCTCTGCATCGGTGGTCACTGGAAGCTAGTATGGCTGTCCTGGTGGTGTCTTCATGGGTTCTGAATGGGTACTGATGGGTCTTCAGATGGCTGTAGAGGCCCATCCGTGATCCACATATTGTGGGGCGGAGCCTCTTGCTGCCTCTCATGATGGTGCCGCCGCTGGACCACTGTGGCAGTTTAGAATGGAAAACCTCCCAGTTGTTGAGAGTGATAGAGAATTTCCTCAGGCAGCTTTCCATGTCCCAAAAGCACTTTTTTTGCCCTCCAGGGGCTCGAGTGTTAGACGAGTGTTAGTCACACATGGCCTTTCGATCTAAGTTGGTGCTGCATTGTAGTGGTAGTGGTGGTTGTGATTCTGGGCATGCTGGCTTCTTCTAGAAAGCTTTTACATTTACATTTCGGGCATTTAGCAGACGTTTTTTTCCAAAGCGACTTACAATAGGTCAGGTACAATTTGTCAGTAGAAAGTAAAACAACAATATATCACTCTCGGTACAGCAAGGATGTCAATGGACTACAGAGAGCCAGTGGAGGTCATGGAGGAGGGGGGTCACATGGGAGAACTTTTGCAGGTTGACCACGAGGGATCCTGCGGCATTCCAGATACACTGCAGAGGTTTGATTGCGGAGGGAGGAAATACAGCCAGGGGCGAGTTGCAGTAGTCGAGGCGGGAGATGACGAGCGCTTGGACCAGGAGCTTTGCTGCTTCCCTCGTGAGGAAGGGCCGGTTTCTGCGGATGTTGTAGAGAGGGAATCTGGAGATACACGAGAAGACTTGGCTGCAGATACAGTAGAGGAGAAGTCTGAGAGGCTGAGTGGCTGTGTTCTCAGGGGTGATCCAGGTCTCTGAGCACCAGGAAGTGGAGAATCCGGAGGGAGGCATAGACTGAGATGGTGCCTTCTTGACAGCCGACTGTCAGTTCCGGAGTCCCCTCGTTGCTTCAAGGTCTGTGCAGGTTGAGAGCGTTGGGAAGAGCAGGTTGGATGGGTTGCTGTGTCGAGCAGGGGCTCCATGGCGATGTCTTCTCCGGGCAGACGACCTGACAGTGATGGGTGAAAGAAGATGTTTCTGTGCTTCAGGGCTCCCTCGAGGGACTCCCACAGAGAGACTCCCATGTCCTGGTTCGACCAGGTCTTCGTTCCCAGGGCATGGCGCTACCGCTGACGCTATATATGACTCATCTTTAAGTGCAAAAGCACAGCACAGTGGAGAGGGCTCCACCCCTAAACACAATCAATCAAGTGGACTCAGCTGACTGAAACTCACTATTAAGTGGGCATTTCCCATCAAATGCTCTTACAGATTTTACACTATACCACACTAGCAGTGATACTAGAAAATATTCTAAAATCGCTGATGTTGGTGTGTTTTCCCTTCAACCGATCCTCAGGATCCTCTGTAAGGATCTCTGGTGGTGTTATTCTAGAGCTCTCAGGCTACAGGTGGTCTACGTTCAAGCTTCATACAGTAGGGTGGGGAGGACAACCGCTCTGTAGAACAATCGCTAAGTTTGAGCCAGTAGGTCCTGAGCCTGGCATAGGCTTCACTGGCACAACTCATGCGATCTTATAGTCGATTATCTACTGTAGAAGATAGAAGTCTGAGGTAGGGGAAGTGCTCAACATTTTCCAGCTTGGTTTCCAGCTTACTTTTATGGTAGGCTGAGTGCATGGTTGGTTGGGTGGGGGTTTATGTAGAACCTGGGTCTTCTTGGTGTTGATGTGCAGGATGTATTGGAGGTATTCTGCAGAGTATGTTGCTGGTTGCGTTGTCATTGCCTTGTCATCTGGGTACTGGAGTTCTAGGACAAATGTGTGGCTGACTTTGGTCTTGGCCTTGATTGATTATGGTTGGAAAGCCTGCCATCTATTCTGTACATAATAGGGATACCCAAAGGCAGCTCTAGGCCGATTCTGGATGGGCCGAAGCCACACTGTGTTTCAGGGAGTACTTCCTCTGCCAGTGGCAACAGTCCGCTTTGCAAGGAAACGTGCAAGCACTTTGCCTGATGTTGACAGGAGTAAGATGTCCATGTCCCCCATTTTAAAGATGGTCACTATCAGAGCATCCCTGAGCTGCTCTCTCCCAGACCTTGAGGAGCAGGGCATGAATGTGGTACAGGAACTTAGGTCTGCCTTACTTCAGGATCTCAGCTGGGATCCCATGTGGACCCACTCCTAGAAGTTCTTCCTTGCAGCATGTGCATGTTGTGTTTGAGTGTTTGTTGTTGAGAGACCTTGCAGGTGTGCATTTTACATTGTTCAATGCGGAGTGGAGTCAAAACCATAAATAAATATATAAAAATAAAGCCACTGGGTTATACAAGGTCATATTTAAAATATTAATACAAGCTCCCCTGTATAATGTGTACCAAATGTGTACCAAATGTGAAGATTGGTTGCAAAGTCATAGGGTTGCAAATACAATACAACTTGGTATGTAGCATTAACAAAGAGACTTCTCCGATCATTTGTAGATCGATCAAGATGGTCGTCAAGTGTTTTTATATGAATAGCACAGAATAGAATCCCTCTATTGTCATTGCACATTATTGTATAGCAAAATGTATGATAGGCCACACACAATTTACAATCATCTCCACATTGTAGATAGGGGATAGTGTTATCATTGGAGCGTACAGTATATGCATCAAGTCTGGTGAGGATTGATCAGGCAGATATGCAAATATGAATATATAGCATTCAGAGCACCCCCTTATGGTTCAGATTTGTCTTGTGGATTTTTATGGAAGATGACATTTTCAAACTCAAACTCCTAGAGTATTTCATCAATCAGCATGACATTTAGTATGTAGCATCAACAAAGGGATTTCTCCAAACATACTATTTTGTAGATCCATCAAGTGAATCATCACCATATATAGGTTAGTGGTAAGTTTGGGATGATTGATCATGAGAAAGAGGGACCAAAAGTTTATAAGCAATTATTAAAAGGTGCTTAGATCTTAGGTCTTAAGGTCAACTGAATAGTTACCAGAATCATCAGTGAGCAGTAGATCATTTACAACCTTGACAAGAGCTGTTTGTTAATGTGCAGAGCATGAAAACCTGATTGGAATTCCTCAAAAATGTTATTATTCATAAAAGATTAGTTGTAAGGAGATGCTATTTTCTACATTTTTTGATAAAAAATATAGTTTAGAAATTGGTCCTAAATTATTTAAAAGAGGAGATTAGATTTCTTAAGCAAAGGTTGGACAATCCCCTCCCTGAGCTACTACCTTACCGTGGTGGAGGGGTTTGCGTGTCCCAATGACCCCCAGGAGCTCCGTTGTCGGGGGCTTTTATGCCCCTGGTAGGGTCACCCATGGCAAACAGGTCCGGGGGGAGGGGCCAGACAAAGGGTAGCTCAGAAGACCCCTTATGGTGATACAAATAAATGGTCTTACGTGTCCCTCGCCCGGACGTGGGTCACCGGGCCCCCCCCCTGGAGCCAGGCCTGGGGGTGGGGCTCGGGGGCAAGCGCCTGGTGGCCGGGCCTATACCCATGGGGCTCGGCCGGGCACAGCCCGAAGCGATGACGCGGGACCCCCTTCCCGCCAGCTCACCACCAGCAGGAGGGGCCAAAGGGGTCGGGTGCAGTGCGAGCTGGGCGGCGGCCAAAGGTGGCAGCCGAAGGCGGGGACCTTGGCGGTCCGATCCTCAGCTGCAGAAGCTAGCTCTAGGGACGTGGAAGGTCACCTCTCTGGTGGGGAAGGAGCCTGAGCTGGTGCACGAGGTTGAGAAGTTACGGCTAGATAAAGTCGGCCTCACCTCAACGCATAGCAAGGGCTCTGGAACCAGTCTTCTCGAGAGGGGTTGGACTCTCTTCCACTCTGGAGTTGCCACTGGTGAGAGGCGCCGGGCAGGGGTGGCAATACTTATTGCCCCCCGGCTTGGTGCCTGTATGTTGGAGTCCTGTATGTAGAGGGTAGCCTCCCTCCGCCTTCGGGTGGGGGTACGGATCCTGACTGTTGTTTGTGCCTATGGTCCAAACAGCAGTTCAGAGTATCCACCCTTTTTGGACTCCTTGGAGGGGGTGCTGGAAAGTGCTCCCTCTGGGGATTCCCAAAGTTCTGCTGGGGGAATTCAACGCTCCGCGCCTCCATTGTTAAAGTGGCCGACCAGAGCTGTGGCCGCAAGAGGTGGTCGGTGCCTGCAGTGGCGGCAATTCCCGAACCCGCTGGTGGACACTGGCGGTGAGGGATGCCGTCAAACTGATGAAGGAGTCCTATAGGACCTTTTTGGCCTGTGGGACTCCGGAGGCAGCAGGCAGGTACCGGCAGGCCAAGCGGAGCGCAGCTGTGGCGGTTACTGAGGCAAAAACCCGGACATGGGAGGAGTTCGGTGAGGCCATGGAGAACGACTTCCGGATGGCTTCGAAGAGGTTCTGGACCACCATCCGGTGTCTCAGGAGGGGGAAGCAGTGCATCGTCAACACTGTGTATGGTGGAGACGGTGCGCTGCTGACCTCGACTCGGGACGTTGTGGATCGGTGGAAGGAATACTTCGAAGACCTCCTCAATCCCACCAACACGCCTTCCGGTAAGGAAGCAGGGCCTGGGGACTCGGGTGTGGGCTCTCCTATCTCTGGGGCTGAGGTTGCCGAGGTGGTCAGGAAGCTCCTCGGTGGCAGGGCCCCGGGGGTGGATGAGGTCCGCCCGGAGTTCCTTAAGGCCCTGGATGTTGTGGGGCTGTCTTGGTTGACACGACTCTGCAGCATCACGTGGACATCGGGGGCAGTGCCCCTGGATTGGCAGACTGGGGTGGTGGTCCCTCTTTTTAAGAAGGGGGACCGGAGGGTGTGTTCCAACTATAGGGGGATCACACTCCTCAGCCTTCCTGGTAAGGTCTATTCAGGGGGGCTGGAGAGGAGGGTCCATCGGATAGTCGAACCTCGGATTCAGGAGGAGCAATGTGGTTTTCGTCCAGGCCGTGGAACAGTGGACCAGCTATACACCCTCTGCAGGATCCTTGAGGGTGCATGGGAGTTTGCCCAACCAGTCCACATGTGCTTTGTGGACTTGGAGAAGGCATTCAACCGTGTCCCTCGGGGAGTCCTGTGGGGGGTTCTCCGGGAGTACGGGGTATCGGACCCCCTAATACGGGCTGTCCATTCCCTGTATGACCGGTGTCAGAGCTTGGTCCACGTTGCCGGTAATAAGTCGGACTTGTTTCCAGTGAGGGTTGGACTCCGCCAGGGCTGCCCTTTGTCACCGATCCTGTTCATAATTTTTATGGACAGGATTTCTAGGCACAGCCAGGGCGTTGAGGGGGTCCGGTTTGGTGACCTCAGGATTGGGTCTCTGCTTTTTGCGGATGATGTGGTCCTGGTTGGCTTCATCAAACCGTGACCTCCAACTCTCGCTGGACCGGTTCGCAGCCGAGTGTGAAGCGGCCGGGATGAGAATCAGCACCTCCAAATGGAAAAGGGTGGAGTGCACTCTCCGGTTCGGGGATGAGATCCTGCCCCAAGCGGAGGAGTTCAAGTACCTCGGGGTCTTGTTCACGAGTGAGGGGAGGATGGAGCGGGAGATCGACAGGTGGATCGGTGCGGCGTCTGCAGTAATGCGGACTCTGCACGGATCCGTCGTGGTGAAGAGGGAGCTGAGCCGAAAGGCAAAGCTCTCGATTTACCAGTCGATCTACGTTCCTGCCCTCACCTATGGTCATGAGCTTTGGGTAATGACCGAAAGAACAAGATCACAAGCGTACAAGCGCCCGAAATGAGCTTCCTCCGCAGGATGGCTGGGCTCTCCCTTAGGGATAGGGTGAGAAGCTCGGTCATCCAGGAGGAGCTCGGAGTAGACCCGCTACTCCTCCGCGTTGAGAGGAGCCAGATGAGGTGGCTCGGGCATCTAGTTAGGATGCCTCCCGGACGCCTCCCTGGTGAGGTGTTCAGGGCACGTCCCACTGGTAGGAGACCCCGGGGAAGACCCAGGACACGCTGGAGAGACTATGTCTCTCGGCTGGCCTGGGAATGCCTCGGGATCCCCCAGGAAGAGCTGGACGAAGTAGCTGGGGAAGGGGAAGTCTGGGCTTCCCTGCTTCCCCCGCGACCCTGACCCCGGATAAGCGGCAGAAGATGGATGGATGGATGGAGGTTGGACAATTGCTTGCTTAAGACTGGAGGGAAACGAGCCCGTAGACAGCAAGCTATTGACAATAGCTAGAATGTCAGGTCCGACTGTCTCAAGTATTTCTTTCAGGTAGGGATGATATCTAAGGGGCATGCAGAGGCTTTCATGTGGAGTATGGTATCCTCTAAGGTTGACAAAGAGATGCACTCAAAATGAGGAGGCAAGGCAGGGGGAGCAAAGGAGATACAGAGGACTCTGGTATCAATGGAGATCTGCTGCCTAATCCCCGCTATTTTATTAATAAAATGATTGAGGAACTAGTCACATTTAACACTGGAGGTTTCTAATAGCTGACTGGAAGGGGGATTGATCACTGAGTCAATGGCCTGAAAAGGGACCCTGGGATTGTGACACTGGCTATAGAGATCAGGTTAGAAAAGTAGGAATTCCTGGCATCTTTCACAGTGCTCTGATATGTGGACATCAACCCTTTAAGAGTATCTAGTGAGACCACAAGCTTATCCTTTTTCCACTTGTGGTCCGCTTTCCTACATTGCCTTTTAATGTCCCTTGTACGGTCATTAATCCAAGGCAGAGAATACAGTTTCACGTTCTTTTCTTTAAAAGGTGTAATAGAGTCAAGAATATTCATGCAGGAATCACTAAAATCGGAGACCAGCTCATCAGTGGAAAAATTAGATTGCTTAGAAGTACTAGTGGAAGCAGCTAAGAAGGCCTGGTGGAAACTCTAGGCTGAGTGCGAATTAAGAGAGCCAGAAAGGATGGAGGAGTGGGGCTTGGGTACAGGAGTAGGGAGCTGGGTTTGAAAAATCACTGCTTTATGGTCAGAGACAGGGATGTCAAGCATATTTAACTTATTGAGAGACAAACCATGAGACAGCACAAGGTCAAGAGTGTGACCCTTGTTGTGACTAGGACCTTTGACAGACTGAACAAGATTAAGTGATTCAAAAAGATGAATCCAATCAGTAGTAAAAGGACAGCAAACATGGATGGTAAAATTACCAAGAATAAGAACTCATGTCATAAAGATACATAACAACTGAGAGTAAATGAGAGTAGATAGGTGGAGTCACATAGCCTCCTGAGACCATCCAGATGTTCAAGTTTTCATTTTGCAAACTGGCCTTGGCTGGGCTTATGTTGTTCAAAAAACTCCAGCCAATCAGATTCAATAACTAAGTGACGCTCTTGCTCTCTTTGCTCTTGGTGAATCCGGTCGAAAGTAAAGCAAAAACATATTCTCATTTTTTTTGTTCATCTTTTAACACTATTATTCACTTTCAACAGGATGGAGGCCAGACTGATCTGCAGAGAGAAACAGAATGTGAACTCACAAGATCAGGATGGTTTCACAAGGCTGGTAGTCACTGGTAGACAGTTCGGTCTAGGCTGGTAGACAGTTCTGTCTTGATTTGATTTCTTTCAACTCATTGTGGATTTGCTATTGTATGATGTGTGCCCACCAGGTATGCCAACACGCTAGTCCTCGTAGAAGGGGAATCCCTTGTATGTTTGCCTTCTCAAAGCTCCTTCCTCTACCCTCTATGATCTGAAGTTCATTCAATAGCTTCATGAATAAATGAATTGAATTGACTTGACTGTTTGCATGTGGTTTGAAAAGCCAAAATATCCAGCTCAAAGAAGATTTCAGAAACTGCCCTCTGCTTAGAGCTCCGAAATCGGTGTAGGCATAGAGTCACAGCTCATCTGAAAGCAGAGCACACAGCGATATTTCCACTTCAGTGGAATCCTTCTGAAAAGACGTGTCACGAGGGAATCACAAATACGGCACGGTAACCTAAAAAGACAACTGACACAGACAACCTGCTCGCATCCAATACTCTCACTCCAAGCAGGATCCTACAATGCAAATACCATGATACGCTATCGCCCCTGCAGATCTAAATCAAACCATTTCAGGTAATTTATTTCATTTTAAATGTCATTGGCATCAAATCAATGTCATTGTCAAATCAATTTGTTTCCTTGGAAAATGTGAAAACAAGGACAAACACCACAATAAAAAAATCCCCTGTAGTGTATTTTCTGATATATATTTACAGCCTTGTGACTTTGAAGAAGTCACGGGACCCCAAAAATCAGACAAATACACAGTGATAAAGGCAGAAAATCGGGAGTTGAATGCATTCAGCCTCTCACATTTTTCAGTGAGTGAAACCTATGTTGTTGTCAACAACAATTGAGTTGTATTTTTGTAAACATTGTTTTACTGATGCAATATTAAGCAACAGAGTAACTGCAGTGAAATAATTGTTAAAGGTTGTTGGTAGTCTCTCTAAGGAATTCATTTGTATGACTACAACATAACCAATGAACAGGTGTGTTGACTTTAAGGATTAACAAATGTCAAACTTACACAACCTATATCTGCCCAAGATATTGTTCTTAATGGTATCCACTTCCTATGAACACCAGTCACATTATAAGGAACTGCTGTAAAAAAATATGTAAAAATGTAAAAAATAAATAATAATAACCCTTATGGGCCAAAGCGTGGATCCAGAGATCTGAGAACTGACTAGATCTCAATGGGCATTGAGCTGCTTTATGCTCCAATCATGTCCCATTTGACCCATTTTACAGCCTTGGTCACACAGCCGTGTCCACTGGCCCATTATTATAAGGGTGCATCTAAGCTTACTCTGAAACACGACCGCTCCTCCTCCATCATCTGATTAGGAGCTACATGTCATGACAGCCGGCCCACAGTCGTGGTCCCACGCAGCCCTCGTCGAGTCAACATGCAACAGCCAAACAGCTTCAGTCTATGTGTGTAATGTCCAATCTTATTTAGTTTATTACTAGACCTTCATTACCAGCCCTTAATTACTACCTGGTAATCAGAAGCAGTCAAGTGGTTCTGTGCAACAATCTGGCCGGGTCGATAAGACAATTCCCCACTTTGTATTTCACACGTTTTCTTTAGTCCGTTGTTGTTGTTATCAGATGAATACCATGTCTAAACTTGCAGTTATTTTCCGTAGACTAGTGTTTATGAATCCTGTTGATGCAAGCGTAAATTGAACCAAAAAATAAAACAAACTGCAAAAAATGCAATAGAAACATGTCATGACCGCACCTCAGTCAGGGTCCCATTATCATTAATCGCTTCACCCGTCTTAATTATTTCATTGTGGTTCCCACTTGTTTTCTGTGTACTTAATTTCCTTTGTTTCCTTTGTTCGAGGCTTAGTGCATCGTTATCAACCAGGCTTCTTAACCCCGAGTGCCTGTGTCACATGGGCTTGCTCCTGATTCAGTTGGTATTTTTGCCTGGTATTTCCTTTTTTTTAATCCTCGTCATCTATTGTCGTCTCTTGCCCATACTTGACAGAAGACTAAGCAGCAGAGATGGAGCTACTCTGGGCCCACCCTGATGAACTATGGGGGGGGGGGGTCTGTCGTCAACCACCATCCCTTACAGCCCTGCTTCCATGACTGTCACCACAAGTATCTTGTGAACTGATAAGTGTCCTCAATATTGCATTGTATTGACTTTTCTGTGTATATACAACTTATGTCATTTCCTTTGTTTTGGTGCTAAGTGCACTTGTCCCCCTGCTTTCTTAACATCTATTGCTTGTGATCCATATGGACTGTTCCAGAATCAGTTGGTGTGTTGTGTTTGAGTCACTGGCTTTTTTTGTTTAATACGTGTCTCATATTGTATTCTCTCCATATGGGCTCCACCTCTCCCTGGCTAAAACCATTTCTCGTCCTTGACGTTCCCTTGCGCTTTGCCAAAATGACATGAATGGGTTCAATTATTTCAATTGGTTAGTTCTTAGATCATGAATTCAGGGATGGCACAATGACTATTGAATAGGATGTTTCACATGAGTAATTTGTGTTGTTCTGTTCTTTCACAACAGAAATCTGAGTTAGAGATTACTTCAATGCACTAATACGACTTTATAATAATTGTGAGCTTTGTAGTTAAAAACACAAAACAACTTAATTACTACCAGCATGGTTACATCTGGTAACTTGCCAGATGAGGTTATCCTACAGATTAACAACAGTTCCATTCATTGTTTCTTGAATATATTTTGGAATGTATCTGCTTTATTTTCTGAATTGCTTACTGTTAACATGGAGATTTAGTAAAGATACTATATATTACTCACTCACACATGTCTATAGTACATATATATATTTACTATATCTTAGTACACACTAAACTTGTTTGAATATATTAATCTCCATTATACTGTACTTTTAAATGGCCTTCTCTAACTCTCTGTGCCAGGAACAGGTTGTAGACAGAAGAGGGTTGGTCTCTAAAGAAAAGAGTGCATTGTATTGTCTGAGGGTTGACAGCTCTGAAAACCCTCCCGGATGGACAACATACACCAGTCAACGTCAACTGGCGGCCCGCGGGCCAAATCCGGCCCGCCAGAGATTTCCATCCGGCCCCGATCGCGCGCACCCCCCCGCCGGTCATAGGTCCGGGTTGTGTTACGATCGCGCGCATCTCCCCCCCCCCCCCGTCGGTCGTAGGTCCGGGGTGGGTTACGATCACGCGCACCCCCTGCCCCCCCGCCGATCGTAGGTCCGGGGTGGGTTACGATCACGCGCACCCCCTGCCCCCCCGCCGATCGTAGGTCCGGGGTGGGTTACGATCGCGCGCACCCCCCGCCCCCCCGCCGGTCGTAGGTCCGGGATGGGTTACGATCGCGCGTACCCCCCGCCGGGCGTAGGTCTCGGGTGGGTTACGATCGCGCACACCCCACTCCCCCCCGCCGGTCGCAGGTCTGGGGTGGGTTACGATCGCGCGCACCCCCCCCCCCCCCCCCCCCCCCCGTGTGGGTTACGATCGCGCGCATCTGGCCCTTACAGTGTCTGCAGAGAAAAATTCTGGCCCTTGGGCAAATTTAGTTGATGACCCCTGACATACACCAACCTGTTTCTCTTTCATTTACATGCCCCCCTCAGTTAGTCTTTCTACGGTATATATGACATGTAAATGTTGATGGAAATATTTTTCAGCACATCATTCACCCGGGGTATTTGTGAACAGGGCGTAGGGGTTTGCCTTTAGTTTTGACAAGACACTGCAGTATGAAATGAAGGATAATCTGTTTTGCTCCTTGGTTTTCTTTTGTACGCAACATATTTATACCATGGATAAAATAGATGAACCTTGTTTGCCTGGCTCTCGTGCCTTACCCCCCCAGCTGAAGTAAATTGGATGAAATGGTTGATACAAATGCATTTCTGGATCAGTTTCCATTCAACACATGAACAGATTTTTGTTTTTGGTTTTTCTGAATAAAGAAAACATGATCTTACCATGTCGGGGAGAAATTACATTACAATTGAATTTATATTATTTATAACATAGCACTAAAATGTACTGGAAGAAGTCACAGAATACGTGTAATAAGCATGGGTGGTGCCATGTTTACCTGGTAACAAAAGGGCGAAGAAAAACGAGTTTAAATGAACAAGACAGGCTGACCTTTAATAAGGTACAAGCCTAAGGTCAGGCCTTACAAGCGATATGTGACATCAATCCTCACTGACGATTCAAACACACTTGGCACTCTGCATGGAGTCAGGACGATCGTAACAAGAAGATACAAAGATAAAACTCACTCTCATCTCATCTATAAAGACATGAACACCGCACTGTCGACCAATATTGAACACACAAAGACAAAAATCGCACATAAAAATCAGAATCGTATCGCAATATTTATAGAATTGCAATACATCGTATCAGCACTGAAAAATCATTGTACCGGTAATATCGTGTCGTAAGGTCCCTGCCGCTTCCCCTCCCTAATGAGAGGTCGACCATCACTGTAGCCAGTAGCCACCACGTTCCCTGCCAACCCATTCCCCCCCGCGCCCCCCGCGCCCCCCGCGCCCCCCGCGCCCCCCGGCCGAGAAGAAGATAAACGATCAGCAACATGGCCAATAACATTGACCCACATTTCTCAGCTGCCAATGCATCATTGGTTGGGCGGGCGACGGCAACAATGGTGATGAATGGACCCGTCGGCTCCGCTCATGGCTGATGCTGGCTGGCTACCTGTCCTCTCTCTCTCTCTTTCCCGCTCTCTGCCTGGATGCCTACTCAGGTCGTCACAGCAAGACAACTTTAGTAAATATCCACTGTTTTGGTGAGACATTCTGCAGCCCCCCCCCCCACCCGCAATAGCCCAGATCCATGGGATTCTTCTGGGGACGGGAACGTCGCTGTGTCCATTCATCAAGACATCTTGTCGGCTATTGTTTCTTCTTTGTTTTTGCCCCCAAGATGAAAAAGCAGAGATCAAAATAGCTGGCAGGTGATGAAACAAATCCATGCCATTGGCTTTGAAGGGCTTTGGCATGAGAGTAATGTATGCCATGTTCACACTGGCTTGTTTTCCTCTGAGGCAATGCAAGGGCATTCTATATTTCTTTGTCCTGTTGTGTTTGTTTTCACTACCGCCATGTTTTATGGGAACACATTACAGGGATGTATTTGTGAAACTTAGAAACTACTGTCAGGGGGGCCAAAAATACAAACAAGAATAAATGTCCTCTGCGCCTTAAACTATCTATTCACTATGAAAGCCATCTATGCTGTTCCAAAACTGCTGATGCAGTCTACATGTCCCCATGTAGCGTCCTATTGGCTGAGGTGGACTCCCCTCTGGTGCCTCTTCTTTTGCAGTGTGTGACTAAGTCTGTGCTATATTTACTCCCACAAACACACCAGCAATAAAAGCATTAGTTTGCTGTTTTGTGGTTGAAAAAAATAAACTAAATAAAGGGAAGTTGCAGCTCGAAGTTGCACACTAGCACTAGGTGACATTGTGGTGTGTGTGTGTGTGTGTGTGTGTGTGTGTGTGTGTGTGTGTGTGTGTGTGTGTGTGTGCGTGCGTGCATGTGTGTGTGTGGGGGGGGGGGCACCAGGAGCACCTGTAGTCATCTAAAGCTGCGGCTCTCAGCACCTGGCTAGCCTTAATGGAGAGGAGATATACAACCAGGACGTGTTAATGTCAACCACATGCTATAAACAACGCACATCAAAAGAGATGAAAGAGAGAGGGAGGGTGCCTCCACAATGCAGGAGACGGCATGCTTCCGCTGGACGGCTTCCCTTGCTAAGCCTGGACGCAGCTGAGCTATATCTGTGGCCATCCGCACCACCACCACCACCACTACCACCACCGCCACCTCCACCTCCACCACCACCAGCTGCATCTGTTCCTCGTGCCCGAAAGGCCCTGCAAGTGTGCTGCTGAATGTGTGAGGCTGTGAATTTATTAGCACTTCCTGACAGTCATCTGCATGGACAAACAGACCATGGTCGATATGCTTTGTTCCTCTAACCATGGGGTGACATGTTGGAATAGAGATGGAAAATGAGTTAAACAGTTAAGAATGTGTGTGTGTCTGTGTGAACATGAGATAAAGAGTTAAGAATGTGTGTGCATGTGTGTGTGTGTGTGTGTGTGTGTCTGTTTTGCATGTGTGTCAATGACTTCCAGAAATTAGACAAGACATTCATCAAACGCCGCTATTTATCTGGCCACCAGTTATCTCTCATGTGTCACCCAGTGACGCATAAGAAAGAAGGACATGAAAGACAAACACAAGACAACCCCTCAATGGAGACTCCATCGTCTCCATTGAAACCAAAAGCCATTCTGACTCCAGTTCTCTTCAGGTGAGGCAGAAGAGTGGCTAGGTGGTAGTGAGGCGGTATGTGGGGCCTGGTCCATGCAGGGGGGCGCAGCCTCGATACTGTCCTGGTCGGAGGTCTGACTTTAATCTCTCTGCTTATGTCCTCACACTCCTCTAGCTATCGCGGACACTTTGGTACACCGGTAACGTAGCTCTCAAATAAAGGAGTACATAAGATGTTTGTTTGATGCAGCCGTTGGAATGGGAAAAAAAGAGCTGTATAATGTCCATAGTGAATGCGGCGGGCATTTTTAAATCTAATCAATCCTTTACATTCGGCGCGTCATTGTGGAGGAGTTCAGAACAGCAGCAAAAAGACATTAGTCAGACGCCACGGCGCGTTCAGGGGAAGGTTAGCTAAGGCTGTTCTGCTACGATGGCTCGTTTGGACACACACCCACCCACACACACACACACATGTGCACACTAACAGCCAAACAGCCAATCAGTGAGCTAGCGGCACATTTGTTGTCTACATCAGAAGCCAAAACTCAATAAGACATCTATGGATGATGTCACATGGACGTACAAAAAAGTGTTTTTTACCATACGATACCCACGGTAGACAGGATGTGGCCCGAAATGAAGCTTGTGGTAGTTATAGACTGCAGAGCATCAACAGTTGCTGCTTATCACTCAGACAGACAATACTCAGAAGGGTAAAGCTGAGAAGACCTTTTGACCTCGGCAGTGGCAAACATAGTTCCCTGCAGGCGTCTATGGCCCTGAAGTCATGACCCTAAAGCAGGGTCTTGTACAGAGAGAATCCCCCTGGGGAGACCCCTGGAAGCTCGCAGTCTATTAACTGCTGTCCCTGGGCCAACTCAGTCCTACCTGCAGGATTGTCTTTGTTTGGGTCAAACATGGATTGGTTTATTTTGGGGTGGGAGCTTTCCCTGCCCATCTCCTAAATGACAGAGGGCTCTTCATCGCTTCAGACCTGTCCAGATTAATCTCATTACTTTATGATGGGGTGGGGGGGCAGACGTAAAAAATGCCAGCCCAGCTTTTTACATTGTGTTGATAAGGACGTGATGTTCCCGTTATACAGCGGGGGGGGGGGGGGGGGGGGGGGGAAACTGCAGGGAAGATGTTTGTAAATCAAGGTTTGTTGAATTAAAACTACAGTGTGGCCCAGAAGTGCAACACTCACTTAATAGCAAAGTCTAATAGGAAAGTCTATAGGTCTGCTGTTTCATGTTGTGAGATTATATAACATGTAACGTAATAATAATAATAATAATGTATATATAATAATAACAGATTATATATAACATCAACACCAGAATTCCAGTAATTACGAAAAAATACTGTCAGTAATGAAAGTAATATATATATTATTATCATTATCATTGCCATTATCATTATTGTTGTTGTTGTTGTGTTATTATTATTATTATTATTATTATTATTATTATTATTATTATTATTATTATTATTATTGTTATTATTATGTAATAATGTGTGAATATAGAGGCTTTTGTACTGGCTAGGCTACATTACATTATTGTGTGTGAGACGTAGTACCAAACACGATGTGTCCCATGGGTGAAAGCAACAGGTTCATATAATAATGTCCATCCAGCTCAGTGGGCCTGTGGTTGGAATGCCCTTCCTGGGAATAAACGCGAGTGTGCCGAGGTCAGTTCATATAGAGTTATATCACTGCTCGCCGCTCAAGCTCATAAAACTGCCCCAAGGAGTGAAGCAGTGAGACAGACCGCTGCCTCGGTCCGGGGGAATGTACACATCATATAAGCTACAAATAATCACGCATATATACGCTGCAATATCTCCAGCTGCCATAACCCTTCATTCTCATTTCTTTCATTTCAGTCTCTTTTCCCCCACAAACTGGGATGTTGCTTACATCGCAATACATCGAGTTACATTTGAGTCCTGTTGTGATGCTAGGAGTACGTGCATGTGATATGAATGTGAACCAAGGTAAAACTACTGATGTATCATGTGACACAAGACAACAACAAGCCCCCGTCTGGGAGTGGATTGCATGTCCCCAACGAACGGGCAGCTAATAGCTTTAGACGTGTGGCATGTTGAGTCACCGTCCGAGATAACCTAACCTCATCCACACATGACGAGGGCAGAGAGAGAGGGAGAGAGGGAGAGAGAGAGAGAGAGAGAGTCTGAGAGAGAGACTGAGACTTGTCAGCACAGATAGCATGGCCACGCACAGCAACCCCTCCAACAGTGGAGGGGTTGAGGTGACAGAGAGAGATAGAGAGATAGCAAAAGACTTTGAGAGAGTGAAATCCACACATAACAGACAGGGACAGAGAGAGAAGGAGAGAGAGGCCGAGACAAACAGAGAAGGAGAGAGAGACAGAGAGAGAATGAGACAGAGAGAGAGAGAGAGAGAGAGACAGAGAGAGAGAGAATGAGACAGAGAGAGAGAGAGACAGACAGAGAGAATTAGACAGCGAGAGAGAGAGACAGAGAGAGAGACAGAGAGAGAGACCAAAATACAGAGAGAGGGGGGGGAGACAGATAGAGAGAAAACTGAAAGCGAGAGAGAGAGAGAGAGAGAGAGAGAGAGAGAGAGAGAGAGAGAGAGAGAAAGTGAGACAGAGAGGAAGTGAAAGACGAAGAGAGAGAAAAGTGCAATGAGAGGGAAAGCGATGCATCCCACTGGCTCAGTCCCTCACATCCCTCGGCGTCTCCTCCATATTGTCATGATGTTGTGCAGGGAGGATTCTGCAGTGAATCAGTGTGTGACCTAGATCCAGGCACTCGGGCCCACAGTAAAATTGAATAGATATCATTAGTGGACTCGGCCCCGTCGACTTAATTCTAAATTACGACCATTTAACAACCGCTCCTTCAGGGGAGCATGGGCGTTTACATGTTTGTCCGCCTGCTGTAGCGCTGTTGTAAGCATACCCCGCACTGTGTTTGAGAATATTCTGGATGTTTGGACAATATTCACCAAACTGGAAGTTTGAGCTATTGGGGAACCAAACACCACGTAGTGGTGTTTGGTTCCCCGCGTTGAACGCGAAAGATGTTGCTATTGAGCCGAAAAAAACAAAAAGACATCAGTCGGCCCCACACCCTACAAACCCTACAAACCCCCCCCCCCCCCCCCCCCCCGCCCAAGAAACACCACAGCCGCAATTGACCCACACGACGCTGCACTCCAGGGCAGCGTTACAGATCAGCAGTCACGCTTACATTAAACCGTTAGGAATACAACGTTCACCCGCCCCTCGACCCCCAGAACCCAACAACGCAACATCTCCATCTCAGGACTGCCCTATGAATTATTATAATGAGCGTGTCTGGATGCGTGTGTATGTGTGTGTGTGTGTGTGTGTGTGTGTGTGTGTGTGTGTGTGTGTGTGCGTAGGGGATTGTGTATGCATGGCGAGCAAACTGCTGCTGCCCGTGGTCCTGCGGGCAGACGGGACATACAGCCCCTGTCTGAGTAGGCTTTAACGCCGCCCCAATGATGTAGGACATGATGATGTGCATAATGTGCCCTCCAAGAAAAAAGCATCATTATTGCATTGAATATGAAGCTTGCATGTGTTCATCGCCAAAACCTATGCACAGAAAGTGCACGCACACA
The DNA here is from genome assembly GCA_030340625.1 of Merluccius polli. NCBI lineage: Eukaryota > Metazoa > Chordata > Actinopteri > Gadiformes > Merlucciidae > Merluccius > Merluccius polli. Next base: position 14,723 of record JAOPHQ010003139.1, on the reverse strand, counting down.
CACACACACACACACACACACACACACACACACACACACACACACACACATACCCCATCTATTCCTTAACAGCATCAGGCCTATCTATTACGGTTTCCTAACATTTATACACACACACACACACACACATTTCATACACATAAAAACATACATACAAATATCCATGTATTATCGCTGCCTTCACATTCGGTTCTCTGACCTGCAAGCGCTCACAGCTCCCAGGCTCCACAGTTATGGCAGCCAGCTATAGCAAGCCTTTCCCAGGTCCTCCTAAGATCAACACTGAAAGCAAAAGAAAGCAATCTTTAAGAGTAGAGCATTCAAGTACAAGACAGCCGAGGTCAATGGTTTAAGGCGTACCTGTTTTACTGGTTGCCCTGTACCCAGTGGTCTATACAGTGGCCACTGCTGGCTGGAGGAGTCATTAAGGAGCGGGGTGGAGGTTAACGGGACACACTGTGGATGAAGCGATGGAGAATTAGCTTCCGCTGACCACCCTGAGCCCAATGTTTGCACAATGTCATGGCTTCTCTACAGTATATGCAGTAAAAATAATAAATAGTACAATCGTTTTAATTAAATCAAATTAAAAAAATGTGTCATGTCAGGGACAGGTCCATGTGCATAATTTGCAAAACAAAATAAAAACAAACAAACAAACAATCAAGCAAGCACATAAAATCACTCAAGAGGAAATAGAATACACTTAACAAACAGAGAAATATTGTTGAATAATGGGATCAGCAGAGCAAGTAATTTACGTACATCTCTACACTCACATTTGCATCTTCTACACATTAAGCATTTGGGTCAGAAAAACAATGTTAAATGATTGCAATCAAATGTCCAGACCAAATGTATACTTACTATCACTATTCAGCTTGAAGCTTGAAGCTTCAGCTTGATGAAATGCTGTCACAGATCTGTGTACATTTCTTACACAAACCATGATTTTCACAATGTTACAAATTAGTTGAATGGATAAATTGGAGCACATTTTATAGCTATATATATTCAAATATCACATTTAGATGCCCAGTGATTGAGCCATGTCTTTCTTTTGGCCTAGCTGGCAAATGAGGGCAAAAATAACAAATGACCTTTAGAAATGATACTCTTTGAAGCAATCTGCCACTTCCATAATCTTCAAATGAGCAAAGTCAGGATGCGACTCTGAATAGAGGGGAACTGAACACACACACACACACACACACACACACACACACACACACACACACACACACACCCTCAGTTATATAACCTTAATGCAAAAGACAGCTTGACTCAGACAAGCCAGTCCCATCTTGTGTTGGGCATCTAATTCAGCTTGCTGCGAGATTCATTCATTCATTACCATGTTGAGTTTGATGACCTGTGTGTGTGTGTGTGTGTGTGTGTGTGTGTGTGTGTGTGTAGGACGGCCTGAGGGCGAGACCAGTGTCTGTGTTTCGTGGTCAGAGGCTGTTGTTGCCTGTCAACTTGTCTGCCTTTTTTCTCATCGAATATATTACCGCAATTTCCCCTGACACATGCACACACCCACCCACATACACACACCTTTTCTAGTTCCATGCATGTGTGCGATTTGTCGCTGGTGAATGTGCTTACTTGTGTGCAGTTGGATGGCTGCAGGTAGCTATGGCGATATGCTCCGCCCGTGTTGGGAAGCAACAGGCACTCAGGTTGAGGCAGGAGGTGCTCTCTGGGGCCTCCGTTGCTGCTGCTGGGGGGTGGGGGGGGGGGGGGGGGTGCAATAGACAGTGGAGCACAGAGCAGTCGAGGCTGATAAATTGTAGTGGACTTGTTTCGCCCAACTCACATGCGCCCCACCCCTCATTTTTATTTTTCATCTCTTTGCCCCTTAATAATACACAGGCATAGACACACATGCATGTGCACGCACGCACGCACGCACGCACGCACGCACGCACGCACGCACGCACGCACGCACGCACGCACGCACGCACGCACGCACGCACGCACGCACGCACGCACGCACGCACGCACGCACGCACGCACGCACGCACGCACGCACGCACGCACGCACGCACGCACGCACGCACGCACGCACGCACGCACGCACGCACGCACGCACGCACGCACGCACGCACGCACGCACGCACGCACGCACGCACGCACGCACGCACGCGCACGCACGCACGCACGCACGCACGCACGCACGCACGCACACACACACACACACACACACACACACACACACACACACACACACACACACACACTGGGGGAATAGAAAGAAGGGGGTCCATCATCAACTATGGGCTTCCCAGGGCCAAATAAAAGTAAAAGAAAGTATGAGAAGCATCCATCACATGCCTGCTGCAGCAGCCTGAAGGTGAACACCTCCAGAGGGACCGGGTCACGAGGAGACATTCAACCGGACGGACTGCGTGGCGCATTCTGATATTTCTACAAACACGTTTCATCGCCCGGTTTCAAGCATACGTGGACAATGGAAGAGGATCACGTTCCTTTGACGTTATGGGACGTTACGGGTTATGACGACGTCGCGTTGCTATTGTAGTTCAGTCACACGTGGAAATATGTTGAATTTATGCTCATTTCAGTAGTAATCCTTAGTAATAGTAGTAATCATAGTAATCCTGTTGTCATTGCATGGGCCCCTGCTCTGCATCTAATGCGGCTCGCCTCCTACGGCTGGCAGCCATCTTTCTTGCTCGCTCGAGTAGAGATTTGCCTCAGAACATTTCTCGCTTCGGGTTGGTATCTGTGTGACTGTTTTTCGTGTCCGTCTGAGCGCTGAATGTTAGAGGGCGTTTGGAGGACCGTGAAAGGGCCCCTCGAGGATGCCCCTGTGATTAAGTTTCCATACAAATGAATGGGACTAAAGTTGGCTTCACCCCCCCCCCCACCCAGGGAGAAGTGCCACTGAAAGTCACCCTGGAGGGAAATCCAAAAAGGCCAGGAGGACGGCTAGACCTTCTTCAAGGAGGGTTCACAAAAAAACCTTCCTGATTAATAGAGGAGGACAACTCTTCCTAAACTCTTTACCCTGGGCGGTGACCCGCAGCCAGCCAGAGTGACGGCCAGATGTTGGAGATATGCTGCTTCACGGTGTCAGCCTGAGATCAGCCCACATGTGACAGAGTGACACTCCATCTTCAGCCCCGCCCAACAGTCCGCATGCAGAAGAAGACTCCAACATTTGCTGTACAACGCAACACACACACACACACACACACACACACACACACACACACACACACACACACACACACACACACACACACACACACACACACACACACACACACACACACACACACAGCTTCTGTAAGAACCAGGGGTGCCTAACAAGTGCTTCCTGTCTGGCAGATAGCAGCTACAGAGGGTGACATCTCTGGTGTTCAGCTCAGGGAGGGGAGAAATAGGCTGTGAGAAAACTATGTGGTATTCATTCCATAGCATGATAGGGACCCTTTAAACTGGGGGGGGGGGGGGGGGGGGGCAATGAAGCAAGTCAATCTTGAATTGGAGAAACATGCTTAACGCTTACATTATCACCCAAACTCGCTTTCAAAAAACAGCAACGTCAGCGCTAACATAACATACTTGATAACAAGTGTAAAAATAGGCAAATATAAATTGCCTGTGTTCAGCAAGTCAGTTTGCCAGAGCAGGCAGAATAAAGCTAGAAATATTCCTCTGGCACATCATTATACCTCATGTTTTGGGTTATATTTCCCTTTTTCTCATTGTGTTTTCACATGCATTCAGATGATATATTACATAGTTCTATATGGAATATATCATCATCAATGATGCACGGATATATTTGTGCATAGATACATTTGCAATAACACCTTGAGGAACACAAACATGAACATCCATTTCCAAACACATGAGTGGATTTTTTTTTTTTTGCAGCTTTTCCAATTCATTTCAATTTCCTAAGCAGGCCTTGACAAGCAACACAAAATCCTTCTCCATCTCATTGAGATAGATAGGACTGTTGCTGCCACCTACTGCACACGCCACAGTTTACAGCTGTAAACACGCACGCACACACACACACACACACACACACACACACACACACACACACACAATCCTGTCATGTCACATCATAGACGTTGATTTTGCCACATTATAAAATCTGTCTACACAAATTCTATAAATTCCCCTTAATCTTGGTTCCCCATTGTTAATGCACAGATGCATCCACACCACAACATACACAACACATGCCATCATGTCACATTGTGTGACATGATCAGATTAATTTGTCTAGACTATTTATACAATATATAGATATCTACACAATCTCTAACTCGAAGAAATGCGCGCGCACGGACGCACACACACGCACACACACACACACGCATACACACACACACACACACACACACACCAGCGTCATCAGGAAAGGAAACTATATGGCTGTACTCGATAACCTCTGCAGCCGTCAGCCCACCTCTCAGGGCAGGGAGAGGTGAAGGTGGTGCTGGGAGACTACACTCAGAATAGCCCATCCCAGAGTTTACTTGGCTAACACAGAGCGAGATGCGGAGACAAAAAGTAAACATGGCGTGAACAGCTGCTCTGTGTGTTACTGTGGGTATGTACCCATGTGTTTGGAGAAGGCTGTGCACTGCATTGTTGCTCATGGGCAAGGGTTCACACCAGCACATGGGAATAGCAGAGTATACCGAGCCCAAGCTTTCATTGCTAACAGTGTTGTATATTTATGGCACAGCTTTTGGTTTGTTTCTAATTAACAGAGGAAATACCATGGTGGGTAGAATGTGCCTGTCAGATATATATATATATATATATATATATATATATATATATATATATATATATATATATATATATATATATATATAATGAGACAGAGAGAAAGAGAGAGAGAGAAAGAGAAAGAGACGTCCTGCCGTCCACAGATGTCTGGGCCAACTGCCTCCCAAATATGCGCCCGTCTTCAATCCACCACAGATCTTACTGCTCTCGTTTCTATCCAATAAAACATGCTCGCTCATTTCTGCCAGATTCTGAGATGACTCGGCTTTTAAAAAGCACAGTACAATGCCTTCTCCATCCAAGAGATGGGAGACAATCCAAAATATATCGCAATTAATCATATTTAACTGCTACGATGAACTGCTACTGCTACGACGATCCATTGCCTGCAATCTGTAGTATCTGGACCATGTGGATGAAATACGACATAGCTGTACAGACAACACTGTGGGTCTCGCAGCCACCCTTCACCATTCAACAGGCAGCTCCACAAACAGGCCAAACTCAGGCTCAACTCGACTCTTGGACACATGCTATCTACATCCAATGCTACAATAGATTGCTCAGTATGCTTAGTAAAGTACATATTTGATCTAATCCGGTTAATGGTGTTGGTCTATGTGGGGCCTTGTGGTAACTGATCTGGACAAATATAACATCAGAAAATAAGTATGAGAACTTTCCATAATAATATTCCACATGATTAATTGCGTGACCAAACCCTTCAATCCTAATGTAAAGTTGGATGTCTAATGCTCACAGAGATTGGAAATGAGGATTCAAGTTTGTATCGTCTTCCATAACATAGAGATGTACATTTGGATATCCATGCAAATAGATGCAACATTGAACATCTAATTGTAATGTATTTGTAAGGTTGTGTCGAAGGAAACATTTGAAAACCATTCAATTCTGGTCGGTGAGGGCTGTGGATATAAGGTATAAGGTGAGAAATAAGCTCCACAAAGACAAATACAAAATAATCTACAAATGGAGACCCAAATGGCCCCAACATGTATATTTTTAACTTGTCCTCCACCATAGACAGAGACAACTTGTGGTACTTTCCAGCTGCAACCTTGCCACAGTGTCCGCTGTTTACTTTGCAATGGGCACGCACTACAACTTAACGGCAAATCAATGCTTAAACTCTACTTTAAACCTGCTTCACTGCAGGGATGTAATTCGATCATTCCAAATTAACTGGCAGTAGATCAGGCGTCAACATTGGCCTGTACTGTGCTCCACGCCCTTAGGTTTGTGGTGACACAATCACACATCTTTTCTTGGCAGTGGAAGGTAGGCTGCCACTTTCAAAACGCATAGCAGTCGCTGTCCCAAAGCTTTTGCTAGACGGACCCAAGACTCAGCCATACATAGAAGAGCAGTAATCATCAATGCCTTCATGTACTGTTAAATACATTGAGCGAACAAAAAGCTGCAACAATTGGGGCTAAATTCAATGAAATAGTAAGCTATTGAAGCCCATGAGTAACATAGTTAACTCATGGGCTTCTTTCTAAAGATTAAGGTATTGGCATATGCTCTGTGACCCACCCGTTGAGAATCAAGGACACATTATAAATTATAATTATAAACAAGGGACCACTTGTATCATAGCATAGCACAATGACTCAACTGAGAGTTGACTGTCCACTCGTCAAAGATTTATTGTGTATATTCAGCAGTTCCCTTTCATTGCTCATGGGCAATGGTCTGCAACATCCATGTTTTACCGATTATGTGTTGTTATGATTTCTAATATATGCCTCCGCATTTACTGCGCACGTTTGCATCTCCTTTAGGGATATGAGGCAGGGGCTATAGAACAATTTAAATAGTTTAGGCTATAAACAGATAATGTATCAACCAACAATGATTTCAGCCCTAAAGGGACATATTTTCTAGGTTTTTGTGTGAACTTGCAGTGTGCTCCCTCTCCTAGCAGTTGTCTGTCATCAGTGAGGGAGTTTCTGTAGTCAGAACCATGCAAGCCAGACAGATGCTGCCTCCCTGTGTTGACACATAGTAACTGCCGGCAATAAACGGTCTGACATAATGTTGAGCACAGCAACTTGAGCTAGCTTTAGATTGTGAAGAGGACAGAAAACGAGTTGATTGCCTAAGAAACTGCCATGGTTTCGATAGCCATTTGTGGTCCATGGATGACAAACTAAAATGTCCAGTGTTGATCAAATAGATTATAGATTAATATGTTAATGCACATCTATCTACAACCAGTTGGACAAGGCTCAGGCATTGACTGTACAATGTTATTCTTCTAAGTCTTATGTGTTTTTGTAATGGCGTGACCCGATATGTGCAATGGGCCCTATATGATAATATTGTTTTGATGTGTAAATGTCTTGATTTACTAAAAACACAAATACCATCACATTGTTAGGCATATAAAGTGAGAAAATAAATAATAAAAAGATGAGTGAAATGTCCTTTTGAACAGGTTTTATTCAAGCTAAAGGTACATCGTCAGTTGTAACCAAGACACAAATACAACAGTTTTTTGGATTCATTTAGAAGTTATCTTTGAGGCACATATTTGAAATAGATCAAACTGTCAGTTAACAATCATGGCCTCTTATGGGTCTGTTAAATACAATAAAATAACACATATGACTTGTATAAAAGTTAGCAAAATCTTCATTCAAAAATATCTTTAAAAAAAAGGCAACGATAAATCAGGTCTCCATAAGAAGATATGGAAAATACAGAAAACAACGTCTTTATCAGTAGGCTTTGACACAAAGTTAACGTCACAACTTTGGCACTGGTGGATAAATCCCTTATATAAAAGACTACACTTACTTTAAACAGTTATACAGAGGCACCATATTTGAGCATTTGTTGGCAATGGTAGTGTTAGCATGTGATATGAAAATAAAGCCACAATGTACGAACTGAATTCAATGTATGAATTTAGACGTTTTGAAAGTCTAAATAACGTTTTGAAAGTCTAAATCCCCTGGAAAACGTAATTGAGGCATAACGTACACTGATAAATGTTGCTTGATTTATCAAAAAGCCAGCAACCTGATTGATCAAGGTTTAATATTTCTTGATCAAGGTTTAATATTTCTTGATCAAGGTTAAATATTAAGGCAATCCCTAATTAAGGAAGCCCCTCAAGTGTTACAGAAAACAACACATTTAAAGAACTAAATAGTTTAAACTGAATCTGTAAAAAATATATACATAAATACATATCAAATGTATTCCTGGCTACTTAACAGTGGAATGAGATGTTGCTAGTTGGCTGACTGCAGGCTTAGGAGTGGGATTGCAATCTTGCCAATGCAATCAATAGGAAAAAGGATGCGCCCTCCGACATGATTAGCATCCTCCGCAAAGCAGCGTTTGAGCCCACCCATCTGTACCCCCCACAGATGGGTGGGCAAGGGAATTGTCCCGTCGTACATACTGTGGTCTGTATACAGAGATAATTTTAGCATACAACTTTGGCCCCAATCATGCTGTCCAAAACAAATATAGGAAATGAACTAGGGAAAATGGCCATTTCAGGGTTCCTTTCAAAGGTTTTGAAAGATTTTTGATGAGAGCCATCTGCTAGCCGGATACCTCAAGTGAATCGTCTGGTATGTGTCCACCCTTTACTTGCCAAAAAGTGATCCCTATATCTGCACCTCATTCTGTTGCCAATTCAATCCAATTCAATTATCTTTGTGTAATGAAAAAAAAAACCTAAGCTAGGCTAATATACAGTGTAGTGAATACAGTGTAGTGACGAAAAGTAAGAAAAGCAAATCAGCTATAATTGATTTCTTCTCTTTTTTTATTACAGAGGGTCTGCCTTTAGACTTCGATAGAGACCGCAGGTAAACACCATCCCTATGACCTGAAGGAATCAGTAAAGAAGGAAAAATTAGACTGCTGTGGATATGCCCTCAAAAACAATCATTGGATCATTGGAAATCGTTGGAAATCGTTGGATTTAGTCGACGTACAGCTACAGCACGTCCGCAAAGATCCACGTCGCAACAGAGAGACAGTCAGTAGCCTTAACAGTCTATGGCAGCTAGTAGCTGCTCCACCCCCCCCCCCCCCCAAAAAAAATTAACGTGACAACTTATTTGCCCCATGATTCAGTTAGCACTGAAATCATGGATGTGGCAGCAGAGAGCGGGAGTCGTTTGTTTACCAGTGACAGTCGAGCGACGAGTACGCTGTACTTCACAAGAACCGACGAGCAAATCTGGAAACAGAATCATGAGACCGAGTCAGCATGATTGAAAAGATGTTGAAAAATCGTTCAACTGTACTGCTGAAAGCGGTTGGTGTATCGCAACCAACTGAAAATACAGTGTTTTGATTTCGCCAGGTGCGTTCATTTTTATTCCCGTGTCTGGCTAGCGAAAATTTAAAAAAACAATACCACCGTTCCCTGCTTGACCAATCAGTGCTTAGTTGACGCAAAACCTCCGCAGAGGCGGCCGACGTGTCGCCAGGTCGCGTAGGTCGGCTACCAGTAAAGGGGCATGTACGCTTCTCTGGGTAGCAACGTGGATCTTTGCGGATCTTCAAGCAGTGTAATTTGGGCTTAAATAACATCCCATGTGTTGTATACCTTCCACGTCAACTTACCTGGACGCAGGCGATCCCCACGCCTACCGCTCCAATGATCTTCAAGTGGTCGAGGATGAAGTTCTCCAGTTTAGTGATGCAGCCACCCTAAGCAGAAATGACATCCAATAAAAGTTAACTTTATGTTTCATAGTAACAAACATAATTTTATGTTTGTTACATTATGTATGACACATTTGCAATTTATTTTTGTGTGTCAGTTTGACATCATTGGTGTATAAGACATGCTTAAATGATGTGCCAATACAGTAGTACACTAGTAGTAGCAAGCAGCAAAAGTAAACACTTTCCCACCCTTCCATTGCACCTGTGATGCCACATGAGCTAGTGACCCTGTGCTACACTGGAGACCCATAAAACCCCCTCTCTCCCTGTTTTCCCCTTCCCTGCCCTGCACCTGTGCCTACAAGTGACCCCCCTCGGACCCTCCCCCTCACCTCCACTTTGTAGATGTTGGAGGGGTGGTCCCTGTTGCCGCAGCCCTCCGTGTAGGTCTTGCAGCAGCTGTCCGGGACCACGCGACTCATGGCGTAGAAGGAAAGGATATACTTGCTCTGTGCCCAGTCCGACGAGCTGTTGCTCCCACAGCACTTGAACTGGTGGCGGGGGGAATCAAATTCATACAAACACACAAACGAACAGACGTTACATATTGTAAAGCTAACTTCAAATTTTTACTGGAGGGTTGCGAGTACAGCAACTTCCTTCATCTACGGAAAAAACATGACATGAGTCAACCGAGATTTTCACTTGGCATTATTGAGCAATATGGACGCCATCTTTTTTTTATTGCAGATAATACAATGCAATAAAATCATTTTAAAATCAATTTGATTTATTTATTTTTGAAGTAGCTGTGTAATAAACAGGATAATTCACATCGGTGTCCTGCATCACCCTGTCAGGATTTATTTTACAACAATGACAGGCTTACTGTACATTATCCCTTATTTAACTGACCTGCTTATCGAAAGCAGGCAGTAGTACGTGGTTAAAGCAAAAACAACCCAGACATTGTTTGCTTTGTGTTCAAATGACCCCGGCTGCTGGAGGGGGCGTGGCCTACCTCCTGCTGCAGCTTATCCACAGCCCACGTCACATGCTCCTGGTCACTCTGGTGGTACTTCTGCATCATGGTGTCCCTCAGGGAGGTCTTCAGCTCCTTGTTGAGCTACACACACACACACACACACACACACACACACACACACACACACACACACACACACACACACACACACACACACACACACACACACACACACACACACACACACACACACACACACACACACACACACAGGTGAGTGATGCGTTTTTAGATGGTGGAAAACGTCTGACCAGATATAGACACAGATGATTAATCAGAGGAGAGGGTGCTTTGGTGGAGAGTGGGGGGGGGGGTGTTAAGGCAGGGAGCAAGGTCGATTGAGAAGTTCCCAGTTTGAGAGAGCATACTGGCCAAATGCTTGGTATACTTGCATCTTTAGAAATCAAACCCGCAAATACACCACTCAGACTCTACGGACTGACAGAACGAGAGCTGGTGCGATGCATCAGAGACAATGTGGCTGTGGTGGGCAGCGTATTGTAATGGCCATGGCCGTGGAGGTCGGATAATTCTGCTGTGTAGACTAGTGCTCGGAGGATACAGTGACTGTGATAATAGAAGGTCTAAGAGAAAGGGTGGTTGGGGGGGGTGTTTCTATGGAAACAAGCCGGCACGGCAACCACTGTAAAGCTTGAAGGAGAGATCAAGGCCAAAAAAAAAGGGGGGGGGTGCAGAGGGATGAGACAGACGGTCAAAGGAAAGAGAAAGAGCCGGCAAGGTGGGCCGGTAAACACTAGCATCGTGGCCGTGACCGCTTATGGTCAGTCAGCTTGATTAGCGCCGTTGCGGCACACCACTCATTCAACAATGACACGCTGATGGTTGGCAGCAGTGTGACGAAGTGGCAGATGGAGGAGGAGCAATGTGCTCATTACGAGATTAAGAGAGGACAGTGGCGGAGGACACGTCACAAGGAATGACAAGGAAAACAATGGTAGAGGACGGGCTGTGAATACAAAAGTCCTCCACCCCCTTGCATCTACCATGTCCAAAAGGTGACTAAATGGAGAGAAGGCAGAGAAGACAAAATTAAGAACCAGAGCAAGAGCGATAGAGTGGGAGTGAGAGTGAGAGAAAGAGAGAGAGAGAATGCCGCAGAGCATAGCCACTATTTTTGGTCACAGGAGACCCGTGTATAATGAATGAGCGGGGTTTTAATTAGGATAATGCACCTTTAAGCCCCTATGAGCAGGCGTCAAAAGTGGTAGCCTCTCCCCTGAAATAAAGACCCTAAAAAATAAACCATTTACCACAGACTCTTTGGTTTGTAGAATGACCAGTGAACATAGACCATGACCAATAGGGGAAATAGAGGAGGGGGGGGGAGTGGGATTATAACCCCACCAGCATTCAAATGCAAATTATCTAATCACTCTTGTTACAGCTACTGTAACTCTCTGGTGATGCATGTGTGAGGCAATGATGTACCCACCACATTTAGCAACACATATTTTAATTAATTATTAGATACAATTCGAATTCTTCTTGCCACTGGACATTGCACAGAAATGAAATTTACCTTGACGGGCGAAAGTCACCGGGCATTCAAGTGGGCTGTTAGAACTGTGCTGTCAGCATATTCTATCCATGCTTTAAATAGTACATAAACCAATTAAAAGTGGAATTAAAGCACAAGCTAAATTACATGAGGTCTGTGTAAAAATAAGTCTGAACAAGAAATTCTGTATTGACTAATTCTTTATCGGGTTTGCCACAGTTAATGAAAAGTATGTATTGCCCCTCTCAAACTAAAACAAGGCATTTTCCACATTTGCAGTTGCATACGCATTTTTACTGTAAATGTACTGTACATCTACACTTTTGTCTAGAATAGGGACCAGCAAAAGAGAAGAAACTTAAAAAAGAAAACATAAAAATGAGCAGGGCATTTGCAACAACACAGACCGTGAATACATACACTCACCGGCCACTTTATTAGGTACACCTTGCTAGTACCGGGTTGGACCCCCTTTTGCCTTCAGAACTGCCTTAATCCTTCATGGCACAGATTCAACAAGGTACTGGAAACATTCCTCAGAGAGTTTGGTCCATATTGACATGATAGCATCACGCAGTTGCTGCAGATTTGTCGGCTGCACATCCATGATGCGAATCTCCCGTTCCACCACATCCCAAAGGTGCTCTATTGGATTGAGATCTGGTGACTGTGGAGGCCATTTGAGTACAGTGAACTCATTGTCATGTTCAAGAAACCAGTCTGAGATTATTCGCGCTTTATGACATGGCGCGTTATCCTGCTGGAAGTAGCCATCAGAAGATGGGTACACTGTGGTCATAAAGGGATGGACATGGTCAGCAACAATACTCTAGTACTGGTAGTCTGTGGCTTTGACACGATGCTCAATTGGTACTAATAAGCCCAAAGTGTGCCAGGAAAATATCCCCCACACCATTACACCACCACCACCAGCCTGAACCGTTGATACAAGGCAGGATGGATCCATGCTTTCATGTTGTTGACGCCAAATTCTGACCCTACCATCCGAATGTCGCAGCAGAAATCGAGACTCATCAGACCAGGCAACGTTTTTCCAATCTTCGATTGTCCAATTTTGGTGAGCCTGTGCGAATTGTAGCCTCAGTTTCCTGTTCTTAGCTGTCGTCGTGTCGACGTGTTGTGCGTTCAGAGATGCTCTTCTGCATACCTCTGTTGTAACGAGTGGTTATTTGAGTTACAGTTGCCTTTCTATCAGCTCGAACCAGTCTGGCCATTCTCCTCTGACCTCTAGCATCAACAAGGCATTTGCGCCCACAGAACTGCCGCTCACTGGATATTTTCTCTTTTTCGGACCATTCTCTGTAAACCCTAGAGATGGTTGTGCGTGAAAATCCCAGTAGGTCAGCAGTCTCTGAAATACTCAGACCAGCCCGTCTGGCACCAACAACCATGCCACGTTCAAAGTCACTTAAATCACCTTTCTTCCCCATTCTGATGCTCGGTTTGAACTGCAGCAGATCGTCCTGACCATGTCTACATGCCTAAATGCATTGAGTTGCTGCCATGTGATTGGCTGATTAGAAATTTGCATTAACGAGCAGTTGGACAGGTGTACCTAATAAAGTGGCCGGTGAGTGTATTGTGGGGCAAACATTGCTCATCATACGCAAGATTTTATAATGCATCAAATTGTTACCTCGAGCATCCAAACCGTATCAGTATGATCGGTGTCAGTAGTATCGGCATACACACTAAGCCTCACATCTGTGTCCTGTCCACTTTGTGGACAGGACTGCTATGTGTGGCCTGAGGAGGGGGTCAGCAGTGGTCAGGTAGGCTTGGGGAGGGCAGAGGGAGTTTACCTGCTGGTAGTAGATGTAGGCCAGGACGCCAGCCAGGACTTCCAGGAGGAAGATGCACAGCAACAGGACAAAATACTGCAGGATAAATATATGTAAATATAAGAGAGAGAGAGAGAGAGAGAGAGAGAGAGAGAGAGAGAGAGAGAGAGAACATTAAGAAATGTATCACTGATATAAAGACACAGAGCATGGGCCTAATGACAACAGCACACAATAATAGTTCAATTATGAAGACATTGTAAGACGGGCTTTTGTGGATGTGGATGTAGAGGGAGGATATTGTATTGTATTCCATGTGTTTTCTATAACTGGTGGCAGGGGAGCTAAAACAACCAACAGCATATATCCTAAGCCTAACCCATATACATTGTGCAACAAAATGTTAACCAGAAGGAAATGATAATGATAACTAGAAGGAAAGGTGTCTTTTTGAGAAAAATAATTTCAAGAGGCACTACAGCAGTCCCTGTAGCAGTCCAGAGTTTATCTGTGGGGGGGGGGGCTGCTGCCGTTTTACCTGCCAAGTACCTTCCTTCACCTTAAAAGGACAAATAACCCTGATACAATCTGAAGATTGTGTATCAGAGCACTCCGTTATCAGGGAGTGAAAATCCGCCGGTTGAGTGGACTTGGGTCTTTTTTGATTTGATGGCTAAAGCCGATTACATCAGGCAGTGCATGTGCAGGCCGGGCAGAGTGCCTCCTGCATTGTGACGCAGCGCTGATTGTGTGCTGGAGGAGCCGGGAGGACGAAAAACAAACTAACGCCATGTCTGGAACTAATGTGAGCACGGGCAAGGGCAAATGACGGGAGGACAAATACATGGGGTGCGCATGGCCACACACACAAAAACGATCATAACACACACAAAGAATAAAAAGCGAAAGG
>JAOPHQ010003138.1:270000-325232 GCA_030340625.1 Merluccius polli | reverse complement strand
TAGATGTAATTCTAGGTTTAAATCCACATGGTTTACTCTAAAGGAGGACATTTACTTTGTAACCTGTATTTCCACCTCTGGGAACAAGAAGGAAATCAGTTTGTTTATATTCATATCAGTGCCCATGTGTCTCAAAGAGTCTATCATGTATATGGTGATATAGTTGCAATAGGTGCTAGATACACAAAACACTTCACTTGTAAATACAACACACTTTTAATTTATTTTTCTACATAGCTGAGATAATTATTACATTTTCACTCTGTTTTTGCCTCATCAGCTGAAGATTAAAATATCAATGCACAAAGCAAATCATATGTAAATAAATTCTATGAATTATACATTACCTGGATTGTGCATTATATTCTGCTAAATGTATATAAAACCAAGTTAGGACACAGGACTGCTCATCTGTTCCTTGGTGATTCAGTGAAGTGACTTTAATGTAAGACAGAAATGACAGATATTCTCATTATCATTGTAAGCTGAGTAGGGTTAGAGAAAACACCTTATAAACAGCCGATAAATATTTAAATAAATATTTCATCTATTAACTGCAGACATACAAATGATGAAAAGAAAAAAAAGGATGCTGTATGATTAAAGGGGCACGGATGAAATTGTGGGACTGACAGGACTGGAGAGCTCATGTGTAAAAGAAATACTGTACTTAATTTAAAGATCAGCCATTTTGCAATAGGCTTACGGTTAAAAAAAGCGTATGCTAACCATTAGATTAACGTTTAACCTTTACTGTACTATACATCTTCATTAACCATTACGCATACCGCAATGACAGAATGATTTGGTATACAGATTAAATTCATTAATTAAGCAGCAGTCCCACACATGTGTAGCGTTAGGAATAAGGAAGTAGCGATACGTCTGTCAAACTCCTCATTAGCGGCAAAATAAAAGTCGCTGACCAGCACAACGGTGTAACGATGATGGAGAATCTCTGTACAGTTTGTCAACATGTCAGCACTTTTCTGTCCGCTCTTTCGTGAGTTTTACTTCCACTGAAATGGTGAACTAGAGAGCAACTAACAAATCCCTTATCCTCCCAGATTGTTTTTTTCATCAACCTGCTATACTACCCAGGATCCTTTGCTTTTTTTTGCTTTTTTTGCAAATATTTCTCTGTACCGCGCACCGAGGCCAGTCCAAAGGGAATAGATGGATTTTGTATTTACTTTTTTTGTACTTTTTTTCCAATATAGTTTCATCTTGAAATTCTGGATGGCTCTGAGGTGATGAGTGTGTTCTATTAATAACAAGTCACATGGTGGCCTTCTAGAGCTTTCTGCAGCACTTTTTGCACAATGTATAAAGTTAAGAACAAATCACGAGAAGGGATTAAAATGTGAACTTGATGTGTAAATAAATGCCACCCCACATGCACATCACCACAGATGGGACGAAATCAGACGGGTTTTATACTGTTGTACGGGACAGTAGAAATTAACAAAGCTGTCGTAAAAACCACCAACAAAACAGATTTAATAACATTTTTATTTGGAGTTGATATATATGGCATTGATTATTGTGTATGAAAATAATGTGCTTGTTTGAAAGTCCACATGTGTGACGCCGTTGGGAATGGAGAATTTGTAAAGACATGAAACAAAATTACACGTCCAAGTTGAGGCTGTATTTGTAATTTTTCGGTTTGTATTTTTAATTTCTGTTGTAGTTGCACCTAAGAATGAAGTCTTTCTACATGAATGCAGGAACCCCTATCTTAATATGCCCTTTATGACCCCCCTTATCTGCTTCTGGACAGATTATAGACATTCTAGCACATTCTGTTCAACAAAAAGGGAGATTCTGTTTTGGTGTATGTTGTATGATGTATGATACCAAAAGCTAAAAATGAAAAAAAAAAAAAATGAAAAAAAAGTTTGGAAACATCGTGAGCATGTTGGTATACAAAAAGTTATTACAGATTTACCTCGTCTGTTTTCGTGAAGAAGAAAATATTGTCAGAAAATGAAAATATTTAACAGATAAAAAAAATGCACAAAAAAAGATGAGCACAAAAGTGTTAATACTGTCTGTAGGGGTCACAGTTGTATAGAGTCAAGTACAAGCCAGTCAACTGCCAATGAGACCCAACTCCTGTACTGCAGTCTAACACTCACCAGGGAAATATCGTACAAAAAGATTTGTAAACGATTCCAGCAGTTCCAACTGACAATGAACATCTGCCCATATATCTGAATCTCCATCCTATGAGGAGACCAATAATGCAATAGGAATATTATATTCTTGCTACCCGAGTGAGAAATGTGAACAATTGACTGAAAAACAGACTTTACCAAAGAATTACAACAATTTTAAAGTTACAACACACAGCCACGGAATGTTTTTCAAAAACGTACCTTGGAACGACCCAAATTGTAAAAACATTCTGAATTAAATATCTGGTTGTAAAAAAAAAGATATTTAAAAAGATTTCTGTGGTGAGAGTGACCCTGTATTTCAGGTGTTGACAGATGATACTCCAGGACTTAGTCTTATCTTTGGCTTCAGGACCACTTTATCAGAAAGTTCTTTAGCTACAAAGCATATAGTACTATTAAAAATGTACGAGTTCATCCAATAAACACGACATTCTATACAATGATCTTTGTGTTGTGGTTCACTTGTAACCCCTGCGTGTTCTTTAAGAATGTCAAACTTTAAAACGAAAAATGATTAATTGCTCTTGCCAATATAAACTATGCAGGGTTTTTTACATCAGCAAATCCGCAGATAATAATAATAATTTAACAAATGAATAGTGACTGTGTTACTTAATCTTAGAAGACATTAGCTATTCATAGTGTAATTTAAGAGGGTTTTGAGAGGTTTATAAAAAGGAATGTGCAATTTTGTTGAAAGTGTGGAGAGTGAAATATTTTGATGACGGTTGGATGTCAAGTCAAATGGATCTGTCAAACAGTCAGTCAGTCAGTTAGTCAGTCAGTCTAGTGACCTTGAGGGGCAATTCTCTCAGCACTTTCTAAGCTTCAATTGTAACTCCACATGACTTCCTCATCTAATAAGCCTGTTTCTTAAGGTTAACTTTCAAGAATGAAATCATGTCTTGCCAATGTCAGGCAAAGATAATATATACATTGTGGCAACCTCGGGGAGGAGAAGAGGTGCCACCAGACCAGTATTGGGAAACAGTTGACTGTCCACACCAGTTTCACAATTAACCAAATTTATTGTCGATTCGGGAGAGGGGGAAAGAGGGGAAAACTCCGCCGCCGCGGAGGGGGGGGGGGGGGGGGGTCGGTCCTGAGGGGGCTCAGGCTCTGGACTCGTCGTCGGGGGTTGAGCGTGGGGTTCGGTGCACGGGGTCGGGTTCTCAGACGGTCCAGGGTTCGGCAGGAGGGAGGGATGTCAGACAGGCGGGGGTCGGTACACGGGCGGGCTCTCAGACGGTGCAGGGGTCGATCGGCCAACGGGGTTCTCCTGGGGAAAAGGGTCATACACAGCGTGTTTCTCTCTCTCACTCTACTCACTACTACCACCATGCTCTCCAGCTACTCCTTCCTCATTTGGTCCACTTCTTCCAGCTTTTATCTTCTCTCCCCTCATTAGGGTGAGTGGCTGCAGCTGCTCCGCTTCCTGGTCTCGTTAGACGTCCATATATGGTCGTGTTTCCTTTAGACAGAGGGGAGAGTGAAAAGTGCTCTGCGGCCACCAGATGGCCTGGTGCAATATACACCCCATCTACCACCTTCCCACATACCCTCCTCCTTACCTGTACCCGGCGGGCGCCACATACCCCCCCCCCCCCTCAGCTCCGACCCCGTGGGAGGGGCGGTCCAACTGCTCAAGGCGTCCCGCCGGGACAAGGCATCTGCGTTCCCATGCGCCGCTCCTGGCCTGTGAATGACTGAATAGGCATATGGTTGTAGGGCCAGGAACCAGCGTGTGACGCGGGCGTTATTGTCTTTGTTTCGGGCCATCCATACCAACGGGGCATGGTCGGTAACCAGGGTGAACTGCCGTCCCAATAGGTAGTACTTCAGTTTGTCTACTGCCCATTTGATTGCCAGACATTCTTTTTCTACCGTCGAGTAATTCTTCTCCCTGGGCAGTAGTTTACGGCTAATGAAGGTGATGGGGTGTTCCTCACCTTCTCTTACTTGTGAAAGGGAGGGAGGGCGAAGTCCGGTGTCACCAGCACCGGGTCGGAGCAGAGGGCGTTTTTTAGGGCCAGGAACGCCTTCTCTACCTCTGGGGTCCACTTCACCCGGTCCGGTTGTTGGTTCCGTGTAAGCTCTGTGAGGGGGCCTGCAATGGAGGAGAAGTGGGGAACAAAACGGCGGTAATAGCTGGCTAAGCCCAGAAATACTCTCACCTGTCTTTTGCTGAGGGGGCGGGGCCACTCGCGGATAGCCTCGACCTTCCCTACCTGGGGCTTCACGCATCCTCAGCCAATGGTGAACCCCAGATAGTTGGCGTCTTGAAGGCCGAGGCGACACTTTTTGGGGTTGGCTGTGAGCCCCGCCTCCCTCAGAGCCTGAAGCACCGCGTTCAGCTGAGCCAGGTGGGTTCCCCACTCCTCCCCGTGGACCACGATGTCGTCCAGGTACGCCGCCGCGTACTCCTGGTGGGGACGGAGCACCTGGTCCATCAGCCGTTGGAAGGTGGCTGGGGCCCCATGTAATCCGAACGGGAGTCGGACATACTGGAACAAGCCGTCGGGGGTCGTGAAGGCTGTCTTCTCCCGGGCCTCCGGGGAGAGGGCCACCTGCCAGTACCCCTTCGTTAGGTCCAGCGTTGAGATGAATCGGGCCTTCCCCAGTCGCTCGATGAGCTCGTCTACTCGGGGCATGGGGTATGCATCGAACTGTGATATTGCATTAAGTTGTCGAAAGTCATTGCAAAACTGTACCGTCCCATCTGGCTTGGGCACCAGAACGATGGGGCTACACCACTCACTCCTTGATTCCTCTATGATTCCTGCTTTTAACATCTTTTTAACCTCTTCTTTTATGGCGATTTTTCTCGCCTCAGGGACTCGATAGGGCCTTAGTTTTACCTTCCTTCCAGGGGTGGTGAGGATGGGGTGGTCGATGAGGGTGGTGTAGCCCGCCTCGGTGGAGAACACCTTCCGGTGCCGTTGTATCAGTTCCTGGAGGTCCTGCTTCTGCCGGGGGGTGAGCTGTTCTCCTATTGGAACGGTTGCCGGCTCCCCCGCCGGGGGCTCCTGGTGGGGAGAGAGAGAGAGCAGAGCCTCGGGGGCCACCCACTTTTTCAGGAGATTGATATGGTATATTTTCGTCTCTTGTCGTCGGCCAGGCCGTCGCACCCTGTAATTCACCTCTCCCATCCTCTCAATAACTTCATAGGGCCCCTGCCATCGGGCCAGGAATTTGCATTCCACAGTGGGGACCAAGACCAACACTTTATCTCCCACCTGAAATTCCCGTGGTTGGGTCCCCCGGTTGTAGACCCGCGCCTGTGCCGTCTGGGCCTCGGCCATATGTTCCCGCACCAGGGGCCAAAGGGTAGCCATCCGGTCGCGGAGCCCCTCAACGTGCTCGACCATCGTGCGATGGGGGGAGGGTTGGTGCTCCCACGCCTCCTTGGCCAAGTCCAGCAGTCCCCGGGGCCTCCTCCCGTACAGCAGTTCGAATGGGGAGAAACCGGTGGAGGCCTGTGGTACTTCGCGGATAGAGAACATCAAAAAGGGGAGGAGCTGATCCCAGTTCCTCCCGTCCAATTCCATCACCTTTTTTAGCATTTTCTTTAGTGTCTGATTGAATCTCTCCACCAGTCCGTCAGTTTGGGGGTGATATACCGAAGTGCGTAGCTGCTTGATTCGGAGTAATCTACACATATCTCGCATCAATCTTGACATAAACGGGGTACCTTGATCGGTCAGGATCTCCTCCGGGATGCCGACTCGGGTGAACATCAGGACCAGCTCTCTGGCAATGCCCTTCGTGGCCATGGTGCGGAGGGGGATGGCTTCGGGATACCGAGTGGCATAGTCCAGTACTACTAGGATGTACTGGAACCCGCCGCTGCTCTTTGGTAGGGGTCCCACCAAGTCCATAGCGATGCGGCTGAACTGAGTCGCTATAATGGGGAGGGGGATTAGTGGGGCTCTTACGTGCGGTCGAGGGGCTACCATCTGGCACTCGGCGCACTGCCGGCAGTGGTCCTCCACTGCCTTCTTCACTCCTGGCCAATAGAAGCGGGCGACCACCCGCTCGAGGGTCTTTTCCACGCCGAGGTGAGCGCCGAGTAGGTGGCTGTGCGCTAGCTGGAGAACTGATGGGGCGAAAGCGCGAGGCACCAGCAGCTGCTCGACCTGCTCTCCGGCTTCCATCACCACCCGATACAGGAGCTGGTTTTTAATGGCAAGGAAGGGGTGGGTTAACGGTCTTACCCCTTGCACGGGTTGGCCGTCCACCACTGCCACCTGGCTCAAGGCGCTGGCGAGGTTGGGGTCCTCTAGCTGCGTGGCTCCAAACCGTCCCGTCAGCCGTGCCGGCAGGGGTGGGGCGTCCGAGCCCAAGGGGAACATCTCTAGGAGGTCGTCGCCCTCCTCGGCGGGTGAGAGGGGTCTTCTCTCGGGACCCGTGGCCCGGGACTCCTCCTCGGCCCTTTCAGCAGTGGCACTGGCTGCCCCCTCGGAGAGGGGATCAGTGGAGTCCCCTGGCTCTCCCTCCTGGAAACCACATAGGGGGGGCTGTGGCGGGGTCGTCGGCTGCGGGGCTGGCCCCGTTCTCCGTCCCGTCCCGCCAGGGAGCGCCACAGGGCCGGAAACAGGGCCGCGTCCCGCCCAATAAGGACCTCTACGGGCAGCTCCGGCACAAGCCCCACAGTCCCCTGGAATACTCCCTTGGTGGTTTGCATGCTTATACTCGCCGTGGGATACTGCCGGGTTTCTCCGTGGATGCAGGTCACGGCGAGTTTCCCTGGGAGGAGAGGACCCGGGGCGTACTCGGGCCGCGCCAGCGTCACCGCGCTGCCCGAATCCAGGAGAGCTGAGGCGTCCCGCCCATTGAGCCGCACTGGAGTTACGGCGGAGGGTCCGTCCGTCTGGCCCCAGCAGACCGTGAGGAGACCGCAGGGCTTCCGAGGATTGGAGTCGGATGACGCCGTTGGCATGGCCACATCCTGGCGGTGGGGGCACCCCCAGGACAGGTGTTCCACCTCCCCGCAGCTGAAGCAGCGTCTTGGCTCCCCCGCCGACCCTCGGGGTTCCCCGAAGGAGCGTGAAGGGGGCCTCGGGGGTTCCAGGACCGGTGTGGGGTTTCGGAGCCGCCCGGTGCTCTCCGCCTTCCCAGGCCGGCCTGGCCTCAGCACAGCGTGGGCGGCCAGGTATCCCTCGACCAGGGTCACCAGTTGCTCCGCGCTCTGGGGGTTGCTTTGACAGGCGAGCTTTTGTCCCTCGTAGGGCAGGGCCCGGAGGTACCGGTCCATGACAACCCTTTCTACGGGGCCAGGGCCCGAGGGCTCAGAGACCAGCCACCGGTTGGTCAGTCGAGTGAGCTCATACATCTGGCCCCGGGGTTGCTCTGCTGGGTTGAAGGTCCAGTCGTGGACTATCTGGGCTCGGGAGAGGAGGGTGTGCCCGAGCCTTTTCTGGATCTCCGCTTTCAACTCATCATAGGAGACCGCCTGCTCCATACATAAGTCCTGATACGCGCTTTGGGCCGCCCCGGAGAGGAAGGGGGCGATCAGGTCCGTCCACTGGACTCGGGGCCAGCCTTCCCTGGTCGCGGTCCGCTCGAAGGTGAGGAGGAACGTCTCCACCTCATCGGTCTCGGTCTGCTTCACAAGGAACCTCGCCGGCTGGATAGGACGCCCCTGGTCTCGGTCGAGGAGTCGGTTCACTAGAGCGGTGTGGTGTTCCTGCTGCGCCTTCTGCATCTCCATCAGCTGGCCCAGCATGGCGCTGTAATCGGGGGGCGTTGCCATGTCTGGGATCTGGTGCGTCTGTTTCTCGATACTGGTCTGTTTACTCACGTGCCCGCATCCTCCACCATATGTGGCAACCTCGGGGAGGAGAAGAGGTGCCACCAGACCAGTATTGGGAAACAGTTGACTGTCCACACCAGTTTCACAATTAACCAAATTTATTGTCGATTCGGGAGAGGGGGAAAGAGGGGAAAACTCCGCCGCCGCGGAGGGGGGGTCGGTCCTGAGGGGGCTCAGGCTCTGGACTCGTCGTCGGGGGTTGAGCGTGGAGTTCGGTGCACGGGGTCGGGTTCTCAGACGGTCCAGGGTTCAGCAGGAGGGAGGGATGTCAGACAGGCGGGGGTCGGTACACGGGCGGGTTCTCAGACGGTCCAGGGTTCGGCAGGAGGGAGGGATGTCAGACAGGCGGGGGTCGGTACACAGGCGGGCTCTCAGACGGACCAGGGTTCGGCGGGCGGGAGGGATGTCAGACAGGCGGGGGTCGGTACACGGGCGGGTTCTCAGACGGTGCAGGGGTCGATCGGCCAACGGGGTTCTCCGGGGAAAAGGGTCATACACAGCGTGTTTCTCTCTCTCACTCTACTCACTACTACCACCATGCTCTCCAGCTACTCCTTCCTCGTTTGGTCCACTTCTTCCAGCTTTTATCTTCTCTCCCCTCATTAGGGTGAGTGGCTGCAGCTGCTCCGCTTCCTGGTCTCGTTAGACGTCCATATATGGTCGTGTTTCCTTTAGACAGAGGGGAGAGTGAAAAGTGCTCTGCGGCCACCAGATGGCCTGGTGCAATATACACCCCATCTACCACCTTCCCACATACCCTCCTCCTTACCTGTACCCGGCGGGCGCCACAACATATTTATACATATACATATATACATATCTCTGGGTTTTTCAGCCACAGACATTGTCATCTTTCCGTTTGGAAAATGGTGACAATTGTGTTGATTTGTAAAATCACAAAGATGATCTTTGTGTGCAAGCAAGAAGAATATTTGTGTTTGATGTCCTTGGCTGCCGGCCCTCCCACAAACACATGAGAGAGAAAACACTGAAAATAGCATCAGGGACCAGCTATCATCTCCCCCGATCAGGTTTTGGGGGGGGGGGGGGGGGGGGGGGGGGGTTGTGTGTGTGTGTGTGTGTGTGTGTGTGTGTGTGTGTGTGTGTGTGTGTGTGTGTGCGTGTGTGTATATGATGTATGTGCCCTGCCATAGAGAGAGCGCTAAGAGCAAAAATTAGTAGAAATAAGTTGTGATGTATGTTTTTGTGTATGTGTGTGTGCATGTGCATGTGCGTGTGTGTGTGTGTGTGTGTGTGTGTGTCCAAAGAGGGGGGATTGTTATTGAGCCAAAAAGGTGAGGAGATTCGGGGAGGGGGAAAAATGGAAATAGAAAAAAGTGGAAGAGGACCTCAAGGCTAAAGGAAACGAGCCCCGAAGTCCTTCAATCTTCTTGCAAAAGGCTGGTTTTCAGTGCGATTTAATAACAACAAAATCTGGACGGATGGAAGGGAAAAAAGTATGGACGAGTGAAGAAGATAAAAAGAAAGAAGTAACACACAATGAGAGACAGAGAGGGGGGGCGGTGACATGGCGTGAAGGCAGAATCAAGACTGGAATAAAACAATGTGTGAGAGAACAGAGGGAGGATAATAAAACAAAAAACAAGGAGAAGAGAGGGAAAGAAGAAATACACAAGAAGCAGAAATTAAGTATGTGTTGAGAGAGGTAAGGTGACAGGGGAGGAAGGGAAGAGAGGAAGGGAAGAGAGGAACCTCAGCGTACGGGGGGCCTGTGTTGGCTGCCAGCATGGAAGATAACAGCCACGACGACATGATGTATTCTCCCAGCATTAGGGAGGGAAGCAGGCATTCTCTAGCACCTCAATCAGCTTAGCCGCTAGCCCAGATTATACTCCCTGCGCGTACTGCAGACACACTGTGGCAACAACAATACCACAACAATACTATAACAATGCTACAACAATATGACAATACCACAACAATAATACTACAATACCACTACAATACCACAGCAATACTACTACAATGCTACAACAATACCACAACAATACTACAATAATATTACTACAATACTACAATAATACTACTACAATACCACAACAATACCACTACAATACCACAACAATACTACAATAATACTACTACAATACCACAACAATACTACAATAATACTACTACAATACCACAACAATACTACTACAATACCACAACAATACTACAATAATATTACTACAATACTACAATAATACTACTACAATACCACAACAATACTACTACAATACCACAACAATACTACAATAATACTACTACAATACCACTACAATACCACAACCATACCACAACAATACTACAACAATACCACAACAATACTACAATAATACAACTACAATACTACAACAATACCAATAAAATACCACAACAAAACCACAACAATACTACAACAATACTGCAATAATACAACTACAAAACCACAACAATACTACAACAATACTGCAATAATACAACTACAAAACCACAACAATACTACTACAATACCACGACAATAGGCTACTATAATAACACCACAATAATACCAACAATAATACCACAACAATATTACAGCAACACTTGGTTCTAACAATTGTTATTTTTGTGTGTGTGTGTGTGTGTGTGTGTGTGTGTATATTACACAGAGCATTATGTTTGACTATAAGTTAAAAGGCTATTGTGTTATTGAAGGAAGAAATAAGTTGTGACCTGGGCCATTTGTTTTATGTAAAAGGATTTGAATGTTGCAGACAAGTGTTTACTATGACACAATTAGCAAAAACCAGGGCTTGAAATGTTTTTTTCCGTTCCGAATGGAACCAATATTATTACAGTTCTGTTCTGTTCTTTCCTGAACTAGTTTGAACAAAATTAATAACAGTAATCATAACAGTTAACAACATTTTTACAAAAATCTTGCATTTTGCAGAAATGCAGCTGTTACAAAATCAACAACAATACAAATTTCGAAGAACACCATAACATCAATGGTGTTCTTCAAAATTTGTATTGTATTGAAAATAGTTTTAATAGGTTTTGCTTGTAGGATGAATTTCATCCTACAAGCAAAACCTATTAAAACTATTTTCTGGAAGATTTTCACACCCGGCAGCTGCTGAGATCATCAGAGTTTTAGACACGTACGCTTAAAATGGAGGTGTGACTAAATTGCATCTAATTTATCCAACCCAGGTGTCACGAAAGTGCTAAAGACCTTGTAAAAAGAATGCATTTTCTATGGTTAAGTTTTACTAAACATTTTAGCTTCAGATGCATCTGTGTGCAACTGATAAAAAGCCACATCATAATGATATTGGCAAACTGAGGGAAAGGGATTTAAATGAATACATTATTCTGTATAACTGTTCTCACAAATACTTATGTATTTATTTGTTTATTTTTTGCCTTCTGGGAACTATGGAGAGTATGAATACCAAATTGAACACATTGAACACGTGGAAAAACACACATTATTTCTCCTTAATGCTGCATGAGTTTGAACTCCATTAAAGTGTGTGTGTGTGTGTGTGTGTGTGTGTGTGTGTGTGTGCGCGTGCGTGCGTGCATGGGTGCATGCATTCTTGATGCGCACCTTATGCATATGGCTTTTTGATGCATGCTGGTGGCGGTCCTCCTTGTCTGATGTTAGTGAAAAAGGATCTGTGATGTTTGGTTTCTTCCGTGTCAACATGAGTGAAGACTTTGTTGCGAGGTGCTAAGCCAAACCAATGAGACAAAAGGCTAATGATTTGCATACAGCTAAGCTCTATCGCCATGGTAACATGAAGATATCTTTTTTCCCCCCCTTTAATTCCTTTCATTTTTAATACATTAGAGATGTTATGTGTGTACTGATAAATATATAGGTAAGAATTCAGGCACATGCTGCACGCAGGCATGCACATGCATGCACACACACACACACACACACACACACACACACGCACACATACACACACACAGTTATAAAAGTGTTAATTAAAATGACTTTCGGGAATAACATCTGCATCATGAAATTAAATTATTAATATTACTCGCGTGTGTGTGTGATAATAATTGCAGCGGTAGTTCATGAGCTTGACAATACACATTGGCATAGGTTTCTGTTAGCTGAGTTACTAGATGGTGTCTGTTACCTAGATTAATATGATTAACAGTACACTAAAGGTGTATTGCCATATTAATGATCCTTTAGGGAAACTACAATTCCCATACATGTCATCTAACTAATGTCACCATGTACTGAAGATTCTAACCCTCTTTTAATTCCTTTCACTGTTCAATGGGCCTTTTCAAGTGCCACATTGCAGCCAAGGAAGAAAAACTGGTGGTTTTAATTGTGAAAATAATTGTTGTTTTTTTATTTTGGTTAAGTGGCTTAAGTGAGGTGAAGCCAGGTACACGAAGAACCGTTTAAATATACATTAAATGAAACATAAACATGTTGGTCAATTAGGAAGCAAGCCTGTTACTGCCTCCTACTATTACCACCCTTCTCACAACTCTATCTAGAACATTGCCTCATTGACTCCGCTAATTGGTCCAATAAATATATGGTGTAGGCCTAGACTCAACAGTGTGGTACAAACAGACAGTTGTTCGTATTCCGGGCCAACCACAAACAAACGCTATACATGAATGTTAGAGGAACATAAAACCAGTCTGAGGTGTTGTGCATGTATTCGTGAGGGTCTTACATTTTCTTACATTTCAGAGCAAAGCTAAAAGGGTAATGAAATGAAAACGGCCAATTGCCTCCCTAGTTCCCATCTCTATTTCCCATGTGCAGATCAAAGCTGTGCTCCGTTCCTCTGACATCCAAAACAGTTTTTCCCTGTGTATCCTCTGGAAAAAAAGAAACAGGGCTCCCATTTACCATATAGACCACACACTTTCAACCAATTACAAAATGGGGGGGGCGGGCATTTTATTCAAACAAGACTGCAGCTGTCTCCTCCCACATATCTTCCGCCACACGATGACAAATCATAGCTCTAACTCAAGTGCTGCGACCGTGGCGTGGTGCAAGCGCTGTCATATAGCCACTTTAATTGTCCCGCTCGTTGTATCTATGAGATCGACACCGGGGGGTGGGGGGAGAGATGGACAAAAATGTCAACCAATCACGATCCTTCGTATGCACAGATTAGAGGCTCAGGGGGAGGGGGTTGCAGTGATGTGATGGGCATTTATGTTGACAGGGCTTCATTTTCTACACAAGGAGATACCCTAATAAGGTCCCATGGTTTCCATCATAGCAGAGACCCCCGCACCACGCCCTTCGAATCACTACGGTGACACCACAGCCTCGGCTCCTCCAACAGTATTTCGAAGCCCTTTTCTTTGCAAAACTGCCTATCTTTCTGCTCCGCCAATTCTGCTCCTTTCAACTATTGTTGGAGTTGAACAACGTACCCTTGCACAGAATGGCACTCTCTTCAGAGGCGTGCTATAAATAGACTCCTATTTTGTCTGTCGAAGAATTCATAGATCTGTTTCAGATAAGATAGCTTTTAACTGACTTCATACTGCACACACACACACACACACACACCTTAGCAGAACCAATGGGACAAAAGATTTGCATGCACGTAACACTGCCACACCTAAGCTCTACTGCCTTGGAGAAAGGAGAATAAATTGATTTTATTAATGCATTGAAGCGCTTATTTTTTGTATCATTCCCACTGATATATGAATAGATATTAAATGCATCTGCTTATATATATATATATACATATATATAGGTCTAATTCCTCCACACATAAATTCCAAAGCACACGTCCACATAAGCATCGAAAGGAATTTCTGTGTCCAAAATGGACTTGAGTCCTATTTGATGCAAGCAATACAGTCCATAGGCTTTGCTCCTTGTTTGTGTTACGTTAAAAATAAAATAAGTGCTCTGTATGCTTTGAGCTTAAAGGCCCTGATATACTGAAATATATGATATACAGATATTCTTGTATGTGCAATACCCTCACCTGATGCTTCACAAATCATGGGGGGGGGGTTAAAAAGACAACCTATCACTACCTTATTAGCAATGCTTGGCACCGGGTGACAAATACAAATACAACAATCTGAACACTGCTTCCCCCAAAGCAGCTGTCACGGCTTCGGCAAACCGTACAGGGGCCACTCCATAAATATCAATAAAAGAGAGAGAGAGAGAGAGAGAGAGAGAGAGAGAGAGAGAGAGAGAGAGAGAGCTGGAGATCCTAGGGGAGGAAGCACGGGTACAAAGCAAATTAGAAATGTCACCAAAGAGGTATACAATATGTTGCTTTATTCGTGGTGTGGCTACCTTGAGGGAACCATGTAGTGATAGCGATGCCACATGCTTTGTTACATGTCGTGTGTAGCAACACTGTGACTGACCATTAAGATGTATAACTCGGGCATGGGATGATTAAACAGTAATGGAGTACACTTGGAATGGATTTGGTCAAGAGAGAGAGGGGGAAAGTTCCACTGTGAAATACATTCATGATGATTATTTTTTACACTGTGTTCAATCAAAGTATGGTTCTTTAAAGTTGGTCCCCGTCCTATTTCCTGTCATTATTCATTCAAAACATGAATGAATGCATGCACCCACTTCTTCAAAAGATGGTTTTCTTTGAATGTGTTTATCAGTCTCTGTCATGGGTTCATTACCCCACACCTGTAACAGACTGAAGTGAGAACGTTATGATAGGCAATTACACTCTGACCTCTTATGAAGTGAACCGTGGTCCTCCCCAGAGACGCCTGATAGAAGACCTATTATATCCCACATCTGCCAGACCAGATGTGAGTGCGTGTGCATGTGCGTATGTGTGTGTCTGTGTTTCCTAGCTATGACTATGACTGTTCACCTATTTATCAAGTTACACTGTTAGTTATTATTATTTAGTTATTTAATGATAATAATAATAATAATAATAATAATAATAATAATAATAATGATGATGATGATGATGATGATGATGATGATGATGATGATGATGATGATGATAATAATAATAATAATAATACATTTTATTTGTATAGCGCTTTTCAAGCGCTTTTTACAGGTTAAAAGGGAGAATAATAAACCACACTTAAAACATAAAAAGAGACATAAGTTATTCGTTAAAAAAAGTTTTTTTATAAAGGTGAGTTTTGGTGAGGGATTTGAAGGTTGTCAGATCTGTGCAGTCTCTGTTTGGGGAGGGAGTTCCAGAGGGAGCGGGCAGCTATGGCAAAGGCTCTGTCACCTCAGTTTCAGTGCTTGGTCCTGAGTGGTGGAGTCAGGAGGTTTGCATCTGAGGAGCAGCAGCGGTGTGGCGTGGAGCAGGTCGGTGAGGTAGGGGGGGGTTGGTTGTGAAGAGCTTTGTAAGTGAGGAGGAGGATTTTGAATTGGATCCGTTGTGGGACTGGAAGCCAGTGGAGGTTCTGGGGGACGGGGGTGATGTGGTCACGGGTGGGGTGTGGGCAGTGCCGGTTCTAACCTCCATGGGGCCCTAAGCAAAATCCTGTTAAGGGGCCCTCCTATCTGAACTCTGCGGGCCAAAATATAACCATGTTTTACAGTCACCTTTAAACAGATTGAGCCATCTGTTTGTCGGAATAAACTTAGACTTTATTGTCATTGCTACAAGCACAACGAGATTACGTACAGCAGTCCCCAAGGTGCAGTTTAAAAATGTAAAAATTTACATAACAACCTATACATAACTTCAAAATTTACATAACAACCTATACATAACTTACAAATAAATATATATATAGAATATATATATATGTAGAAAAATAAGAATAAAAATAAGAATAAGAATAGAATAAAAGTGGATGAGTGCAGAGAGGTATACATTGTATACATTATTGGCATAGCAATAATAGCATAGCACCTGTAGACAACAATTATGTTTTTTGTTCAAAAGTGAATTATATTAACACTACATGAGTTAAAAGTAATTGTTTCAAATTCAAATACATTTGAAAAGCCTACAACTAATAGTTGCAATAACCACAGCACAGGCTATAACAATATGAAAAATGACAATAAGTTTCCATATGAACAAAAACCATAACTGTTCAGAAAGCCAATGTTGTTATTTAAATGTTATTAAATGAATTACAATGAATATGTTTAATACTTCATGCTTATAATTTAGACTAGGCCTGCTATGTGTATATCTAGTGTACAGGCTAAATATTTAGGCTAGTCAAAGTTAATCCTTTTAAGGCGTTCAGTTGTATCTAAGCCAAAACGTTGGACTGAAATATTGCTAAACCATTGCATTGATTTAAAAATCTTAAGGGTGAAAAACTGCTAGTTTCATTTTGAGCACGCACGTTATTATGAACGCGTTAAAATCGGTGTTTTTCTCCACTCCACATCTGTAGCCAGGCAGTCGCCGTTATATTCACGGAATATGCAGTTATAATCAACAACTTTGTCCTAAGTATTTTGACTGGGAAAGCATGGCAAGCAATCAAGTAAACAAAACGCAGACCGATCAGAGGATGCACTACCCTGTTATGTAGGTCAGCAACACTCGCGCTTGAGAGATGCAAATCAATGAAATGGTAATAGCCTTGTCTATACGATTATTTACTGACATCAAACTGAACGAATACAAGTTTACCCGACTGTTGTTCCCGCTGTTCATTCTCCTGTAGTTTCCTCTTTCGTTTTTCATGGCCTGAAGGCAGTGTGCGAATTATACCACGGTCCACGGGGTGCTGCGCGATTGTTGACCGGGGGGGGGTGGGGGGGGGGGGGGGGGGGGGGGGGGGGGGTGCTGCGCGATTGTTGACCGGGTTGGGGGGGGGGGGGGGGGGGGGGGTGCTGCGCGATTGTTGACCGGGGGGGAGGGGGGGGGGGTGCTGCGCGATTGTTGACCGGGTTGGGGGGGGGGGGGGGGGGGGGGGGTGCTGCGCGATTGTTGACCGGGGGGGAGGGGGGGGGGGGTGCTGCGCGATTGTTGACGGGGGGGCGGGACGGATTGTTTTTGTTTTCTTCCTTCATGGGGCCCCCCCGGCGTCTGGTTGCAACGTCGATAGTTACGTCAGTGTATTTGGCAATCATATCAATATTTTAGAGCTCCCCCAAAATTTCACAAACCATGTTTCCAGGGGAGCTCAGGTGGCCACTAGGGGAGCCATGGCTCCCCCAGCTCCCCCGTAACTCGCACCCTGCCTGAAGGGTAATTCCGCTTCATCTTCTTATCATTGTAGGCACTAGCTGTCGCTATAGGCTACCTGTCGCAAGTTTGACTGAAGTGGAGACGGGGGGAGGGGCCTTAATTAACCTGCGGGGCCCTACGCAACTTGCGTAGTGTGCGTATAGGGAGAACCGGCTATGGGTGTGGGTAAGCAGGTGAGCAGCAGAGTTCTGGATGTATTGGAGTGTATTTAAGAGTTTGGATGGTAAGCCGTAGAGGATGCTATTACAGTAGTCAATTCTGGAGGTGATGAAGGCGTGGATGAGGGTTTCTGCAGCAGAGAAGGCTAACCCTAACCCTTCATTTAGTTTTTTCACATCCACGCGTACCTTTTTTTTGTGCCTGGCAACAACTTTCAATCAGTATAATATAAAGGGATGGATTAACTCTGTTGATCTATTTTGTCACTTTTCCAAGATTCAATTTAAATTCCAAAACGATCAAATAATAATCCACCCTTATCTCGTTGCACTGGAATGACCTGTGTCTGCTGCAAATCATTCACAGAAGTAAGACATGCTCTCTGCCAATTAGTGTTCCTGCCTCCTCTGATGACCTTCAGTGAACTTTACAGATGTCCAGGATAGAGAGCTCTGATTGGCTGGTGGTTTTTCAGAAGACGAGGCACAAAAAAACTAAACAAAGCTGAATGATTGGTCTGTGAACATTCTGCCATACAGAAAAATGCAAATGAATAAATAATACATTCAATTAACTGCTAGACACTTTACTTGCATGAACTGCTTGTTGTTGTTGTAGTTATTGTTGTTGTGTTTTTGTATTTTTGTTTGTATAACTCTTCAGCTCAGCCCCACTAAGGGCACCAGTGTTAGCTTTACTTTCCAAGTCGTAACTGCCTCCGTTTGTCGTTCCTCCTAAAGTCCTCATCAGGCCAAAAATATCCCCCCACTGTCAATTAGTCTACAATCTTCTCTCTTCCCCTCCACAATCACTGTTCCCTCCATTTTGTCTTGCAACATAGGCAGCAGAATTAGCCAAGGAGGCACCCTCTTCAAAACCACGCTTAGCTTAGCGGTGCTTGTTTGTGTGTGGAACCACCCCCCTAGAGACTTTGGCTAAGTTCATAACTAGTTAGGCATGTTCATGTATTGACCAATGAGAAGGTGAGCTCCACAGCCCAGCAGCTGCCAACACTCATGCTTACTCGGCAGCGTTTGTCTTGTCAATAATACACAGAGACGGTGTTCCTTAGAACCAAGTGACATCCCTGACCCCTCCCCTCTATATGTATTTATTTATTTAACTTATGTGTTTGTATGAGTGAATGTAGCGTTCACGTTGAAAGTGGCCCAGCTCCCGCTATCATGATAAATTATGTTTAACATTAGAAATATGCTACCAATAGCGCGCACACACACACACACACACACACACAGCTGAATATTTGAAAATTGCTCTTGTAAATGTGCATCCTGGGGTTTAACAAAACAAGGCTGTTTTTCTCACGCCACAGGACGATACATTAGAGCACTTTCTCTCCAAGATATTGTTGTTGCTATCCTCATTTTTACGAAGCCTTTAATATTCTGTACAAATACATTCCAACTTACTCACGTCCATAATGCAAACATACCCATGAACAGCACTGAGCTGGTTTTCGCTGTATTAGTCTGTCCAACAACGTGTTTTGTCCGAAAGTTTAATTTCACTTGCTATGGTCTGGTGTCCCGCAAAATAGAAATGACTTCTGTGTCAATATCCCCCCAAAAATGACCAATCTCCATTATGATTACAATGACTGTATGGCGTGACCTGTTTTCAATCATCATTAGCAGGGGGATACAATCCCACCACAAAGCAAGAATTCACAGCTTCTCTCCCTCTCTCTCTCTCTCTCTCTCTCTCTCTCTCTCTCTCTCTCTCTCTCTCTCTCTCTCTCTCTCTTTCCACCCGTGAATGAATGCAAGCGGCTCTGCCTGTGTGAGCGGGATAGCAGCAGTTTAATCCACTGCCTGCCTGCCTGTGTGTGGCAGAGGCCCTCACATGTTGCAGCTGATTCACCACAGCCCGCATTTTTGGCACCCAGGCAAGCAATTATCTATTTTAGTCGACCCAGATAGGCATAACGAGACAGCAGTAGGATCTCCGCCAGCCATCTGGTTCTGTGCGGTAGACTCTGCTGTTGGCAGAAACACAGGGTCTTGTGTTCAGACGGCCCCTGTGTGAATACCCAGCATTATAGAGAAGCAGCCACCGTGTTTCGTTTTTTTTTTTTACACACACTTTTTGTTGCTCGCCACTTGGACGCTGTCGGAGCAATTTGATGCGCTTTCTTTCGCCGCTCTCCTGCTTGATGGATGTTCATTCAATGCATGTGTCATTTTTTAAGGTTAAAGAAGCGTTCCCACCTTACGTCGGCACAAAATGGATGCTTTTGGTTTTTTGAAGATAAGAGCGCTAACCCTTACCCAATTACACATGCACACGCACACAAAAAATTCATATTAAACATATTCTGAAGATGCAGTACGAAATGTCACAGAAGTGTATATTTTTCTCTCCCTCACACACACGCACACGTGCACCCAAACGTTTACTTATTAATCCATGCTCAGCAGTAGTGGCTGCACTCATTCCCATCCCTGTAGTTAATAATGGATTGTAGAGCTGATAGATTTTGGCTCAATAGAGCTGAAGAGGTCTGCTGTTAACATTAAAGAGATCTCTCTCTCTTTCTCTCTCTCTCTCCGTCTCTCTCTCTCTCTAGGGACCTGCTCCTTTCTCTTTATGTCCCTTGTTTATTCCTCCCATCCTCCTGACCTTCCTCCATTTTCCTCTTCCTTCCTTTATTTTTCTTCCTTTATTCCTTTCTTGCTTCTTGTCAATTCATTGCTCCATCTCCTCATTCCATCCTCATCCTAAAACTCTAACTCTACCTAAGACTGCTTATTTTAGGCTTCCCATCTAAATGTACACTATCCCGCTTGCCCGTTCATTTCTTCCTTTTTGTCTTACGCTCTCTTTGTTATCTTATTTATTCATTTGTTCTCTTATTTCACCCTTACTTCCCAAGTCATAACTGCCTTTGTTTGTCATTCCTCCTCATTCGGCTCATTCGGCTCCCTCCATTTAGTCTTGCAACA
The DNA here is from genome assembly GCA_030340625.1 of Merluccius polli. NCBI lineage: Eukaryota > Metazoa > Chordata > Actinopteri > Gadiformes > Merlucciidae > Merluccius > Merluccius polli. The sequence continues at coordinate 304,951 of JAOPHQ010003138.1, read as the reverse complement.
TATTTTCTCCTCTTCTCCATGTGTCATCACCCTCTCTCTCCTTTTTGTTATCACCACCCCACTATTCTTTATATCCTTATCACTCTTGCTTTTCCATTATTTCTTTCATTTTTTCTTTTTGTCCTTTCCTCCCTGCTTTTCTTTCAGTTTCTGCTTTCATCGCCCCCTTCTTTCCCTTTGAAAGTCTGCCCTGTCCATTCTTTTACTGTTTTGCAAGCCTCCTCTCTCTCTCTCTCTCTCTCTCTCTCTCTCTCTCTCTCTCTCTCTCTCTCTCTCTCTCTCTCTCTCTCTCTCTCACCTGATAAATGTATACTTTTGTGCCATTTGAAAATACTTTATTAATTCATTAATTCATTGCATTTATATAGCGCTTTTCAAGACACCCAAAGCGCTTTACATAGTGTGTGTGTGTGTGTGTGTGTGTGTGTGGGGGGGGGGGGGGGGGGGGCGGGGGATATGACACCTCATCCGCTACTTTAGCTCTTATATACTATGTGTGTTCATGCTTTGCAAGCTATTGACTTTACACAAGTAATGCTCGACTTCACTACTAACTGTGTGTGTGTTTGTGCACCTGTGTTTTTATGTGACCATGTGTGACCATGTGTGTCCATGTGTGTCCGTGTCTGCGTGCTGTGCATATGTGTGTGTGTATTTCTACCCACATGCGTACATCTGTCAGGGCCGGCTGCCTGTCTCTAATACGAGTGGACAGTCACTTGCTTGCATGGTTTATTTAGCCTGTTGCTCTGTGCTACTGAGTGGATTATTCAAGAGACCAGCAAACCCCTGGGCCTTAAGCACTCTCTAATAGCATGGAGCCACACCCACCTTTAAGATTGCCTGCAAGTCACGACAACAACACATGCACGTGTGTGTGTTGGTTGTGAATGGGTTATTTGCAAAGTTATACAGCAAATGTGAAGAGACAGACAGACAGACCAGTTCCAGATCCAGCAGTTCTTAAAAAAGGTGGATAAGGAGAGGATATCAACACCCAGGACATGGCTCAGTGGATTGATTTCATGCATAGATGAATAGATATTAATAAATTGACATATTGTTTTTCATGCACAGATTAATGAATGAAAGGACAGTGCTAATCGTTGGAAGAGGAGGGGAAGAAAGTGCTCGCCGATGGCTAATGGGATGATGAATCCACACCTTCAGTGTTAGCCCCGAACCAACACTGCACTCCGGCAGCATCTGACCTTGGCTATCACGCTCTCTTCTATATATACACACCGTCACCAAAATAATTATGCCCACTTATTACTGGCCTGGAGCCAGGCGTGGACATTTATTTCCCCCTGCTATAACATGTGACTGGAATCAATCATATATCTTTCTCTCCATCTCTTCTGCTCTCTCTCACTCAATCTCTCTCACTCTCTTGTCTAGAGAACATGACCACTTGAGGAAATGAGATGGAGTGTTTAAGCAGCGGGGGAGGCTAGCCGCAATGGCTAGGAGGTCAGAGAGAGAGAGAGAGTTTGCTTGACCAACGAAGAAGAGCAAATGGGCTCATCTTTCACACACAGCGTCCTTCAGCCCCACAGAGATGTTGACAGAGAGAGAGAGGGGGAGAGAGCGAGAACAAGGGAGGGGGAGAGAGATCACCACAAAGCAGGGGCACTGGAATCATGTCAGATGTGCAGGGGCCAAAATGTAGGATCAATGTTTGTCCTCTTTTGTCTGCCTCTCTATTTAAAGCATTGCATCTACTCAAAGCATTGAGTTATAGCACCTATATATAAGCACTATTACTTAATAATCGGTTCTGTCTACTCGAGGTTGAATCTTAATCTGAAGTTGTTTCGCTGTATTGATTTAAATAAAAAAATAATCACCTACATTTCAAGATGATCTCTTTATATTGTCATTCTCAAAGTACGGCTCAATCAATGTGTAACATGTTGTCATCTGAACTTAAATGCATTCATATTTATCATGCCATGACACTGACCACAGTATATTTAGATTAGATTCAGACAATTAAGGAAAACATTCGCAAACATAAGATTTGTGGTAAAAAGTAGGTTAGACCGCGTGTAGAAGAGATCACGTAATGCCTTCAGCTTCATACACGACTAGTCTTTCACCTCCATTGATGATGAGCTTGAGCTTTTGAGCTTTTGTCATCTGAATTCTATATGCATTTATATTCATCAGGCCGCTGACCAAGGTACAGATTCGAGAGAGAAGAATAAATGGAATAAGTTATTTTATTTTTCAACACATTTAATTTGGGGAAAGGGGTAGGCTACGTAAACAGTAGCCGATAACTCTAGACAGTAAGACTATAGTTTTGCAAATACCGGTACCTTATATCCGCCCCTCGCTGTCTGCATCTGGTCACATACATTATGTTAAATGCTAAGCTACATGTAAGGAAAGTTGCACTTGAGTATGACTTCTCGTCGTCCACAGTATTGCTGTTGCCTCAGTCAACTAAACAGTGACGCGACGATGACTTGAGAACGGTGGTCTTAGAGTGGACAGGAACGATTGATGCATCTGCTACCATAAGTATTGCAATATAGGGGCATTTGTGGCGATACAGTGATTCGCAAATGAAAAACATGTGGGAGAAGGAGAGAAAAGTGTATGTGTGTGTGTGGGGGGGGGGGGTTAGCTAGTTCCGGCGCCCCTGCCACACACAGCCAAATGAACCTAGACGCAAAAAACAAAAAAGATTTGAGATGTGTTGCAGTGTAGAGAGAGCGTTGCCAGGGGAATATGAAATATGAAAGCGAGACAGAAGTGGTCAAAGAACAAGACAACAGGAATCATAGAGGGACAGGGAAGGTCAAGTAGGGGGGGGGGGGGGGGGTAGGTTTGGGGGGGGGGGGGGTAAAGAGGGAGAGAGAGAGCTAGAGAGACTACAAGAGCAGCTGGTGGCCGACTGAAGTTATTTAGTCTGCAATATTTATTTTGTCGAAACAGTCGGAGGAAGAGGAGCTACTGCTGGTGATGGAGGTGGTGGGGGTGGGAGAGCAAGAGAAGAGAGAGGGAGGGGGATAGGCAGGGTGAGAGTAAGATCAACTGTCCTGTCGGCTGCAGTGTGTGACCAAAGATGACAAGGTCGTTGATGAACGCCCGCAAGAATCTCCCAGAGAATCTAAAGTGCACTGAACTGCTGCAGTAATTAAAGAGCCAGCGTCAGACGGGTGAGACAAGTGAAGGGGAGGAGGAAAACGCAGATAAGAGCAAAACAGAAACAGGAACTCAGATGATGGTCAGAATTCATAGAATTCAGATCTTGTACTTCAGGAAATACGGCTTCAGGTCACAGGGGAAAAGTATATCAGGTCTCAACACAGCATCTGACAAAACAGAACGGCATCAGACAACACTGTGTCAACGAATATTGGACATAACTGTCCAATGTCAAACTTGAATGTTGAATGTTCCCACCACAGATGTACACTTAACTATGCTAAGGTAAAAGGTATGGGTATATTACTTCACAATACACAAAAATATACGCGACGTGAGCTTGTTAAGAGTGTACCAAGTCATGTCAGTTGGGGGAGATGTTTTTATTGTCGCCTTCCCTTTGGGATAATCTGAAGTTAATTTTGGTTTTCTAGCAATATATAATGGTATGTAGAATGATTGCATTATCTGTTGTCATTTTTTTTTAGTGCAATAAGAACAGCCAAGTTTGTGTTTCCCCTGTTTGCACAAATGGTGTTGCCTGCTGACACATTGTCTCTCAGTCTGACTTTGGCACTGAGAGAGACAGGTACGTTGATAACTTCAAATAGTTATAGTGTTTATGTACTAAAATACTAACGGCTGTTGTGTATCCTATAGTGTGTAGAATGTTGTTTGAGGCCGTTTTGTCTGATGCCGTGTTGTGGCAATTTTTTTTATGAGGCTGTGTTGTCTGACTGACAACTTTTTGTCTGAGGCCATGTTGTCTTGGCCTCGTGAAACCATCCCGATCTCGCAAGTTCACATTGTTTCTCTCTGGAGATCAGTCTGGCCAGGCTTCAAGTTATGTGCTTGTGGCCAAACTACAGTGGTTTTGACCAATCAGTGTCCTACGAGGAGCTACTGGCAGCTACATGGTTTTTGGGCGTGGTTTAGCAGCGAGAAGCAACCATTCAAAAACATCAATAGCGGCTTCTGAAGAGGTAAGATGCTGCATCAGTGATATCTGAACTGGAGAGTATTTCTACATTGAAAGAAGAGCAAAGAACAGCACTGAAGGCTTTTCTCAAAGGAAAATATGTTTTCGAACATGATAAACGGTGATAGACAGATGGTTCATCCAATCACCTGCCAAGTGCCTGCCCTTTTCCAAACAATTTTCACTGGTTGTGTAACAAACCATATGGCGTGTCAGGTTCATGTTGTCTGACTCTGACAACTTTTTGTGTGATACCATCTTCTCTGACCCCATTTTGTCGGAGGCTGTTTGTCCGAGTCTGAAGCCGTTTTGAATGAGACACGATTGTACAACAACTGAGACCTGATATACTTTTCCCCTGTGACCTGAAGCCATATTGCCTGAAGTACGAGATCTGATGCTGAGGTCTGACGATGTCCTAATATGTACACCGTACGATCGTCTCCTGTCGACTTTGAGGAAGTTGGCTATCTTTTATTTTAGTGCCTTTCACCCCTCTACTAAAGTTAGTGACGATGTAGTCTTAACACCCCACAGTGCAATCTGTGAAGGGATTTCAGCAGATAGCGCTCAGCGTTATGACTCTGTTCTCGTATCCACCCTGCAGAGTTGCTACAGTCCATGCCGTAAAACAGACTTTAAATCTGTCTGCTTAAATTATTGTTATGGTCTTTAGGCCTATAGATAGAAGACATTTACAGTTCCATAGAGATGAATAGTCACATTTAAACATTCAAACAACAAATGTGTTTTTAAATATAGGTCCATTTCCGTTTTCAGCATATATTATTTTATCTTTTTATTTGATTTTTGAATGTTTTATTTTGCTAATATATGCACCTCATCGTCCCCTACTTTCATCCCCTTATAATTTATGCTTTTTGTTCTGTGTAGTTTCAATTGTTCTTTTCTATCTCTCATGTCATTATTCAGTGTTTTAAAAATTAATGTTTTACTGAATACCAAAATATAACACAAAGAAAAGACATAAAGATTAATTACAATGGAAATTATATTTTCTGTGCACAGCACTAGGAAGGCAAATACAAAATACCATTTATTGGAACAATTATCTTTACTTATTTTTAACTCAATTGCATGTTCAGTACTCAAGAGACACACACACACACACAGCTGACCTTGACACAACCTTTAAGCGTGGCAGTGGAGCTCCCAGCTCACATGAAGCCGTACCCAACAGTTGATTAACATAATTACATAACCTCACTCGACCCCTAGGAAAACGGTGTATGGTCACAACAAAGGCAACAAAATTATTCTCATTTGAATGGCCATTAAAAGGGCTAGAACGAGGTTTGACGACAAATTGTTAAATTGAAATGTAAAACAGAAATACATGGGAATCATATAAATGGAAAGCTGGTTTAGTGTATTTTTCCGTTTTCTTTATCATAATTTACAGTTGGCTCTCCTGTGTTGATTCGGTAAGCTTTCTTAAGCAGTGCCCATAAAACCTGAATCAGGAACACGTGACTGCTAGTAGACTTTTATCATACTCCCTGTGAAGTTTTGGCTGTGGCAAATTGGGTGTATGAAACACTCTTACACAATTAATCAGTAGTAAAGGAATTTAAACACCAATGTAATGGCTGGGAAATATTTTCATGTTGCCTTTTACTTGTTGAATCCACACACCTCCACACACCAACGCTCAAGCGTAGCACGCAAGCGTGAAGCGCATTCGCATTCATTCCGCTCCTGTGTTAACCAATGAGCACTTCCACACCACAGGTGGATCTGAAGCGCATTGCGGAGCGTGTTTGTTGGGGTCTAGTTATGCCGATGCATAGATGAGTGAGTCCAGGCAGGATTTGATACGCCTCTGGTGTGAATACAAAGATGAAAAATGCAAAAACGCTTGAGCTTTGGTGTGGAGCCCAGATGAGAGCATGATTATGAACCTAAACAACCAAAAAAGCGTCCCCTCACGCTCTGCTCCCTCCCTACGTTTCTCCACCATTGAGAAGTGTTGCATTTGCACACCTGTGATTGACAGGCAAGATTGATTCGCCGAACCAATCAGGGTAGAAATACCCTTATTGTTCAGAAATGAGCCGGGAGTGGTCTAAAATCTGTGTCATACAGAGGCAGGCTCAGTCAACTTCAAACAGATATTCTCACAGCATATTTCACTCACTAATAGCTGATGGCTATGTCACTTCTTAAGCAATTACACTCAATAGCGCTTTAATTTTTCCTACAGCACCTTTAAGTTTGTTGAACAATATAGGCAGGCCCTGCTACAGACAACAGAACAGAAAAATGGCTGAAATGGCTTGTGTAGCCCAGGCTTCATAAGCTGTGAAAAAGTTAAAAGAAGAAAGAGTAAAAGTCCGCTATTACTTTGTATGAATGTGTGAGCGATAGCTGGCATTTATGGGGTTAACTGTGTCGGACAGAGCAGAGAGACGTGCGTCATGACGTCACGGTGAAGCGGCGTTGCAGGTGCGCATAACTGCGTGATAATTAGTGGGAGAGGAGCGAACGCACCGTTCGGTTGCACGATTGAAAAATATAGAGTTAAAGTAGTTAAAAGTATCTAGAAGAAGTTGGAAAACACCGCGAGCTGATTCAACAGTCCACGGTTGATGTTGCCCGCTCGGCGGTCAGGTTTTTGTGAAGGAATTGAATTGGTGATGCTCGATGTCGAGGGGACATCAGCGACACCGGTAGTCGACAATAGATAGGAGACCAGCACTGGATAGCCACCAGGCGCCTTCCAGACATCCGCTGGAGATAACAAGATGGCGAGCCGGAACTAAGGAACAGAGTCAACTGAACTACCTCCCAAACCTGCGGTGTGGTAGGAAACACAAAGATCAAAGGGCCCCAACAATATAAACTGAGCTCATAACGAAGAGAAGACCATAAAGACATTTCTTTATATTTCTATTTTATTTTGCGCGCATTTTATTATTTTCCATGTTAAATTGTTGTTATAATTGTTGTTACAATACAGTTTTGAAACTATATTTTGTGTGAGTGTGGTCAATGTTGATGTTCCATCCTGGGCTCCATGAGCGTTAACCTGGAATCCTGGTAACTGGTCCAACTGAATTGAAACCGAAACTCAAATATACCTGTAACCTCATAAGGTAAAGAGGGGTTACAGAAAGTGGCGAGCCAGCCAGGAGCCCAGTTAGGTGACATCAATATTGCTTTATTCAAACATGGATTTTATCCAGAGGTCAAGTGTTAAAATTCCCAACGCAGTCATCGTTGATGGAATAACTGAGTCAGTTCAGGTTGAAGAAGTGATTGATTTCCTTAAGAAGTATGGTGCCATTCAGCGCACTCTTTTGGTTGAGGATGAGTCTTCTGATTTACACAAAAACCTGATCGTCGAGTACGCTAGTGGCTCAGCTGTACAAGCTATGCAGTCACTTTTACCATACAGACACACACTAAAAAGTGATTCAAATGTTGTGTACAATGTTGAGGCTTTAAGTAGTGTTTACACTTCTAAGCTAGGTAGCAGTGCTACAAAAACTTACCTGACAGAGCTAAAAGAGCTAGCAAAGCTAAGCGGCAAAGACTACGAAGCAGTCTTAAGAGAGATGATGATGCACATCGGTAGTGATGTTGAAAGCATGCAATCTGCAAACGAGCCGTCGCCTCTAGTACTCAGTGAGTTTCCTGTAGAGTCCCCACAGCCCACCAGTCCTTTCTCAGGTCCCCCTCAGAATGGCAGTGGTGAAAACAGTGCTATGTCAGCACCAGTTGTTGATCAAAGAAGAGTCCTATCCCTTTCTGCGAGTGATGTCAATCCACCAGAGGTTCAGAAAGTTGTGGTTGAACACATTGTGAGGAGGGGGGATGCAGGTTCTTCCTCTTCATTCCCAGTCCGACTTCGCTCATTTTCAGGGAAAATTCCCAGACCGAATAGTGAAGTGGACTATGATACTTGGCGTTCGCACATTGACCTTCTCTTGAATGATCCCAGTATGTCTCCTCTTCTCGAAGTGTCTCGAAGGATCTTGGAGAGTTTGCTTTCACCTGCAGCAGATGTGGTAAGAGGCTTGTGCTCCAATTCATTGCCTTCAGCCTATTTGCAACTTCTAGATTCTGCTTTTGGTGCAGTTGAAGATGGAGAAGAGCTGTTTGCTCAATTCATGAGTACTCTCCAGGATCCAGGCGAGAAGCCATCAGCTTACCTACAGCGGTTGCAGCTCACGCTCAACCAGGCTGTTAAGAGAGGGGGGGTCGTACCAGGGGAAGTAGGTAAACACCTCCTCAAACAGTTTTGTAGAGGATGCTGGGACACTGCTCTGCTCTCTAGTTTACAACTTGAGCAGAAGAAAAATCTTCCACCTCCGTTCTCAGAGCTTTTGCTAATGCTACGTACTGAGGAGGACAGACAGGCAGTAAAAGCTAGTCGCATGAGGAAGCATATAGGTTCCACAAGGCAGAGTGTTCAGCTCCAGTCACAAAGTAGCTGTATTGTTGAGCCAACAGAGAACCCAGAGACCCAGCCCAGTGTTATTGACGATCTTAGAAAGCAGGTAGCTAGCCTCCAGAGTCAGCTAACCACCTTAATGGCTCAGAGGACGCCTGGGGGGTTTAGTGATAGAGGAGCTGCGGGAAAAACACAAAGCAGAGTGTCAACATCACACAGTACAAAACCAGACATGACGAAACAACCAAGAAAGAACTACACAAACAAACCCAGACCTTGGTATTGTTTTAGTTGTGGGGAGGATGGACACGTATCAACATTTTGCACCAATGACTCAAACCCGACTTTAGTGACTGAAAAGAGAAAAAAATTAGAGGAAAGACAGCACAAGTGGGAACAACAGAACCACCCTGACTTACCTTTAAACTAGATTCAGTCTCTGTCGTGGGGCAGACAGGGGCTGAAGAGAAGCAACCACGTTCCTCAAAGAAATACAAGGTTCAAAAGTGTACCATCTCAGAACACTCTAAAAGAAACCACTCCTTTAAGCTTCCTTCTGGGTTGGTAGGTACCAGAAGTACAGCTCAAGTGACCATCAACGGTAAACAAGTTAACTGTCTACTTGATACAGGTTCACAGGTCACCACCGTTCCTCATTCATTTTATGAACAGCACCTAGCCGAACAAGAAATCAAACCCTTGCACGATCTCCTAGAGGTAGAGGGAGCAAACGGACAATCCGTGCCCTACCAAGGTTACATTGAAATGACAGTTGTCTTTCCACAGGCGTTGCTTGGTGTTTCGATCGAGGTACCTACCCTTGCTTTGGTTGTGCCTGATGTCAGGGCCACCTCACAGTCTCTTGTGCTTATAGGTACCAACACCATGGATGTCTTGTATGACACATTTTCGGAAGGTGATTCAACCAACTATCAGCCAGCCCATTACGGCTACCAAGCTGTGATCAAGGCCCTTGAACTCAGACGCAGACAGGCTAGCAATAGCCATGGCATGGTGAAGCTACAAGAAAAGAAACCAGAGGTCGTTCCGGCTGGAAAGACCGTTGTCATCGAAGGTTTCACTGTAGCTAACGACTTCCAGAATGAGAAGACTGTTGTTGTTGAGCATTCATCTTCATCTACTTTGCCTGGCGGGTTAATAGTGAAGTCTTGCTTGGTTGACTTTCCCAACCAGCGACCCTTCAAGCTTCCAGTCGTCGTTAGTAATGTATCTGAACATGATGTTATCATCCCTGCAGGGTGTAAACTTGCAGACATCGGTACTTACCAGAGCGTCTTGTCCCAACAGCAAGTGAATCAACCAGCCGATGCTGAGTCATCTCAGAAGTCAAACTTGCACTTCAACTTTGGGGATTCGCCTATCCCACCCGATTGGAAAGAGCGCATTGTCGAGAAACTTCATAACATGCCAGAAGTGTTTGCGCAACACGACTTGGATTTTGGGCGAACAGATAAAGTGGCACATCACATTAAGCTTTCGGATGAGACTCCTTTCAAGCAGCGGCCTCGGCCAATACATCCAGCTGATGTTGAAGCTGTTCGCAAGCATATCCAAGAGCTCTTACAAACTGGGGTAATTAGGGAATCTGAGTCACCTTTTTCGTCCCCAATCGTGGTTGTCAAGAAAAAGAACGGTACTGTCAGACTCTGCATTGACTACCGCAAGCTGAACCTGCAGACAATAAAGGATGCATACGCACTTCCCAAGCTTGAAGACACCTTCTCTGCACTTTCAGGTTCTCAGTGGTTTTCGGTCCTCGATTTGAAGTCTGGTTATTACCAGATTGAAGTCGAAGAGAAAGACAAATCCAAGACAGCATTCGTATGCCCGCTTGGGTTTTGGGAGTTCAACAGGATGCCTCAGGGTGTGACAAACGCACCAAGTACCTTTCAAAGGTTAATGGAGAAATGCATGGGCGATATGCATTTGCAGGAAGTCTTGGTTTTCCTAGACGATCTGATCATCTTCTCAAAGACCTTGGAGGAGCATGAATCCCGACTTATGAAAGTTCTTGGTCGTCTGAAGGAGTTTGGTCTAAAACTCTCACCTGAGAAGTGTTCTTTCTTTCAGACATCTGTCCGATATCTCGGACATGTCGTCTCCAGGGACGGGGTTGAAACTGACCCAGAGAAGATTGCTTCTCTCAAAACCTGGCCAGTCCCCCGAAACCTGCGAGAATTGAGGTCATTCTTGGGTTTTGCAGGGGTACTACAGGAGGTTTGTGAAGGGTTACTCTGACATCGTGAAGTCCTTGCACGGCCTGACCTCCGGGTACCCACCTCCACGTAAGAAATCCAATTTTAAACCATCAACTGATCAGACTTACCATGACCCAAAGGCACCCTTTGGCGGTCGTTGGACACCTGCTTGTCAGCAGGCATTTAAGCAGGTCATTGAAGCGCTTACCACCGCTCCGGTATTGGGCTTCGCCGATCCTCAAAAGCCGTATGTACTACATACCGATGCTAGCACCAGCGGCCTTGGTGCTGTTCTTTATCAAGAACAAGAAGGTCAGCTCCGGGTCATAGCTTATGCGAGCAGGGGGCTATCGCGGAGTGAGAGCCGGTACCCAGCCCATAAGCTGGAATTCTTGGCACTTAAGTGGTCAGTCGCTGAAAAATTCTGTGACTATCTTTATGGAAATCACTTCACTGTAGTTACTGACAATAACCCATTAACGTATATCTTGACCACTGCAAAACTCGACGCAACGAGTTATAGATGGCTTGCAACCTTGTCTACCTTTTCATTCAAGCTTGTGTACAGACCGGGAAAACAGAACTCAGATGCCGACGGACTGTCGCGCAGACCTCATGGCGAACTGTCAGACGATCCCAAGTCGCAGAAGGAGAGGGAGCGGATCTGTCAGTTCACACGCGACCATCTCTCTGACCCAGACAGTATCGATGCTGTCGACCAAGCTGTTGTTCAAGCCATTTGTGAGAGGCAATTTGTCTACAGTGACAATCTTTATGTTCATGGTGGTGCTACTTTGGTCGAAACTCTTACCACCTCCACAAGAGCTGTACCTGACAGCTATGGGAAAGAGGACCAGCTTGGAGGATTGCCTTTCATCCCTCACTTAACTGAAGTTGAGTTAGCGAGCAAACAAAGGGCTGATCAGTGTTTGAAGCATGTTATTTACCAACTTGAGTGTGGGGAGAAGCCACCTCCCACGCTACGGAGCGAACTCCCAGAACTTCCACTCTTATTGAGAGAGCTACAGCGTCTTGAGCTCCTCAATAATGTGCTTTACCGAAGACGACAAGTCGGCGCCCAGACTTCTTATCAGCTGGTCTTGCCAGCTGAGCTCCGTGACATGGTCTTGGTGAGCTTACATGATCACATGGGACACATGGGTGCTGATCGTACCTTAGATCTTGCCAGAACAAGGTTCTTTTGGCCAAAGATGGCTTTAGATGTTGAAAAGAAGGTGAAAACATGTGGCAGATGTGTGCGCCGAAAGGCATTGCCAGAGAAAGCGGCACCGTTGGTCAATATCAACACCACGAGACCTCTTGAGTTACTTTGCATGGATTTCCTTTCTTTGGAACCCGACAGTAGTGGAACAAAAGACATCCTTGTCATCACAGATCACTTTACGAAGTTCGCGGTTGCCATACCAACGCCCAACCAAAAGGCCCGAACTGTGGCGAAGTGTCTGTGGGACAATTTCATTGTACATTACGGGTTCCCGGAAAGACTCCACAGTGATCAGGGACCTGATTTCGAGTCCCACATGATCAAGGAACTTTGCCGAGTAGCTGGCATACATAAGGTGATGACAACTCCGTACCACCCTCGTGGGAACCCTGTTGAGCGGTTCAATCGCACCTTATTGAACATGCTAGGTACCCTGGGGAATCAAGAGAAGTCTCGGTGGCGTGAGTTTGTAAAACCGCTAGTTCACGCGTACAATTGTACGAGGAACGAGGTGACGGGGTTCACGCCATACGAACTCATGTTCGGCCGCCAGCCTCGCTTACCAGTCGATCTCGCTTTTGGTTTGCCCGTGCAGGGTGGTCAGCACACGTCGCACTCTCAGTATGTTCAGACTCTCAAGTCTCGTCTTCAGGAAAGCTACAAAATGGCAACAACAAATGCTGCAAAAACAGCAAGTCGAAACAAAACAAGATATGACAAGCGTGTAACGGCTTCGGACTTGGATGTTGGAGACAGAGTTCTCATCAGAAATGTCCGCTTACGGGGAAAGCACAAAATTTCTGATGAATGGGAAGCAACTGTCCATGTTGTGGTAAGCAGAGCTGGAACACTCCCAGTGTACACAGTGAAGCCTGAGAACCGTGAAGGTCCTTTAAGGACATTACATAGGGACTTACTACTTCCGTGTGGCTACTTACCGACAGAGGACAGCCATCCTGTCCCACAGTCCGGGAAGCGTAGGCCGTCGACTCGTGCAAATCCTTCCCCAGATGAAACAATCCCCTCGGACGAGGAGGAAGATGAAATGATTCCTATCTACTGGTTCAGGGATCCTTCAAGTGTTCAGGTCCCAACTTTTCAGAACACAGCTCAGTTTAATCCAGGGATATCCCCTGAGCAAGATGCACAATGTCAGATACTTCCACTTGATCATCTTGTTGAGAGTACTCCAAGTGTTCAGCGTGTTGATTATTTACCTGAGATTGACAAACAACCTTTTAGGCTTGACTGTACTACAGACGCCTCTCTGGTACTTGACCAGGCTGATAGTCAGCCAAGTGACATTGCACATTCGACTACTGACATAGCCGCAACGGCTGAACCAATGGGTTTTACTGAAAATGACTGTACTAACACACAATGTGACAAATCTCCAGACGTTCCATGTGACACTGGTGACAATCAGACAGTAGGTACATGTACATCTGATACACAAGAGCAAGAACAGGTTAGTTCTGGTCGACATTCAACTCGGACTAAGGGCCAACCTAATCGACTCACATACACAGAACTAGGTAGCCCATTGTTAGCTATGATGCAGTCGTTTCTTCGTGGCTTATCAACAGTTGTTGAAACTACTTTGAGTGAGAACTTTGTAGGCTCCTCTTCCTCAACTTCCCAGGTAGTAACTACGCAACCCTTGCCATGTCCCGGGACGGGCATGAGCTCAGGGGGGGAGAGTGTAGCCCAGGCTTCATAAGCTGTGAAAAAGTTAAAAGAAGAAAGAGTAAAAGTCCGCTATTACTTTGTATGAATGTGTGAGCGATAGCTGGCATTTATGGGGTTAACTGTGTCGGACAGAGCAGAGAGACGTGCGTCATGACGTCACGGTGAAGCGGCGTTGCAGGTGCGCATAACTGCGTGATAATTAGTGGGAGAGGAGCGAACGCACCGTTCGGTTGCACGATTGAAAAATATAGAGTTAAAGTAGTTAAAAGTATCTAGAAGAAGTTGGAAAACACCGCGAGCTGATTCAACAGTCCACGGTTGATGTTGCCCGCTCGGCGGTCAGGTTTTTGTGAAGGAATTGAATTGGTGATGCTCGATGTCGAGGGGACATCAGCGACACCGGTAGTCGACAATAGATAGGAGACCAGCACTGGATAGCCACCAGGCGCCTTCCAGACATCCGCTGGAGATAACAAGATGGCGAGCCGGAACTAAGGAACAGAGTCAACTGAACTACCTCCCAAACCTGCGGTGTGGTAGGAAACACAAAGATCAAAGGGCCCCAACAATATAAACTGAGCTCATAACGAAGAGAAGACCATAAAGACATTTCTTTATATTTCTATTTTATTTTGCGCGCATTTTATTATTTTCCATGTTAAATTGTTGTTATAATTGTTGTTACAATACAGTTTTGAAACTATATTTTGTGTGAGTGTGGTCAATGTTGATGTTCCATCCTGGGCTCCATGAGCGTTAACCTGGAATCCTGGTAACTGGTCCAACTGAATTGAAACCGAAACTCAAATATACCTGTAACCTCATAAGGTAAAGAGGGGTTACACTTGGTTTGTGCAGCAGCGTTTGCAGCGAAGATAATGCAAAGTCACAAGTAGATTATGATCTTTTCTCTCCACCTCTATAGGCGTTCCCTGTGATTTGTGATTTTAATAATAAGATGCCATAGGTGCCATCTATCATATACTATGGAAAACGAAAAGAAAAGAAAAGAACGTCTCTCTCTCTCTCTCTCGTTAGTTTTCTAAGCTGCAGGTGTGTCTCTATCACACACCTTATCCCCTTGGCACAATACTGTCGGCTTCTTAGTTCCCATTCCGACAATTTCCGTTCACTATTCCCATTTATTTGTTTTCCCTTGAAAAAGTCCTCGTTCCATCTCAGAGAGGGCAGAATGGAAAATGATTCAGGGATCTCGCCGGTCACTGTGGAGAGAGAGAGAGAGAGAGAGAGAGAGAGAGAGAGAGAGAGATTCAGAAAACAAAATGTTTCCATCAAGAGCAAAACAAAACCCCTGTCTGGATGAATGTGTTAAAAGTTTAGGACTACAATCTTTTTACCCATGTTGACACCTATTTATCCCTCGGCTGTTTGATGCCCATTTTTCCAGCAGTTTCTCTGCACATGTCATACAGATTCAGGCGGCTGCATGCCCCCCTGGGTGCTGTCCAGCTCACACACAGCTGGGGATTAACAACCTTGCCCACGGGTACTGAAACAGCAGTTGTCTTTTCCTCTGCAGTAGCAGACTGCTGGTTTATAGCTTACTCTCGGTGCACACCTGTGTGTGTGTCTATGTGTTTCTTGCTATGTGTGTTTCTGGCTGCCAGCGCACATTTAGGATGCAGACCACTAGCCTGTTAGCCCTGCCACCACTTAAAGCTACACTGTTGCCTTCTGTATCTTCCAGTCTCCATTGTTGGAGGGTGTAAAGGGTCATAGGTTAATATATCGACGTCGACATCGTCTAAGGCCGCGGTTCTCAAAGTGTGGGGCGCGCCCCACTGGTGGGGAATAGAGACGTGACAGGTGGGGCGCGCCAAATGGGAGGGCATTTTCCATTTTATGCCTATCTTCATCCAGACATCCCAACTCTCCTGGAAGTTCCGGGAGTCTCCCGCATATTGATAGCGGCTCCCTGACGCCCGCAAATGAGATCCAATCTCCCGCAAGACCGCACTAGACTAGATAGGGACTGCGTGTGTGTGTGTGTGTGTGTTTGTGTGACTATAAATGCAGCGCGTGTGAGAGCAAAGTGTCCCGACACCCGGGGGTGTGAAACAGGAACCCCCCCCCCCCCCCCCCGGAATGAACCTCCCCGGAGCGAACCTCCCTGAAATGACTTTTTGCAGGTTGGGATGTCTGCTTTATCAATGCCTTTCTTTAATGACAACAAGATCATACATTCAAAACACAACACCCACAAACAAAGTCATCATTACTAGCCTACATGCAGCCTAAATTAAAAGAACATTAGATATGAGACCCAGAGGAAAATCTAACCTGGAACCAAAGTGCCGAAATAATGATTAACGACGGCATATTAATTGTAGCGGAACAAACTTTCGCGCCGATGGGTACAGATCTCAGCTGAACATTGAGCATGACTTGAGAGTGGCAGTATCAAGCCTGCAACCCCGCTTTGAAAAGATGCGCAATGCAAAACAGGCTCATTGCAGCCACTAATGCAGGGATAAGAATCATATGTTCACTTGCTCACCTGTCTTGCCAAATGTATTTCTCTTCTTTTCTTTTTTTTTTACAGATTGCAAAGTGGCACTTTTATTTTCTCTATTTTTGAACTTGATACAAGTCATGACACAGCTGCACTTTTATTTTCTCTATTTTTGAACTTGATGCAAGTTATGACACAGCTGCACTTTTTAGTTTCTATTTGATGTAGTTAGAATTTAGATACAACATTATGTTACTTGACATTATGTTACTTCAGCTTTGCAGCCACTAATGCCACTAATAAGAATCACTTGCTCACCTGTCTTGCCAAATGCATTACTCCTCTTTTTTTTTTTTTTTTAACAGATTGCAAAGTGGTACTTTTATTTCCTATATATATATATTTTTTTTTTACTTGATGCAAGTTATGACACAGCTGCACTTTTACTTTCCCTATTGTTGAGCTTGGTTTAATTTGATGTTATTGAGTTAGAATTTAGATACAACATGATGTTACTTGAAAATCATTCATTCATTAACATTGTGTTGGGGCGATGGGGGCAGGTGGGGCTTGAAAATTCCCCCTTGTCCAAAGTGGGGAATGACCGAAAAAGTTTGAGAACCACTGGTCTAAGGGGTGTAGCAAGTGGGCCATGTCTCTACTTTTGATGATTTTCTTTTTATTTTGCTGATTTGGTTTTGGTCATAGAAAAGGCAGTTTTACAGCAAAGTTTGCTATAGGTAAGATAGATTTATTAGAGGGGAGACAACGTTGAAATGCGTTCTTTATGTTGTTGTCCTCCACATAATGTTGTTAAATAAACTTATCTCTATATATGAGCTGTCTGGCAGTGTTATAATCGTATTAAAATGTTAATTCTACTTCAACGTAAAATAAACAACTGTTTTGCAATTTCATTTATGTTACATGGACTTTGTTGACTCTTATAATCTGATTAAAATGTAAACTCAACAATAAAGTAAAACTAAAAGCTGAATAATTAATGAGTGCTTGGGATCTGAGGTTGTGTGTTGTGTGCTCTGTGCTAAGTGCTTTTATTTACAACCTGAGCTCAATGATTAGTATTTTTAGTCCCCATGATCAATGATTAGGAGTTTAAATCGAAATCACCAGAAAACCATGTTCCTTATTATACAGAGGAGACAGTGTCACATCTTGTACTATCAGGCAATTGAACATTTAAATTTCATGGAGATTATCATTAAAAGGAGAATTTATTGTTATTACTATTTTATCCAAAGATTACTCCAACTAGCAGAACAAATGTGGTATATAATAGTGATTTATTTCCCTCCAGACATTTAATATTATGGTCTAGATTCAGTGATATAATAGAATCAGGCTACAGTTCCTTAATTGGTTCTACTTGTAATAAAAATGCCAAAGGGAGAAAAACATTTTAAAAGAAAAAAGAAAAGGAAATTAAATCCAGTTTAAGTATCCACATCCTTTAATTACTGGGCACTTGTGTATACATAGGTGTGAGAGGTTATATCATTAATATAGTGTGTGTGTGTGTGTGTGTGTGTGTGTGTGTGTGTGTGTGTGTGTGTGTGTGTGTGTGTGTGTGTGTGCGTGCATGCGTGTGCGTATGTGTGCACACGCACGCTGGAACACATTTTAAAAACACTGCCGACAGTACATTTTAATCAAGATATGAAAATAATTCAACTTTTTTTTTATATGCACCATTCTCTGCAATGGAGGGCGCTGCGCTTCCCTCCATTATAAGCAGCTTATGACTATGTTTTGGCGTACTGTGAGCAGCTCATGACGACTTGGCTAAGATAAGATAGACCGTAGGGCTGGCGATATGGAACAAAGTATTATAACAATAATCATGGGGACTTTTACACAATGCATGTCTTCGTAAGCATGTGGTCCACCAGTGCTCTACTATTGGCTACACTCCCTATTGACTGGCTATGCTAGGACATCCTGACCTGAAGATTACTATACCCCCACTGTGCAAAACATATCAAACATATACAAAAAACAAGAAAGTAGGTTGGATTTAAATCTGGAGATATGCAGACCCTCAAACCAACACCTTTCACCGGGAAGATCATAACCCTAATCTCCTCCCCTCTTATACACTCTCTGCCTGGAGGAAAGACAAGCAATAGAGAGAGAAAAGACGGACAGGGGTTGTGAACTATCAGCTGCTTCATCTCTGTCTACCCTATGAAGTTACACAGGGCCAACCCTCCGCCTGCCCCAGTTAATTGTACATTACCCCCTAGGAGAAGGTATTATTTATAGACTTCATCTCCAGATGTCAACAGCATGAGCGAGAATAGTTTATAAACAGCTTACATTCAATTGACACTACTGGAAATCACAGTAAAGAGGAAAACTTCCATTACCTCACCGGTTTTCAGATAACATGTTAAAGACATTTGACAAAACATGAAGCCCCTTGATTAAGTGGGCAGTCATGGAATAGTAAAGGTCCTGTAGACAATTTTAATGTATCAATATAAAGTAAATGTTGATTGCACCGTGTAATGGCTACAGAATAATGACACCATCAGCATTTAGATTGGTTCCCTTAGCTTCCCTATAAGCCTCGCTTTCACTATGCAATTCTGTCTGTGTTATGACCAGTAACTGTTTTGGACCCAGAAGCAGAACACAGACTCAGTGATGAAGTTGAACAGGATGTATTACAAAGGTAATGGAGCTGAGGTGGCAAAGATTGAGGGATGAGCGAGAGGTAGGCAGGTGATGAGGGTCTGAGCTGATGGCAGGTGAAGCGAGGCTGGGAGATGTTTGAGCTGCAGGCAGGTAGGCAGGATGAAGTCTGGACCTGGAGCTCAGGAGATTCCAGTTAGCAAAGGTAAAAACACGAGGGAGCTAAGAGCTAGCGCAAAAACACAAGGAGGCTGTAACGTCTGTACCACACAAGTAGACTTGAACGAAAGAGTGACTGGAGAACCGTGGTTTAAATACTGCACACTGATGAGAGGATGAAGAGCAGGTGAGCTGGCTGAAGCAATCAGGGGGAGGAGTAGAGTGGAGCAGGTGAGGAGCAGAGTGGATTGCCACGCCTACAGACACACAGACCAACAGGGGGAGACACAAACACTGGAGACACAGGGAAAGTGACAACAGGAGAAACACAAGGAAAAGGGGAAAAACCTGGAGCTCATGGTTTTCCTCCTAATGTTTCTTTTACTCTGCTGATGCTTGTTTTTGCGAAGCAATACTCAAACTATGGTATTACTATGCAATGCACATCCTTACAATACCTTTTGCCTGTTCCCAAATAAAATGACCTTAATTTTACGTTACCTCCTCAGTGAACATGCTTCTTTCTTTAGTATTTCCAAAGTGTTGATTGTTTCTTTCGCAGAGATTTCCAAACAAATGTGCGTCTTGTGTTGTTTGTGGTTGCTAGGCTCTGAGGAAACGGAAAGCGATCCGGTTTGTCTTAGCGACAGTGGTGCAAAAATAATACCACTTTGAAACACTAGGGTGGGAAAAGTTGAAAAGTTGTCTACTCTACAGCCTCTTTAAACAATAAAAAAACATTTGTTTCATTATTTTCCTTAAGAAAAGGTTATGTCCAGTAGAGGTAGGAGTGTGTGCATTTTGAATAGTTTACAATCCTTTTATCCACGGTATGTGTAGCTTAATACTCCAGTATAGATTTTGTAATACATTGTATCCAAAAAAGCATAAAAAAACATGATAAACACATAGACAAACAGTTTCCACCTTGAATTGGATTCAAAGGAAGGGATACCACTTGTAAATTCAGTCCATTTCGAAGCCAGCTCTGTCCTCTGTACCTCTCCATCTACCCCTCATTGCTCTCCTCAAATGTATTCATCTCTCCAATTTCTCTCCCTCTTCCCATTCACCTCTCTCAATCTCCATCTCTACCTCTCCCTAACTATATATCCACTCCTCTATCAAACTGCCTCTCCCTCTCTCCCGCTAGCCTTCCTTACCCAGTTGTAGCCAGCACTTTCACACCAACTTTATGTGAATTGCATCAAACGATCTGTGAATCACAATCAAGTCATCACAGAGAGGGTTCTTTCTTCCAATTTATTCCCATGCAAAACCCTGAAGAAGAAAAAACTCAATTGAAATTCACATCTTAGATGATCAATCTGCATTTGCCTGCTGCTAACCACGCTGTAGATGAAATCAAATCAAAGTCAACGAGAGAGTGTATGTAAGGTTTGAATTGGCTTTGAGTGCAGTGTTAAATAGATTGCATTGTTCATCCAGAATGCCTTTTTCAGGTTTCATCTTGGAAGATATTCCAGGGAATTTATCACTGATGTCAGTTTTGATTCCATTGGAATATTTCAGTAAAAAGTAGGACTGCTGTTAATAAAATGAATAGTGGCATATCTTCAACGAAAGCCCAGTGGTCTGTATCTGTTATGCCAGGGGTGTCAAATTCTAACTTACTGAGGGCCATGCTGAGGGTTGTGAATAAAATCAGGGGCCGGACACAATGATTGTTTTGTTGTTGAAGAAATATAAGTAGGCTAGTAACTGTATTATATAAAAACATATTGCATGCATTCACAGTTCAAATATTATGGTTTTTCCATGTTTGTGGGTAGTTTTTACCAGCAAAACTAATTAATAAAGCAAAATATCTGTGCTGAACTGTCTGTATAAGTGCTGAACAATGTGCTTGTATAAAATGATAACTAATAAACAAACCTCATTTGCATCACAGTAGCCTACTTTAGTCTGTAACAAAATAACAAATAAGGTCTTTGTTACCATTGATTAATAAAGAAAAATAGTATTGATCAAAGGCTGAACAATTTTTTGCAAAAATTTTGCAAAAACACATTTGCATCACAATACCTTTGTCTTTTACAAAACAGCAAATATGGCAAAACTGAGCAAAATAGTATTTGTGCTGAACATTGTTTTGTATGAAATGATAACTGCACAGCTAAACAAAACAAATTTGGATCACAGTATGTTTTTCTTTAATAAAACAACAAATACATTAGATCAAGCAATATAGTGCAACAATCTCAAATTGTCTGGCTTACTGTGGAAACTTGAAAGGACATAAGAATAGGGCCTATGTGGAGGGTTTATGTGGAGTGTGTGGTGTTGATGGCTGGTTTACAGCCTCACCTGGCCTGAGTCAGACTGATTGGACTCTGGCTGGGTGGGGCTGCACACCTGTGGTGCATGAGCAATCATGGCACCCAGGATAAACCAGCCATCAACACACACACTCGAGGAGGAGCACTGTCATGACAAGGAGTAACATCAGCTCGGCATATAACATCTTGCCTTAATCTCTAAATAAACACCTTGAACACCATCTACCCGTGTCCTGTGTCGGAGGGCCCCAGGAAGAAAGCCACTTCGGTGGCGTGTGGCCGGACGTACCCCGCCACACTGGCGCCCAATGTGGGGCTCCTCCGACCAGGACGGGACACGGAAGGGCTGTCCAAGCTACACTGGAGCCACCAGCCGCGGCAGAGGACAGCCACCCCAGCACCAGCTCCCCCTGAACAGCAGCGACGGCCAGCGGAGGAGCGGGGAGGCAGCGCAGCGACCGCCACCGGCAACCGTCTGCAGCTAGCCTCCCCCGGATCCAGCCTGGAGCAGCCCAGGCCAGCCGCCCCTCTGCCAGGGGACCAGGAGCCCAAGGCCCCATGCTCCAGGAGGAGATGGGAGGGGGATCATGCCTCGTCGCCCTGGTTGAGGGGGGTGACTACGAACTGTTCCAGGCCCTCCGAGAGCTACCTCCGCGGCCCAGCTGTCGGGCCTCCTCCGAGCCCATCCAGCCAGCCCCTGCAGCCAGCTACCCCAGAGACACCTCCGCCAGCCGGAGCAGCAGCCCCAGGCCTCCGGTCTCCGGGACGGAGGGGGAGGGTGGGGTGGGCATGTGACCCTGGGGAGGTGTGGAGGTAGTGGGGTTTGGGGGGCTGTGTTTATTTTTTGTTTAGGTATGGCAACCCTGAAAAGAGTCCAGGTTTTTTGTAGGTATGGTAACCCTGTTCAGAGTCCGGTATGTGTTTTTTTTTTTTTGTTTGCTTGGATGGGGGAGGGGGGGGGGGAGTAGGCGAGGCCGGGGATTCTCCCCAGCCTCAATCTGGTGTTGGGGATATGTGGAGGGTTTGTGGAGTGTGTGTTGTTGGTGGCTGGTTTACAGCCTCACCTGGCCTGAGTCAGACTGATTGGACTCTGACTGGGTGGGGCTGCACACCTGTGGTGCATGAGCAATCATGGCACCCAGGATAAACCAGCCATCAACACACACACTCGAGGAGGAGCACCGTCATGACAAGGAGTAACATCAGCTCGGCATATAACATCTTGCCTTAATCTCTAAATAAACACCTTGAACACCATCTACCCGTGTCCTGTGTCGGAGGGCCCCAGGAAGAAAGCCACTTCGGTGGCGTGTGGCCGGACGTACCCCGCCACAGCCTATAATGTCAAACCTAAGCAAAAAAGGCATTGTGTTTGGTTTTTAGTTTCAACTCTTACACAGACACTGCACCTTTTCTTAGAAATTACCTTGTCTATTCTAGGTTTAATGTCCTTTGCTGTGGCTACTTCCAGTAACAAGACCAAATGCTGGTGGGATCTGTGGGATGTCTTGTTCAGTTTCATTACGGAGAACATCGGTCTGTACGAGTAGGTGCTTCCGAATAGAGACATGATACGTGCAAGCGTGAACGCAAAGCTGTGGCATTGATTCGGGGAGTAGAGGTTCAAACTCAGCAGCCCCAACTGATTGCTACTACTGGGTCTTCAGGGCCCAGTATTTCAAAAGGGATTGACAGGATTATCCTGGTCGGATTGGATTAAATCTAGATCTGATAACTGGGTATTTCAACACAGATCCAGATAATCCTGATCCTGAAGATCAGGATTCTGCTTTGGTAATCCAATCCTCCCCTGAATCCAGATTAAAGGCTGGATTTGGGTATTTCAAAAGTTAAGGCAGATCTCTGGATCAACTTGATACCAAAATGTCAGGATCATTTTAATCCCACCTCAGAGGTGGATTTCACTTGGATTAAATCATTTAGATTAAGTCTCAGCTCCACTTCTCCTAGATATTGTAACGATCAGTGCAGGAGGACCCACGAAGCAGAGGCACAGACAATCGAGTGGCAAAAAGGGAGGTCGTTTTATTCCAGGGTCGAAAACCGGAGGATCAGTCAATTAACAGGCAGAGGTATCAAAAACGCTGGGCTAACTCGTGGTCAAACAAAACAGGGTCAATTACTCGGGAAGTCTAGGAATCACAAGGAAGAAATGCTGGAAACGCTCACTGGAAACAGACAAGACGATCTGGCACAGAGGGGTGGGAAAGCACAGCTTAAGTACACAAGGGCTGGGGAGACAACGACACACAGGTGAGAGACATCAGGGTAATCATAGACAGGAAACTCAACAGGGAGAGGGGGATGATTGACAGCTCACAAAAATAACAGGAAATAAACAAGACAGGACAGAATCTAACACTAAACAACCCTAACGGGTCCTGACAGTACCCCCTCCCCTACGGCCGACACCCGATGGCCCAGGATCGTGAGGGTGGGCCCGCCGAAAGTCTCTAATCAACTGAGGGTCCATAATGTTCTTAGAAGGGACCCAGGACCGTTCTTCCGGTCCGTAGCCCTCCCAGTTGACCAAATACTGTACTCCCCTGCCCCGCCGCCTGACTGCCAACAGCCGCCGCACCGTATAGACCGGACCCCCATCGATGAACCGAGGAGGCGGGGGGGGGGCTTGGCGGGTGGGACCAGAGCACTCACACGAATTGGCTTCACCCGACTGACATGGAATGTAGGGTGGATGCGGGAGGACCTGGGGAGGGTGAGTCTCACGGCAGAGTCATTAATAACCTTTGATACAGGGAATGGACCTATGAACTTAGGCGCCAACTTACGAGACTCTGTGCGAAGAGGTAGATCCCTGGTGGAGAGCCAAACCTTCTGGCCTGGGCTGTAGGCCGGAGCCACTCGGCGTCGGCGGTCAGCTGACTTCTTGTATGCAGCAGATGAGCGGAGAAGGGCCTGTCTGGCACGAGTCCACATCCGCCGACACTGCCGCACCATAGCAGTGGCTGATGGGACATTTACCTCCTGTTCCAGGTCTGGGAACAGAGGGGGCTGGTAGCCGAAGACGCATTGGAAAGGCGTCAGACCCGTGGACGCTGAAGGTAGAGTATTGTGGGCATACTCTATCCAGGTGAGCATCCTGGACCAGGAGGAGGGATTCTGGGATGAGAGGCACCGGAGCCCAGTCTCCAGCTCCTGGTTGAGTCTCTCCGCTTGGCCATTTGTCTGGGGGTGGTAGCCCGACGTCAGGCTCACTGTAGCTCCTAGCAGCTGACAGAAAGCTTTCCAGAAGCGTGCCACGAACTGGGGCCCCCGGTCAGACAACACATTTCTGGGGAAACCATGAACTCGAAACACATGATTAAGGATTACCTCCGCGGTCTCCTTAGCAGAGGGCAACTTAGGCAGAGCAATGAACTTCACCATCTTGGAGAATCGATCTACAACGGTCAATATGGTGGTGTTACCTTCAGATAGAGGGAGTCCGGTCACAAAGTCCAGGGAGATGTCTGACCAGGGGCGCCGAGGGACAGGGAGTGGATGGAGGAGACCCGCAGGAGGGGCGTTGGAATGCTTGTTCTGTGAACATATAGAGCACGCAGCCACGTAATCCTCAACATCCTTCCGGATTGCCGGCCACCAGAACCTCTCCTGGATCCTGAAAAGCGTTCTGCGAACACCGGGGTGGCAGGATACCTTGGATGTATGGGCCCAGTGAATCACTGGACCCCTCAACTCTAAGGGCACATACAGTCTGTTAGGGGGACCACCAGGAGGAATGTCAGCAGCTTGGTTAGCCTCTTTAACTCTAGCCTCCACCTCCCATGAGACTGCACCCATAAAACAGGTGACCGGCAGAATAGGGCTGGTTCTATCCATGTCAGTCTCAGAGGCATGAAGGCGGGACAGAATGTCAGGCTTAACGTTCTTAGTTCCTGGACGGTAGGACAGAGTAAAGTGAAATCTTGAAAAGAACAAGGCCCACCGGGCCTGACGGGGATTCAATCTCTTAGCACTCTTTAAATATTCTAAATTTTTGTGATCAGTCCATACCACAAATGGTTGCTCTGCTCCCTCCAGCCAGTGTCTCCATTCCTCTAGGGCGGTCTTTACTGCAAGCAACTCCCTATCCCCCACAGCATAGTTGTGTTCTGCAGGAGACAATTTCTTTGACAGGAATGCACAGGGGTGAATCTTATTGTCTTTACCCGAACGTTGAGAAAGGACTGCCCCGATCCCAGTGTCAGAGGCGTCAACTTCCACCAGGAACTGGCGCGACCGGTCTGGAAGAGTGAGGACGGGAGCTGAGGAGAACTTCTGTTTCAGGCGTTGGAACGCTGCATCTGCCGGAGGGGTCCAGGAGAAAGAGACCTTGGAGGAAGTGAGAGCATGGAGAGGAGCAGCAACAGCACTGAAATTTCTTACGAACTTTCTGTAAAAGTTGGCGAAACCTAGGAAGCGTTGCACCTCCTTTCGTGATGATGGGGTTGGCCAATCCAACACTGCCTTCACTTTCCCCGGGTCCATCTGCAATCGGCCCTCTGAGATTATGTAGCCCAGGAAAGACACTGAGGGGCGGTGGAACTCACATTTTTCTGCTTTCACAAAGAGCTTGTGCTCTAGGAGCCGGCGGAGGACCTTCTTACGGTTAGTACATGGGAGTGGAGATTAGGGGAGAAAATCAATATATCGTCCAAATAAACAAAGACGGTTCGATTCAACATATCTCTCAGAACATCATTTATTAAGGCTTGAAAAACTGCAGGGGCATTTGTCAGTCCAAAAGGCATAACCAGGTATTCATAATGGCCTATGGGAGTGTTAAATGCAGTTTTCCATTCATCCCCCTCCCTTATTCTTACCAGATGATAGGCATTCCTCAGATCGAGCTTAGTGAAAACTTTAGCTCCTTGTAACTGGTCAAAGGCGGAGGCGATTAAAGGGAGGGGGTATTTGTTTTTGACTGTGATGTCATTAAGGCCAGTGTAATCTATGCACGGACGGAGTGTCTTATCTTTTTTCTCCACAAAGAAGAAACCCGCTCCTGCAGGAGAGGAGGAGGGCCTGATTATTCCAGCCTTGAGGGAGGAGGTGATATACTCCTCCATAGCCTGCTGCTCCGGGCTGGAAAGGGAGTATAATCTTCCCTTGGGAATTGCAGCTCCTGGAAGGAGATCAATTGCACAGTCATATGGTCTATGGGGAGGTAGAGAGGTTGCTCTGGACTTACTGAAAAATTCTCTTAGCTCCCAGTAACACTCTGGGACCCCAATAAGGTCAGGGTTGCCAGGAACACGGGATGTGTCTGTTGGGGCCTTTAAGGCGTAAAGCTGAGGAAAACAATTCCCCCTACAATCCTTCCCCCAGCTCAGCACCCTTCCTGTGGACCAGTCAAGGTGAGGGTTATGGAGTCTCAGCCAAGGGTATCCTAGAATGAGAGGGTGGTGAGTCGAGTGATACAAGTAAAAACTCAGCAACTCTGTATGGCCATCTCTAAAACTGATCGACACTGGAATGGTTTGGTGGGTTACATGACACATGAGGCGACCATCTAGGGCTGTTGCTGAGAGCGGCTGGGACATAGGACCATTATCTAGCTGTAGCTGCTCTGCTAGCTTATAGCTCATCAGGTTGGCATCTGCTCCAGAGTCCACTAAGACCGGGTGATTAACAGTCAGTGTCTTTGAACTTAGAATCACTTGGGATAATTGTCTCTTAGAAACATGAGAAAAGGTGGAGGGACTCACCCGTGGCCGAGTAGAAACACTGGGGGGAGATAGCTTCATGGGGCAGGAGGCGATGAAGTGGCCGACCTGAGCACAATAGATGCATCTTCCCTCCAGCATTCGACGCTGGCGCTCTGCTGGAGACAGGCGGGTATGGCCGATTTGCATCGGCTCTGGAGCCTCGGGCAATGAGGGCAGCACAGCAGGTGAGTGAGAATAACCAGGTGGTGGAGACCCCCGAGGAGGCGCTTGCTGCTGACCCGGAAAGCGTCGGGACGAGGAGAAGGAAGACCGATGGCGCTCCGTCAGACGCTTGTCAATCCTGGACGCCAGGGCGACCAGGGCATCCAGCTCAGCGGGTAGGTCCAGTGGTGTAAGGTGATCCTTGATCGTCTCTGTCAACCCATTGTAAAAGGCATCTACCAACGCCGGCTGGTTCCAGCCGCTATCGGCGGCTAGTGTTCGGAATTCAATGGCGTAATCTAATACGGACCGTCTGCCTTGTTTTAATGCCACCAAAGCTTTAGCGGCCTCACGCCCTGGGGTGGCGGACTGGAAAATTGTCTTAAAAGTCTCTACAAACTGCGGCAATGAGTAACATATGGCAGACCTGCGGCTCCACTCCGCTGTCGCCCAGGCCTTAGCCCGACCCGACAGGTAGGAAATGATGTATGCAACTTTTGCTCTGTCAGATGGGAAGGCAGCGGCTTGGAATTCAAACTGTAATTCACACTGAGACAAAAAGGGGCGACAGTCACCGGACTCTCCGGAGAAACGTTCTGGGCTAGATAAACGCAGACACTGGGGCTCCGGAGGTTGGGGAGAAGGGGCTGCTGGTTCCACTGCTGCAGCCGCAGCTGACGCACCAGGATCTGGAGGATACGCTGCCAGGGCCTGCTCGAAGCCTTGAAGCCGGTTGATGACGTAATCCAGCTTAGCATTCAGAGTGGCACAGGTGGACTCACTCTGCCGGGCAGCTTCGGCCATTTCCCGGCGTACACCAGCCAGCTATTCATCCTGCTGGTGGAGCTTCTGTCCCTGGGCTCTCAGGGCAGCACATACCTGATCCGGCTCTGCGGGGTCCATGTCTTGGCCAGATCGTTCTGTAACGATCAGTGCAGGAGGACCCACGAAGCAGAGGCACAGACAATCGAGTGGCAAAAAGGGAGGTTGTTTTATTCCAGGGTCGAAAACCGGAGGATCAGTCAATTAACAGGCAGAGGTATCAAAAACGCTGGGCTAACTCGTGGTCAAACAAAACAGGGTCAATTACTCGGGAAGTCTAGGAATCACAAGGAAGAAATGCTGGAAACGCTCACTGGAAACAGACAAGACGATCTGGCACAGAGGGGTGGGAAAGCACAGCTTAAGTACACAAGGGCTGGGGAGACAACGACACACAGGTGAGAGACATCAGGGTAATCATAGACAGGAAACTCAACAGGGAGAGGGGGATGATTGACAGCTCACAAAAATAACAGGAAATAAACAAGACAGGACAGAAACTAACACTAAACAACCCTAACGGGTCCTGACAGATATTGTTACTCAAGATGTTCATTACACTTAATCTAAAGTGTTAGTGTTTTACTTTTAACAAATAAATTTAAAAAAAATGTATATTTAAAAATAATAAAGCAGCCTAATTGTAAGAAATGTAAAGTATAGTAAAATATTTTACCTCACTTTCTGAAACTGCTGTAAATAAGAGTAACAATTAATTACAGACCTATTTCTCAAATTCTAGTTTCAAACATTGTAACTTGCATGTACCAAAACATCAGAGAAAGACAACAGGAATGCGGGGTCCAAACTTTAATTCCAACAAAACCGACATTTCAAATAATGTGTCCACCAACTAAAACAGGACCTAACCCACTCAGAGGTCAGAAGTGAGCTGCTTTTCTAACAGCTTTATTTTCAGTTCTGTTTCTTTGCGTCAGCTTTATTAGTTTGGCCTGTTCAATTTGTTTGAATGCCGTCTCGGTCTCCATTTTGAGGAGCTTTTGATAAGCGTCCTCATCACCGGCATGCCTCCTCCGTCTCCGACACTCTGGCCCACGAACCTCTTGTGGTGGATCGGGTGGAGCGATGCTGGTGCTGGTTGAAGGTTCACCCTCTGAGCCTCCACAGGTGTGAGGAACACAAATTAAGACGAGGGGTTGAGTGGCTCGTCAGCTGGCTCCCCAACACTGAATAAACTATGACATGTATGCACTTGCATTTTTTCAGTGTCACAGTTTATATCATGCTGCACATTGAAGCACTTTCCAAGCATTTTCAATGTATATTTTCATGCTTCTGATTAAATGAAGACACATTTGACTTCAGTCAGAAGCTTAAAAATGCACTTTTAAAATGTTTGGAAATGGCTAGAATGTGATTTTAAAACCTGCAGCAATGTAATTCAGTGTTTGTGTACAAACTGATTTACTTAATCAAAACAGACGCTATTTTGCTATAAATGACCATAATTATGTTTAGTGAGAGCCTTCTATATAAGGGAGACAAATTAGGATGAAAAACTGTTTAGTTGTGTCACTGACCAAGCTATATACCATGAAAGTAAGGCAATTACAGTTTCAAGCACTTTATTCAGAATCCAATAACTTGAAAACCTTGAATGTATCAATATACAATTAAAGCGTTTCCAAGGATGGCTGTGAGTGGACTATGAAAGTAGAAGAAAGAGATTCAGGTGTATGAGTATATCTTTGTTTATGTACACAAACGCATGATATCATCCCCAGCATTACTATAGCATCCCGACACTTCTGAATGAACCGTATAGTTAATACTCGTACCGTGTAACGTTTCCAAAGTACTGCAGCAGTCTGGTCTGTACACATGTCGCCTATTTTCCTAAGTCTGCTGTGTTGCCAATGACGTAACGCTAATAAACTCTGAACAGGTTGGCGTTAGTTTAAAAAGTTACGGTATGATGTACGTCCAATTAATTCCCTTTTAAGTTAAACCATAGACCGCAAAATTCATCAACCAGGCCGCTTCCTCGCTATCCCGCTAGCTGCTTAACACACAAGTCAATGGAGCCAAGTTAGCTCCCGTTAGCGCGGCCGCGGCTCAATTAGGGATCGCTGCGGCCTGGTTTTAATTAGGGGACGATTCAAGAAGTTGGCTTGCATGACATGTTGGTTGGAATTCGTATGGTCTTAAAACCGCTACACATTATACAACGGTAAACTTACATTTTTGACGTGGAATTCACGTTTCCAGCTGCTCCTTTCGTGAGGTAGTCCGCCATGTTTCCATCCGGAGGCGACGTCACGAGATTTGGAAAACCGTCTCCGCCCAGATTGGGATCGCGGTGATCCACCCTGCCGGTGTTTCGAAATACTCGGATAAAGTCAGCAGGATCACCTTGAACCAGGTCTGAGAAAAGGAGGATTTCATTATCCGGATTATCCTGATCCGGATTACAAGTTTTGAAATACTGGGCCCAGAACACCGTTACATTGCAATTTCCAACTGCAAGTGCTCAGGTGCAGTATCGACATCATCTCATGGATTTCTGTGATTCAAAATCAGCAAATTTGCTGCTGAGTGTGTTCAGTATGAAAGTGAGACAACTTGCCTTGGCCCATCTGGCCATCCCATTATGCAGTTTCATTTGAAACGCCTTTACTGAGAATCGCATTTCAGTGATCAGCTGCTTTTGACCCTGGAGTTTTACATTCAGGCCATTGAGGTGTTCCGTTAAATCTCACATACACGGCAAGTCGCTCAGCCACTTTTCAAAAACAAATAGCTGGATCTGTATGTTGGAGGCCAGCTCATGCACCTGACTAGCTCATGTGACTCTCCCTCTGTGAATGACTTGCGTGATGACATTTCCTCCGCTATTATAAAGCTTGCCTTCACAGCTTTATTAACTCTTTTAAAATGTGAGAGTGGAGCGTAGCAGTGCCTTTTTTGCACAGGCCACATTAAATTGATTGTCAGAATGTAATGGCGGGCCTGATTAAAAGTTGTGGAGGGCAATGTCGGGCCTTGATATTGACATATGTGCATTATGCCGTTATGTATTTGCTTGTATACCAACTTTGTGTGGTGAACAGGTGCCTGAAAATGATGAGCAAGTTCAAAATCATTAATGTAAAATAAATAGAATCAAAAGAAATAGAAATAAATATGAGTAACTCTTCCAGCATGTGAATGTTTAAGTGTACATTCCATTAAAAAGGTTCTAAAATAGGCGGTAATATCATCACACTGAGTCTACCGAATCCAATAATTAATTTATCAACCACTATATTTTGCAGTGGTTGCTTAAATATGGCCAGTCCATTATACCAAATAAATGTGTGACAGAATTCAAGATGGCCATTCCAAGTGCTAATCAAACATAAATGAATCAGTGGTCATCACTGCTATGCTCAGCAAGCCCCAAGGGGTGAAAAAGGACACATAATTCGTATGTAAAACATAATTCCTATGTAAGAAGTAGTCGGCAGTTGCCTGCCAAGATTTCCACTGAAAAGGTTTCTCTGTTGGGTCTAAGAGAAGAAGACAAAGTGTGGTGTTTGACTCTTATCATCATTTAAATGCAACAATATGGTCATAAAGTTCCCAAATGTTCCCTAGACAGACTGTTTAAGTGACATCCTTTCTGCAATCTCCAATCTGTAACCTGTGATTACCATTTCCTATGTGACCGTGAGGTAATATTATCATTATGACCCATTATAATGTTACTCATACAACAAAGTACACACCCAACCCTGGCCTAGCCAGGGTTCACATGGATGAACACACACAGGCTTGCGTACAAAAATAGTATGTAAAAAAAAAAGCCTAAGCATGTACCCTTGGGATATGGATGGTGGAGCAGTAACGCACTAGGCCTAGTGAAATTGCACAGTAAGCCTATTTACTTTTAGCGGAGGCTACACACCTCAAACACACTGAAGCTTAACCAAAGACATCTGTAGATCATAATAACCACTACAATCAGTCACCACAGAATCACTGCAAACATGTTTGCATACACATCACTAGATTATGATACTGGCAGTGGCATTTTCATAGACCTTCCAAAATCTTTTAAACAAATTTTAACAAATTAACTTTTTTGCCGTTAGGGCACAGCCATCATGTATTTACACACAAACAATATCTAAATGGTCAAAGAAAGAAGCAGGGTTTCATTGCCCCAGTGTGTATTACAAGACAAAAGAAAACTAGTAGTTACTCACTCTGACACAGTTAATGGTTTGCTCATTATGGGCTAGCTGCGGTTGCATTGTCAATAAATAAGATCGCAGAGTAGTTGGTTACAACCTGACAGCTCTTAGTCTGCATCATCTTTCAGAATTTTAATCCAGAAGCAGAAGGTTTCCAAGTTAGCTTCAACAAAAAGCTTTGAATGCGACCACTCTGGTGACATGTACGAGATGTACTTTTTATATATTGCCCAGATTACTCGGCGATCAATTGTGATCAATTGTGAGTGATCAATTGCATACCTTCTCATTCCATGGTTTGTATGGTTTGGAGTCTTCTTGCTGCCAGGGTAGATTCACAAAAAACACACATTCAATAAATATATTTATTAGTGGTGGGCCGTTATCGGCGTTAACGCGCTGCGATAACGCGAGACGCTTATCGCGCGCTAAAAAAATTATCACCGTTAATCTACGCTGCGGAACGGCTGCGTCCTCTGCCCGGCGACCCCCCCCCCCCCGTCGGTCGTAGGTCTGGGCAGTGGCGCCTTAATGCACGGGCTTACCTGGGCTTCAGCCCGGTACCTCGGCCAATCAGGGGCCTCTTAAAAAAAATATATTTAAAAAAAAGATGATAAACGTCCGTATTCGCGGTGTCATTACTGCCCCCCCCCCCCCCCCCGTCAACAATCGCGCACCTCTCCCCCTCCGGTCAACAATCGCGCACCTCTCCCCCCCCCACACACACACACACATATTATGAATGCCTACGACAGAATTCAAATGAGCCATTTTAATCTAGATTAATCTAGATTAATTCCAAGATTACAGTGAGATTAATCTAGATTAAACAAATTAATATATGCCCACCACTAATATATATATATATATATATATATACTCTGAGGTTGACCATGTGTGTTGCTTATTCATCAAACACAGGCCTGAAGTGAAACAGTGAAACAAAAAAACAAGTAAAACAAAAATACTATAAAACATAGAATTCAATTGAGTTGAAGCAGGCCTAACAAACAACTGCACACAGAGTTGTGTAGGAAAGTATAAGACACCTATGGAGGTTAACCATTAAAAACACAATTAAGTTGCTGTTACCTTTAGTTTGCCAGCCACAGCACATGGCTTCTCTTCACCAGCTCAGGACCAATGGGAGGCCCCGTCCCTATGTATAACCCTCTGACACTGTGCACCAACTGTCACACTTACAAAAACGAATTTACCTCTATGAATATAAATATTATTTGTACTTTTTGTTTTTATTTGTAATTATATGCTATTGATATTTTCATATATAAGGCTATAGTAGATCAAGCCAAGTAGTGTGTGTTATAGACACACACACACACACATACAAAGTGTTTGTATTTATTTAGTTTCATTTATTAATTTTATTCTTTTGTTGTATTTTATATAGTTCATGTATTGTATTTGTGATATATTGTACTTCTTCTGCAACGCTTGTTTACTGTGTACTTTTTGGTAATTGTAAATGAACTGTATGATTCAAGACAAAATACTGTTTGTCGGTTCCTTTCTTTTTGTTACTCCTCAAAGACAGACATGTGTATCCTTACAGAACCATGATATATGTTATGCCTGTACTGTACTATTGTGGGAGGTGCATTCAAAATGTTTTATCTTCTGAATGTAAGCCAAATAATGGTAGCCATTTGGGCTTATAACAGGATTTCTTCTAGGGGATTATAGTGCTGTAGAAATACACCACCATTTGATTTTGACGACCAACCCCTGGATGAGGGATATGCGTGGTAGCGGATTATATTGAAGTGCTTTGTGATAATCCATCGTGTGAACAGAGCTATCTTAATATGCGTGCTCTGTCCTCATGTACGCTATGAAATGTAATCATTTTCATTCCGTTTGCATTTTTTTGTGGGCTTGATTTTATTGCTGTGCTTGTTGCGTTGCCATCATAATTTTTTATTTGTTGATTTTTTTACAGCGCTTGCTGCTTTTCAACACAATTGTCCTGAAAATGAGCTTCCCAACAAACAGTTGGAAAAACAACAGATACAGTATGTTTACATTTGCACGTTTAAAGTTTAAAACACTAAAAAAAACCAGCACATCACGTCACAAGCCATGCGTTTATGAACGCGTCTGCCTAAACTAAAAGGTTTTTAGTCGTTTTTTTATAACAGCCTATGTTGATGGCAGCTCTTGTCTTTGAAAGGTGTCATGGCCTGAGAGTAGGCCTCTAGAGGGTGGCAGCAAGGCATCTTGTACAGTCCCAATTCAGGCCTCTGGGCTTTATAGACAGGGGATGTGGAGGATGAGAAAGAAATGTATAAAATGTCATTTTTTAGTTCCCAACCACACGAAGTGGAAGAACTGGGCTCAACGTAGCTTTAAAACTTCTTGTTGGAAAACCACTCAAATAGTTACTGGAATCAGGAATTATTTGCATAGCTGGCATATTTTTAGTGAAAAGCAAACATGAGCCTCAGTGAACTATTCGAATTTGGGCTGAGGGCTGATGAAATGCATGTGGCTGAGATGGTTTTAATAAGAGCTATGGGGGGTAATTATGCAGAATGACCCGATTGCTATGGATACTTAACCGTATCCCGGCCCATTTGCTATCCCAATGTCCCTCCATTTATTTCAATCACTCACTCACTCACTCTCTCTCTCTCACACACACACACACACACACACACACACACACACACACACACACACACACACACACACACACACACACACACACACAAACACACACAGTCTCTCTTTCTCTCACACACACACA
>JAOPHQ010003138.1:0-265000 GCA_030340625.1 Merluccius polli | reverse complement strand
TACATAAATACACACACACACACACACACACACACCCTCACTAGATGACAATGTAAAAATATACTTTTTATTTCAAATTGAACGTATGAAATTTGAATGAATGTATTCACAGTCCTACTCTTTAATTACATTCTGTATGTATTAACAGTTTTGAATAGTTGTGTGATTAATATGTTCAGTGGATCACACAAAATACTTTCTGTAAATGTCAGACATCCGGATTCACAGAAAGTTCCAAACTAAGGAATAATTAGGTACTATTGCACGTGAATATCAGCTTGATCATTTCACGTCCCGGGTCACCTCTGACTCGGTGACCCGGGACGAAAGGGTACAGACATTAATTATCAATTTTCTCTCCTTATGAGCAGCCACGGGAAATTGGCATCTGACTGTGACAGACAGACCCAATTTCTCCCTCCGTCTCCGTGCAAATGTTCACTTTCTGAAACGTCCGCTGGTCGCTGATGAAAGCAGAAATATGCATTTGACGGCTAATGAACACGCTTAATGGAAATGCGACAAACAAACTCGAAAAGAGAGAGAGAGAGAGTGAGAGAGAGAGAGAGAGAGAGAGAGAGAGAGAGAGAGAGAGAGACAGAGAGAGACAGAGAGAGAGAAAGAGAGAGAGATGGGGGATAAGGAGAGAATGATGGTTAAGAAAACAAGTAATGGACTGGGCGGATGAGCAATAGCTATTTAGCCTGGTGGAAAAAATAACGTGATGTCACATTAGACACGGGAGGGAGGCACCCTCCTTGACATGTCATGAAGCCCTGGGGCCCGGCACTGACATGCTAGCAGAGAGCAGAATTGAACATGGTAAAATAATATTAATTGTAGTGTGCAATTCCCCATCACATATCTGTCCGTCCGTCTATCTAGTAGGTACGAAGTGATATGATTTAGCAGATAGACACATAGGAGGTAGATAGTGGAGAGAGTGAGAGAGAGAGAGAGAGAGAGAGAGAGAGAGAGAGAGAGAGAGAGAGAGAAGATGAGAGAGGAAAAGGAGAGAGAGTGAGTAAGTATGTGTAGAACATAGCGAGGGTGCATGTTGCGCACCAGGAAGGGCAGGAGTAATAAAGCGATGGTTAAAGGGTCGAGGAGAGTTCCCTATCTTACAGTGAAGATGAGTGGCGGGTCAAGACAGAGGCAGCCATGTGAGACGTGTGTGTGTGTGTGTGTGTGTGCATGTGTATGTGTGTCTGTGTGTGTACACAGAAGCTCTTGTCTGCTGCCCACACAGTATATCTGTCGGCTCAACCAGAACGTTCTCTCCAGGACCAGACAAAGCAGGGTGCAGACACACACACACACACACACACACACACACACACACACACACACACACATACACACACACACATGTATTCACTCTATCAGACAAACACTCGCCACACACTCTCTTTTCACATACATACACAATTCTGAACACACATCAATATGTGCACTTATGTCTGTTTGTGTGTGTGTGTAAATGCTCTTCGGCAGAATCAACAGTCATTTTGACAAATTATATTGGTTACAGATGCGTTAGTGAAGCCAGAAGAGACGGTTGCGATGGTTTGATCACAGACCAGTATTGTCCTTTAACATACCTATCTCTAACTCTCCGTGCTATTTCTGTGATCAAATCCAAGGTAAATACCAGGTCTTTCAAAAGCAGCTTTTTAATTAGTCGCAGATGACTTGGGGGAACTCTGAGCTGTGTTTTAAGCGCTGTTCAGTCTTTCAAATCAACCTTAAGGACACTGTTAATCAGTGCTGTATGTGCATCAGCGTTTGACAGCTTTTATCTCAGCTGCTCTAGCGGGGAGATAATGACTTCTAAACGGCGGGCACTCGGTGTGGATCCTCTCCTATTGTTCTTTGTCCTGGGTTCTCTGACGGCTAATGTGAATATGTTTGTGTGTGTGTGTGTGTGTGTGTGTGTGTGTGTGTGTGTGTGTGTGTGTGTGTGTGTGTCTGAGTGTGCGTGTGCGTGTGCATGTACATGTGCATGTGTCTCAGATACGGGTAATTAGGCCATTATTATTTCCTAACCGCCTTGTAGACAGCAGTGATGGGCAGAGGGTCACAACAGGAAAAGAGACATCCAATAATACACTTTTTTCTATTCCTATTCATTCATCGTTAGTAAACAACAACAACTTCCTATTTAGAAACTAGGTACAGAAAATGAAACTTTTAAAAGCTAATTTGTGGACTACATGCTTGTCCAAATGTTAACAGTTGCTGCATTGACACAAGCTCTTAAATACACCCATTATATATGAAGACAGGAACAGAAATAATGAGACAATTCAAGATAAACAATAGAATAGAATACACGGTACTAATATATGATTACTATAATTAGTATACATGTGAGTGTGTATGTGTTTATAATGCTGTATGCAACTGTGCGTCTGTGTCTGTGCGTGTGTGTGTGTGTGTTTGTGTCAGCATGTGTGTAGTGTAAGTGAACTGTGGGAGAGTGTGTTGAATGTTTGTGTGATTCGTCCTCCCTCCTCTGATTAGTGGCCCAGGGAGCACTGTGCTTCTGTTCTGTTCTTTCATCTCCCTGACCCTCTCTTCTCCTCCTCTCCTCTCCTCTACTGTCCTCTCCTCCTCTCCTTTCCCATCCCCATTCTCTCCCCCCCTCCTCTCCCCTCCCCCCTCTTCTCCTCGTCTCCTCTCCTCCTCTCCTTTCCTCCCTTCACCCCCCTTTTCTCCTCTCCCCTACTCTCCTCCTCTCCGCTCCTCTCCTCACCTCCTTTTATCTCCTCACCACCCTCCCCTCCCCTGCTCTCCTTGTATCCATCCCTACAGTAGCGTATTGATTTCTCCATCAACTAAACATGCAGAAACCCGTTTTTACTGTCGCTAAGACCACAAACAACACAAGACACACATTTGTTTGGAAATCTCAGCAAAAGAACGATCAACGCTTTGGAAATAAGAAAGAAAGAAGCATGTTCACTGGGAACAGGCAAAAGCTATTGTAATGATGTGCGTTGGATAGTAATACCATAGTTTGAGTAAGTATCAGCAGCAGGGGTTGGCGTCGGGGTGGAGGGGGGAGTAGAACATAACATTAGGAGAAAAACCATGAGTTTATTTATTAATTTAGTCTATAATGGAGACATAAAAGCAGATACAAATGATTTAGTATGTGTTGAGAAAAGCGAACTGGGTTGGTAGCCTGACTGGATCACCTGGCGAGTCGTGACATGAGGTTTATTCAGATAGTTTACTCAATGCAAAAACGTAGCATGCAGATATAAGTAGTGTCATCAGATTGGCTTTACTTTAGTTGCTCCACCGTCCGTCATTTCCACTACTGGGGATAGCTAATGGTGATAGCTACCAATAGCTACCGAATAAACCAAAGCGCTATTCCTCCTGGTTTGGTTGCACGGTTGCAATGGTTGACGCATTTTCTTTGTGCCGTAAATGCAGCCTTAATTTTTCCCGGGAGATCGTACCCGGTGGCAGACAGAGCTGCATAGTGAAAGTGAGGCTTATAGGGAAGCTAAGGGAACCAATCTAAACGCCGATGGTGTCATTATTCTGTAGCCATTACACTGTGCAATCAACATTTACTTCATATTGATACGTTAAAGTAAAAAAGTTGTCTAAAGGACCTTTAAAGGAGGTGAAACTGATAAAATTATGAACAAAAAAAACATTTCTTTGATGGAATAATGCCTTTTTAAATACATCCACTTTTATGTCTCTAACAAAAGAAACGATAGAATAGAAAAGAGTGCCTTATCAAGCAGTAGTCTTGGTGTTTACAACTGAACCTACATGTCCAGAGTCCCTCTACAGAGAGGGAATTTAACTCTTTTGAGAAACACAAAATAAATGAAAATATGTGTATATGTATGCCCGGCAGGCATGTTGGGCATGTAACATGTAACATGGTGAGGGGAGGGGGGAACCAAAACACAGGAATGGTTCTCAGTAAACAGAACTAGGAAACTAGAGACTCCTACACAGAGAACACACGGTGGATGGCATGGTGGATGTTGCACCCCAGTCTTATTTAGCTGCAATGTTTAAAGAGAGGCTGTGGCAGGGTTCCCTCACCACACGCCACCTAAGTGGCTTTCTTTGGGGCCCTCCGACACAGGACACGGGTAGATGGTAGTTGCAAGGTGTTTATTGGAGTTTACAGGCTGGTGGTATTCGCCGAGCTGATGGTACAACTGCCATGCCAGTGGCTCCTCCTGGAGTGTGTGTGTTGATAGCTGGTTTATCCTGGGTGCCATGATTGCTCATGCACCACAGGTGTGCAGCCCCACCCAGCCAGAGTCCAATCAGACTGACTCAGGCCAGGTGAGGCTGTAAACCAGCCATCAACAACACACACTCCACATACTGTACACCCTCCACAGAGGCTAAAGACATGCCTGATGAACTCCAATACATGACATCATTACGATTTCATACATGTACATGGAATAGGACACACAATCATCTGATATTAGGTTTACAACTTAATTGATAATTAGATTTTGTGTTGCTCTTCATTATGCAATATATTTTGTTGCTAATTGTTTACATTTATTTGTTAAGATTATAAGTCTATTATCATTTTGTTGTATTTGGTTCTGTAAATAGTACTGTTTTTAGCTGTTTATTTCCTTACTTCTCTATATGGGTGAGATACCTGTATAACCCCCTTGGGGTTTTTTCCCCTACAGTGTTTATTATCTCTTTTTTTTTTTTTTACTAATGCCCGTCTCCTTATTTTTAACCATTTTGTTGTGCAAATAATAAACTAAACTAAACATGCATACAAACAGAAACACGAAAAACCGACAGCAAGTGACATAAACTGGGAAACTTAAATAACAAGAACACAGGTGAACATAATGAGTCATCAACACAGGGGACATAGGAGTACATTAAACAATGGAGTACATTAAAACAATGTTGCCTCCATTATCTAGGTTTTCCCCTGGCGCTGGCCTTAAACAGGACTCTATACCTTCATAGGTGTAATGTTTCTGGACCGGAACCTAAATGCAGACACAAACTCAATAGGAGAGTAAAAAAATATGTAATAAAAGGTAACGTAAACAACCGTTCCAACGGTTAAAAACTGGAACAAAAAACAACCGATCAAAGAACGGGCAGAAAATAGAAACTGAAAACTAGAACAGCAAACTGGCTGAAAATAATAAACTTGAAAACTAGAATCCACAGGCAAGGCAACAACACATGGAGCAAACAAGGTTGTGGCGTTGTCTTATGCCACCGGGGTTCGTAGGGAAGGAGGACTCGTTAAGCTGGGTTTTACTCTTACTATTCCCGGTGAGTACACACACAATATACTGTATATACACACACACTATAGTACAATGACGCCGCGGGCCCAGCTCCGGCTCCGCGGGAAACCCGTGTGTACAGGTCCCGGTCCTCCCGGGTCCAGCACGCTACTGTGTTAAAAAGGGAGAGAGTGAGTAGCTAATGACCCACAGGTGCGCCAATCACTCTCACCTGGCGCGGCTCTCCCGAGCCCCGTCCAGCTCCCCCTTGCGGCTGATGCACCACACCCCCCACATACCTCCACCGCCTGATTTAGGCCGGGGAGCCATCCGGCCTAACCCACTCCCCCCCCCATCCCCATGGGAACGGGAAAGGAAGTCGGCCACAGCCA
The DNA here is from genome assembly GCA_030340625.1 of Merluccius polli. Classification (NCBI taxonomy): domain Eukaryota; kingdom Metazoa; phylum Chordata; class Actinopteri; order Gadiformes; family Merlucciidae; genus Merluccius; species Merluccius polli. The sequence continues at coordinate 259,347 of JAOPHQ010003138.1, read as the reverse complement.
TCTGCGCCCCCGGCCTATGGATCACCCGGAAGTTAAATGGCTGCAGTGCCAGATACCACCGGGTGATCCGGTTGTTAACGTCTTTCATGCGGTGGAGCCACTGGAGGGGAGCGTTGTCTGAGCAGAGGGTGAAGGGGCGCCCCAGCAGGTAATACCGCAGGGCATCGACCGCCCACCGGATGGCAAGGCACTCCCTCTCCACGGTGCTGTACCTGGCCTCCCGTTCGGACAGCTTCCGGCTGATGTACACCACCGGGCGGTCGACACCCCGTACCTGCTGGGACAGGACGGCCCCCAGCCCTCTGCCCGACGCATCAGCCTGCACAACAAAAGGGAGAGAGAAGTTAGGTGTGTGGAGGAGGGGCTCCCCACAGAGGGCCTGCTTTACCCTCTCAAGCGACTCCTGGCACTGCTCCGTCCACTGGACCGGATCTGAGGCACCCTTTCGGGTGAGGTCGGTCAAGGGGCTGGTCAGCTCCGCGAAGTCTGGAATAAATTGCCGGTAATAGCCGGCCAGCCCCAAAAACCGCCGCACCTCTTTTTTTGTCTTGGGCCTTGGGCAGGCTGCAATTGCTGCCGTCTTATCTACCTGCGGACGCACCTGCCCGCCACCCAAGTGGTACCCCAGATACCGTACCTCCCTCCGTCCAACTGCACACTTCTTCGGATTGGCCGTGAGCCCCGCCTGCCTCAGAGATTCGAGCACCGCAGCCACCTGCCGCACATGCTCCGCCCAGGTGTTACTATGGATGATCACGTCATCCAGATAGGCGGCAGCATATGCAGCATGTGGACGCAGCACTCTGTCCATGAGGCGTTGAAATGTGGCTGGGGCCCCGAACAATCCGAACGGAAGTGTGACAAATTGGTACAAACCGTACGGAGTGGAGAAGGCCGTTTTCTCCTTAGACTCTGGAGATAAGGGAATCTGCGGTAACACTCCATAATAAGGGTCCTTAATAAATAGCAAACTAGTCATTAACTAACCCTTTGTTAATCGTTACTAAAATATCTATTTGCCACAAGTTAATGGTTTTTTAATCATTAATTAAATATTAGTTATTCCATAATAAGGGTCCTTAATAAATAGCAAACTAGTCATTAACTAACCCTTTGTTAATTGTTACTAAAATATCTATTTGCCACAAGTTAATGGTTTTTTAATCATTAATTAAATATTAGTTATTTGTGTATAATCTGTTTGTTAATGTTTTAACAAACAAAAAACAATCTATTAACAAATACTGTATTAATAGTGTTTTAATAGTTAACTAAATGTATTCTTGGCACTAATTAACAGTTATTTATTACATAATTAGAATGTTAAATGCTTATTTACAAACTATATGTTAATATAGAAGTTAATGACATATTAGTATTTAACTAATTGTTACTAAACTGTTTCTGCCTATCCCAATTGTTATTAAACTGTGTTTCTGCCCATCCCAATATGAACCACTTCTCATAGGACCCTTAATAAAGTTGGTTACGCTTAATTAATATATTAGTAATATATAACTATCAGTATGGGGACCCTTATAATAAAGTTGGTTAACCATAATTAATACATTAGTAATACATAACCATCAGTATTGGGGACCCTTATAATAAAGTTGGTTAACCATAGTTAATATATTAGTAATATATAACTATCAGTATTGGGACCCTTATAATAAAGTTGGTTAACCATTATTAATGCATTAGTAATTTATAACTATCAGTATGGGGGGACCCTTATAATAAAGTTGGAACAGTAGGCTAATCATTAATTATTTACAAATATTTCTTATAACATGTATTGAAGATAGAAAATATTTTACATTGGGTCTCTCACACTGGAAATGAATGATCTCAGCACACACTGTTGGGAAGAGGGAGAGAGAGATTAGCCTACTGTTCCAACTTTATTATAAGGGTCCCCCCATACTGATAGTTATAAATTACTAATGCATTAATAATGGTTAACCAACTTTATTATAAGGGTCCCAATACTGATAGTTATATATTACTAATATATTAACTATGGTTAACCAACTTTATTATAAGGGTCCCCAATACTGATGGTTATGTATTACTAATGTATTAATTATGGTTAACCAACTTTATTATAAGGGTCCCCATACTGATAGTTATATATTACTAATATATTAATTAAGCGTAACCAACTTTATTAAGGGTCCTATGAGAAGTGGTTCATATTGGGATGGGCAGAAACACAGTTTAATAACAATTGGGATAGGCAGAAACAGTTTAGTAACAATTAGTTAAATACTAATATGTCATTAACTTCTATATTAACATATAGTTTGTAAATAAGCATTTAACATTCTAATTATGTAATAAATAACTGTTAATTAGTGCCAAGAATACATTTAGTTAACTATTAAAACACTATTAATACAGTATTTGTTAATAGATTGTTTTTTGTTTGTTAAAACATTAACAAACAGATTATACACAAATAACTAATATTTAATTAATGATTAAAAAACCATTAACTTGTGGCAAATAGATATTTTAGTAACAATTAACAAAGGGTTAGTTAATGACTAGTTTGCTATTTATTAAGGACCCTTATTATGGAGTGTTACCGAATCTGCCAGTAGCCTTTGGTTAAATCCAGTGTCGTAAAAAACGAGCCATGCCCAGGCGATCCAGGAGTTCGTCCACCCGGGGCATAGGATAGGCATCAAACCGTGAAACCTCATTCACCTTGCGATAGTCCACACAGAACCGAATAGACCCATCCTTCTTGCCCACAAGAACGATGGGGCTACACCAGGCACTGTTGGACTCTTCTATTACCCCCATCTCCACCATGGCTTCTAATTCTGCCTGAACCACTTTTCTCTTGTGCTCAGGTAACCGATAGGGCCGTGAACGCACCGTCACGCCTGGGCGAGTCTCAACCCGGTGTTGAATAAGGGTTAACTTGTGCGTCCCGGCCGGGGGGAGAAGACATCTGCATAACGTTGCTGCAACCTGTCTATGTCTGCCCTCTGGGACGGTGAGAGCTGGTCCCCACAAAGGAGCGAGGCAGGATTGGTCGATTTTGGTACCTCTGGCCCCAACTCATCTCTTTCTGTAATTGCCGTCACCAGAGCAACAGGCTCCGCCTCTCTCCAAGCTTTAAGGAGGTTTAGGTGATACATTTGTGCCGCCCCTCCCCTGTCCGAACGCACAATCTCATAGTCAACGTCCCCCACTCGCCGTGTGACCACAAAGGGTCCTTGCCACTTGGCGAGTAATTTAGAGTTAGACGAAGGGAGCAATACAAGCACTTTATCTCCCGGTGAAAATTGTCTTAGCCTAGCTCCTCTATTGTACAGCCGCTGCTGCCGTTCCTGGGCCTGTAGCAAGTTCTCACGTGATAACTGCCCTAGTGTGTGGAGTTTTGCTCTCAGGTCCAGGACGTATTGCACCTCGTTCTTACTCGGGCTCGGACCCTCCTCCCAGCTTTCCTTAACCAGGTCCAAAACCCCACGTGGTGTCCTGCCAAACAGTAGTTCAAAGGGAGAAAATCCCGTGGAGGCCTGGGGTACCTCGCGCACTGCAAACAACAGAGGGTCTAGCCACCTATCCCAATTACGACTATCCTCGTGCACAAACTTACGGATCATGGACTTCAAAGTCTTATTCAGGCGCTCCACGAGGCCGTCCGTTTGGGGGTGGTATACACTGGTTCGAATTGACTTGATGCCCAATAATCCGTATAGTTCTCCCAGTGTCCGTGACATAAATTGTGTGCCTTGGTCAGTCAGGATCTCTTTTGGGATCCCGACTCGGGAGATAACTTGAAACAGTGCCTGCGCCACACTCTTTGCAGAGATGGTGCGCAGCGGCACTGCCTCCGGATATCGCGTTGCGTAATCCACGAGAACTAACACAAAGCGATATCCGCGTGCGCTCCGGTAAAATGGCCCGATGAGGTCCATCCCGATGCGCTCGAACGGCACCTCCATTAGAGGTAATGGCCGCAGCGGCGCTCTCGGGATGGCCGGCTGGTTAACCAGTTGGCATTCGGGACAAGACGCGCACCAGCGGCGCACGTCTGCCCAAATGCCTGGCCAATAGAATCGGGCCATTACCCGGTTCAGTGTCTTCTCACACCCCATATGTCCAGCCATTGGGTTATAATGAGCCGCCTGGAAAACTATTTCCCTGCGGCTCTTCGGTACCACCAACTGTGTCGTTATTTCCTCTGTCTGAGTGTCACGACTCACTCTGTATAGTCTGTCCCTACGCAATGAAAAATGTGGATACATTAACACTGCGTCAGGGCGCACCATGTGACCATCAATTCATATCACTTGGTCAAAGGCAAAGCGTAGAGTATCGTCACGAGACTGCTCAAGTGGAAAATCCTCCATGGAGTCGAACACGGGAACCTGCGGAGCCTCCTGTGAAGGCCCCGCCGGCTCCCCCTCCCCGTCTGCAGTGTCGGACGACCTTGCGTCACCGCTGAGCACAGCGCACGTATCCCCTGTCCCTGTCGGCCGTGAACGCACCCCCGCACACTGTCCCACTAACCGATCAAACCCTGGCCAATCAGTACCCAGAATCAGGGGGTGCGTCAGGCGGGAGCTAACCGCTGCCTTTACACTATGCTTTTTTCCCTTAAACTGAATTTCCACCAGTACTACGGGGTATGTGTGAATATCCCCATGCACACACCTAATATCCACACCTCCCGCCTCTATCAAAGCCCCGGGCCGAATCAAGTTCTGATGAACGATAGACTGCATGCAGCCTGAGTCCACCATCGCCTGATGTGTACCCCCCTGAATCCTTACCGGAACGCTGTACGTCCCCCCTGGACCGGGGGAGGGTGCGGGAGGGCCGACAACCCGGATCACTTGGCCCACCTCCATGAGGGGGCACTCCCCTCGGAAGTGACCGAGCTGTCCACACCTCCAGCACTCCTGCCCTGCCGCCTGAGGAGCCCTCTGTGGGTCGAGAGCCGCGCCCGTAGCGGCTGGACCCTGGGGAGGGAAAGAAAGAGAAGGAGGCCAATCACGCCAATCACTCTCACCTGGCGCGGCTCTCCCGAGCCCCGTCCAGCTCCCCCTTGCGGCTGATGCACCACGCCCCCCCACAAAGGACTTCTAGCTATGATGACAGACAATATGACAAACAACACATGGAAGGGCCAACTTAAATAGACAAGGGAAAACACAGCTGAACATCAATGCACTAATTAACACAGGTGGAGACAATTCAGGGAAACAAGACTAACAGGAGAAAGGAGGACATCTACAGGACAAAACATGAAACACTTCAAACTGTTACAGAACCCCACCCTCTACACACCTGGCTGGTCAGGATGCTGTTGGTGGAAGTCAGTGATGAGGGCAGGGTCCAGAATGTCCTTGGCTGGGACCCAGCACCTCTCTTCACGTCCATAGCCCTCCCAGAACACCCGATATTGGACACCTCTATCACGATGACGTGACCGCAGGAGACGCTTCACCATGAAGACTTGATCACTGTCCACAACACAGGGGGGGGCTTAGGTGGAGGGGTCAGGGGAGACATGGAATGTGGGATGGATACTGAGGGTTTGAGGGAACCGAAGCCGGACAGCAGAAAGGTTTCTTACCTTGGTGAAGAGAAAAGGACCGATGAAGCGCGGAGAGCGCTTGCGGGATTCAACGCGAAGGGGAAGGTCTCTGGTGGATAGCAAAACCTTCTGCCCGGGGCAGTTGTGAGGAGCAGGTATCTGGTGGGGGTAAGCCACTGATACATTGAGGTAGTTCAGAGCAGCTAATTTCTCTTATTGGATATTTCCTTGCACCTCGCTTGAACCGGAAGTCGTTTGGGTCCACCATTTTGAAGGACGTCCCAAAGCTCTTGTTCCTGCTCAGAGGAGCGAGGAATCAAGAGTGAGGAGGGATCTCCGAGAAACTATGAACAAGGATACATGAGAGCAGCCTTCCCGTGACTCTCCACAGCAGAACGCCATGTTGCTAATAACGCAAATTTGAATGAAATGGCAGCAAAACAGTACAAGTGCCCGTTATTGTATGCTTCTTGACACTGACAGCAGATCAGCTGTGCCGCCATAATCAAAAACGCTTCACATGACGCTATATTTCCTCTTTTGTCTATCCTTGCATAGTTTCCTTGCATCTCTCAATGCATCCTTGGTGGGAGGGACTAAGATGCAAGGAAAGGACGCAAGTGAGGGAAACGTGGATGCAATTTAAGAGAAATGAGAAGCACCCATTGTCTATCATGAGCTGTGTCGTCTCCTTGGCCAATGTGAGCTTAGGGTGTGGAATAGGGTGCATCAGTTGCCCCCTAAAATAGAAATACTTGTCTGATCTTAATGCAGTTTCACACTGATGTTCCTTTTCAACTAGAAAGAGACCCTGTGAAATTTAAAAAAGATCGAACAATCTCTAGGGGTGGCAACATCGTTGTACAATTTGTGCATCTGTATTATACAGAAAATGGGAAGAAAATGGGAAAATCAAGTAGGCTGATGACAATACATACAATCTTTTCTTTATTAGCAGGCTTGGAACCTATAGGCTGCAGAGGAACACCTGCTCTGCCATATATCTCCTCAATCTGTGGATACAGCATCTTTGCTATTTGATAGTGAGATTGGCTTCCACTCTCTGTAGTTGATGATGAAAGATATTTCATTGCACGCAGGATCATCCTTAAAGTGGGTAATTTAGTTCTGGGAAGATGCAAGTCATCTGCAGACACTGCAGGTCCTAGACCATACAGTTGTGATGAAGCTCTTGTTTTAGAAGCCATTACCTTCAGACTGCAGAGCTCATGACATGCACCAGTTGGATCTTGTTGAGATTGAGAGTCCTACAACCTCTGAACTGCTCCAAGCCTTTGCTTGGGAGACTCTTACTAACTCACTTAGGACCTCTCTTTCCCTGTCTCTGAGGACTCAACTCACGCAGCACAGTTTGATCTCTCAGCATACTAAGATGTGTATTAGTATATTAGGCAATTTGATGTCAGCCAGCTTTCTAAATCTCTGCCAGCTGAGTGGTTATCATCAGTTGACTACTGATACTGTTTAATTTTTGGTTATAGTATTTTTCAGAAACACAGTGTTGAATAATATTACAGTTGATATTTTAGTGATACTGAATTACTGATGTTTCAAGCCCAACTTTTGCGAAAAAGCACATTTTTGGTCTGTTTCAGCCAATTTCTCAGCCAATTGCAATTTTGTTTTATAGATAACTAGTTTTGCAGATAGCTGAGTACATTGTCTATTAAAACATACCCATGGCAGCTCTTTAGCCCTAAAATTGTCATGATTATTGGCAGTATGGGAAACGCTGGCACTATTTTCAATTCATTAATATGGTAAAACTTCAGGCTGATGTTGCCACCCCTAAATATTAATATATGGCAAAAATATTTAACAGGGCACATTTTTGTATGAAAAGGAACACTTGACTAAAACTGCATTCAATTCTGAGAAAGTTGGGGCAACTGATGCAACCTAGTGTGGAATGAAGTGGGCAATCTCGAAAAGCGCTCAATCACCGTCAAAATGGTGGTGTTACTGTCCGAAGGAGGCAGACCAGTGACATAGGCAAGAGAGCTATGGGACCAAGGGCAATGTGGGACTGGCATTGGTTGCAGAAGACCGGATAGAGCTTGGCTGTGGGACTTATTTTGACACAGAAAGACTGAGTGTCAACCGCTATGGAAGAAATGACGATGCAAGAAGGACAGAGTGACAGCCTTGATGAATGACCCCCCTGGAGGACTTGGAAGCGGGTCTGGCACTGGACTACTGGGACAGGTCAGTACCTACCCCCACACAAATGTAAATGTCGTCAAGGTACACAAAGACAAACTTATTTAACATGTCTCTTAACACATCGTTAATCAAGGCCTGAAACAGCAGGGTCATAAGTGAGGCCGAATGGCATTACCAGATACTCGTAATGTCCACTAGGGGTGCTGAGCAGTCTTCCACTCATCTCCTTCCCAAATTAAGTTTAGTGAAAACCATGGCGTCGATCAGATGTTCAAAAACAGAGGAGATGAGTAGCAGCGGGTAAAAGTTCTTGACCATAATGTCATTCAAGTTCAGATAGTCGATAAAAGAATGAAGAATCTTGTCTTTCTTAGCAATGACAAAAAAACAGCACCAGCCAGGGAGGAAGAGGGATGGATTATGCCAGACGTGAGGGACTCATTTCTCCATTGCCTCCCTCTCCGGACCAGAGTGACCACAGGGAGGGGAGGTACCAGAGAGGAGGTCAATGGCACTATCATACGAACAGTGAGGAGGCAGGTTCCGGACAGGTTGGGAATCTTCTCATCACAAGAGACGAGCCTCCTGGACTGCCAGGCACGGGAAAAGGAGGAATGTGAAGGAGCGTAGTTTGTCCGAAAAGGTGAAGTGATGGCAGTGGCTGGAAAGCCGGGTGACCTCAACCTCTTCTCCTTTCACAGAGACGGTAATCTATCCACATTGCCAGATCAATTAAAGAATCCAGAGTAGACGGAAGTTCCTGGAAGGCCAGTTCATCCTTCAGACCCTCAGTAGGACCGTGATGGAAGGTGTCGAAGAGGCAGTTTCTGTGGCTAGTGTGTGGAACTCTATGGTGTATTCAGCCATGCTGCAGGGCACTTGCTGCACCTGGAAGAGCCTCCTGGCGGCCTCCTGACCAGAAACGGGCTGGTCAAACACCTTCCTTAATTGTGCTGTGAATAGCTGGAAGTTATGGTGCTGGAAGCATAAAGGTGTCTGCTGCCCCCACACAGCAGAAGTCCACGCCAGAGCCCTATCGGAAAGGAGGGTAATTATGTAGGCTATGTGGGAGCAGGAGGTGGAGATGGAGTGGATAGATTCTGGAGTTGAGTCATGATGTTCTGGTAGTTCTGGTCCTGTTGCTTCACCAACTCCTGAAGCCGTTGAGATTGATCTGTTGCTCATAACTCCCTAAAGCTAATCCCTGGCTGGAGAGCTTGAATGTGTCCAGTGTCTGCTGGGTCCATGATGGTCAGATTATACTGTAATGTTTATGGACCAGGACGCAAATGTAGACACAAACTCAAGAGGAAAGCAAAACAATATTTAATAAAGGTAACGCAATATTTCCAAGAACTGGCACAGTAAAAAACTGGAACAAAAAACAACTGATCAAAGAACTGGCAGAAAATAAAAAATGAAAACTAGCTCAGCAAACAGGCTGAAAAAAAAACTAGAACTCACTGGCAAGAGAACAAGATGAGGCGCATACACAGGCTTCTAGCTATGATGACAGACAATCTGACAAAGAACACATGGAAGGGCCAACTTAAATAGACAAGGGAAAACAGGTGAACACAATGAACTAATTACACCAACCAGTCTCACGTCAAAACGTGTAATAGCTACATTGGTCCACAGCGCAAAACGTAGTAGTTTCACAATAACGGCTCTAAAATTGTGAGATGGCTACGTTTTTTTGGCCTATTCTTTTCTATTGGCCTGCGCCACGTCACTTGACTGTCAAGCTTCGGTCTGACAAAGCAAAACAAAATGGCTGATATTCCTTTTATTCTCAGTGGAAAATCCAATATGTTAGGATAGTTTCGGCATTAAAATGCGTTTTGATAACATTTATAGTGAGAAATGTGCATTTTATTTTCTTAATCTCCGTTTAGTGAATGTATATGATGTTTAGTTTGCTAGTTATTACGAATTCTTCCTGCCCGATCGGTAGCCAAAAGCTCCCACCCGTTTCAGAAGCGGAGCGTTATGGCCTTTGTTGACTTGCCCGACCTGGTATCACGCTTTTTCGTGCTCATTGTGACAAAAATGTAATCGTGTCCCAATGCACGATTCAATTACTGGTCATCTTCTGATGACCTCTGAACTACCCATTTGAATCACTTCCAGTTGGTGCCAGGTCTCTAGCTCACTCCCATATGTACTTAACCTCAAGGTGACCCTCCAATTACACCACTTCCTGTTGGAAGTGGTGTAATTGGGGGGGGGGGGGGGGGTGCTGGGGGAGATTTTTGTTGAGCGGGGGGGGGGGGGGGGGGGGGGGGGGGCGAGCGGATCGAGGCGCTAGCGGATCGCGGGGCTGGCGGAGGGGCCCCCGATTCCGCCAATCGAGGGCCCCCTGGCAGACTGGCGCAGGTGGGGCCCCTAGGCTGCAGCCATATCTAGCCTGTGCGTTAGTCCGGCCCTGAAGACACCCCATGTCTCCATCTTATTCCCAAGTCATTCTAGGCCCCTATTAATGGTGTGTTTTTTTTCTATCTTCTGATGACCTCTGCACGACCCATTTGACTCACTAATCCTAATCCTAACCAGGTAGTTGTGTTGCCTAAACCTAACCAAGTAGTTGTGTTGCCTAAACCTAACCAAGTAGTTCTGTTGCCTAAAACTAACCAAAGTGCAAATCAAACAAAATCAAAACTCAAAATTCTAAAAACAAGTCTAAAAACAATACAGGGTTCAGGACACAAACCCCAGTGTGAAAGTCCTGCGCGTGAACCATTCATCCACCACAACCTCCTCCCTACATGAACACTTCTCCCATTGTGCGGGCCGTGCAGGGGGCCATCCTAACGCCTTCCATTGCCGCTGGATCGAAGGTACGCCACACAATAACCGGTTACACTTCTGAGAAACTCAGAAGTGTACAAACTGGCCCATACGGGCTAACTTTTTTCTATGAGGTTGCAACGTCCCACTCTCAGATATGTCGTTCCTGGGACCAAGGAGGATGTGTGTATACATTTTGGCATCTCTCATCTCTCTATCTTGAAAGGTAACAAAAAGGGTTGTGACCTGCAACATGAGAGTAAATGGGAGTAAAATGGCAGGAGGTTTCAAGTTCCTCAAATCCGGTGGGATGGAGATAGAAACTTGTGCTTTTTAGGAGTTGTAACAGGTGTGTGAGGACCCAATTGCAGTAACCCAAACCACAGGATTGTTTAGTAAAGAGTCTTTAATCTCTTCTTGAATGGTCTTTACAGCAAACAGGCATTAGGTATGTAGTCCAAAAACAGGCTTAATCACAGAGTCTCTTGAAATGTCTGACCTCATATAAATCCAGCAAGTTGATGCAATCCAGCAGTGTAGCAGCAGGACGCCACACTGGCAGGCAAACACCAGGAAGGGTTAAGACAGAGATCATGGTCAGAGACAGAAAGCTGAATAGTTTACTGGGAGAACGACGGGGCAGGTTAGTCAGAGGCAGGCAGGTGTGTAAACACATGTGGGGTGGGGACCAAGTTCTCTAAAAAATGAAGCACACAATGGACAACCCACAAAAATGAATCTATTGAATCGTGCTTCGGGACATGATTCAATTTTCATGACAATGAGCACAAAAAAGTGTGATACCGGGTCGGAGCAAGTCAATAAAAATCGGCGGCCATAATGGTGCACTTCTATTTAGCTACGGTGTCATTGCGTCTATTCTGTGAGCCATCTCACTTCTTTTTCATCTTTGTTGAGAGTTGCACATGCGCAGTACCGATTGGGCAGGAAGAATACGTAATAACTAACAAACTAAACATCATATACATTTACTGATTGAAGATTATGAACATAAAAAGGAGGACAACTACAGGACAAAATATGAAACACTTTCATAGGCATTTCACCAGGACTGGTACAGTAGGCATTTCACCGTTTTACTGAGTCATCAGTCTCGCCTTCCAAAAAATCTCCCATGGCTAATATTTTTATAATGGATTATGAAGTCGGCCAGGTTCTCATGCAGAGGAAGATCTGCCTAGCAGCTAACTGAATGTCTTCTCAATCTGGCTAACTGTTTCCTATGATCACAAGGGCTCTCAGAAGACTCCTAATACATTTCTTACAATAGACTGTCAATTAAAAAATATCTGAAAAAAAGTCTTCATTATTTAAGTGCCCATGAGCAAAATGATGAATCTTTATGAAAGGAAAACATTCTTCATAGGGCTCTATGTGTGTGTGTGTGTGTGTGTGTGTGTGTGTGTGTGTGTGTTGTACTGAAGATTAATCACATTTGAAAATAAATCACCAGGAATTTCAATTACTGAACCTTGGTGCAGTAGTGCACCTCTGCAGTAATGAGCCAAGCAATGCCATGGGTGTTGTTCGAGAACCCCCCCTCCACACACACACACACACGTCACACACACACACGGTTCGAATATTTCTCGTGGGCGGTAAACAATGTAGCCTCACCCTAATGCATCTTGAAGACATGCAATTAGCATTTCTCTGTGCAGGTCGAGGCTGTCTATTAGCTAAACAGCACTCTCTGTTAGCATTTCGCTATTGCTGGCCATCCTCATCAATTCAGTTGGGATGTGGGGACTTCACTTAAAAAATAAAGTGGTATCTCGGTGGTTAATTGGCTGCTCCAGACTCTCTTTAGCATGGCAGTCTGCTCTGCACTAAAGGTCATATTGGTGGGGCTGTACGGCCTGTTCATGATTAAAAGTGACATTAAGGTTTAGCCAAGTAGAATTCCAAGAGAAATGCAGTAGGCTACTGAACAAAACACACTTGAACTAAAACACTGCTAGGCCCCAGTTGATGTATTTATTTCAGAGTAATTACTGCTTGGTTCATATATTATTATTAATTAAATATTTGATTATGGAGTTTTCAAACAAGTTTTCAATCAACCATTGAAAGGGGCAGAGGCTGGAATTGTTTTGAAGTTGAGGATGGGGAAATTGTAGCACACAGAATACTAATTTCAATTCTGGGCTAAAAGCCCAAAATAATAGATAGTTTCAACGTCCTCCAACTGACAAGGGGATGATTAGACAGGCTGATCGAACGAGGATGTCGGCCAAATCCAGCCAAGCAGTGTGTGCCTCTTTCCTATTTTATTTTATTGTTTGTGTGTGTGTGTGTCCTTAATGTGCATTTGCACATTAAGAATGTGTGTGGCTCTGTGTGTATCTGTATGTGTGTGTTTGCTTGTGTGTGTGTGTGTGTGTGTGTGTGTGTGTGTGTGTGTGTGTGTGCACGCGTGTGTGTGTGTGTGTGTGTGCATGTGCGTATGGGTAACTGTTTTCTAACCGTAATGTTTATATTGTTTTGCTCTGCTATGATAAAAAAAATGTACGTATGTATTTATGTTTCAGATCCCATATTAATAGTGAGCTGCTAAAATGTCTGATATGCCAAGCCCACTTTTACACACTTATGATGAATGGCATCAATATAAAGACATCTTGAAAGACAATATAAGCCTGTGATTGCATTGTTTATAACCCATATAGTAAATATTTGACTGGTTTACATTGAGACAGCCTGAAATATGCCCAGAGGCTGTTAAAGGTAGAAGAACGATGGGAGTTGACATTGATTTTATTTTTTATTTATCCTTTATTTAACCAGGAAGGATATACAGCGACTCAAATGGTTTTATTTTAGATTTTAGATTATAGTGCTCCCTCTAGTCGTACTAAGGTACTGCAGCAGGCTGATGTGTAATTAATTTGTCATTAGTGTAGACAATAATGACTCACCTTTATCTTGTGTGCTCTCCCCTCTGTCTGTCTGTCTGTCTGTGTGTGTGTGTGTGTGTGTGTGTCTCTCCCTCTCTCTCTCTCTGTCTGTGACTCGCTCTTTGAAATGTGCTGATTACTCTACTACCCTAATCTCTCTCTCTCTCTCTCTCTCTCTCTCTCTCTCTCTCTTTCCCTCATACTTGAAGGCTTTTTATTCTTCACTTCATCTTTTAGATTGAAAGTTTCAACAGGCTGAACAGCAGGCTAATTTCACATGGACCCTCCACGTCTTTGTGAGTTACTTGTTATGCGCTGTTGAAAATTGATGAGAGATTTTTCTCAGCCTTCCTTGAATACTAAGTAGTGGCGGAGAGAACCAACTCACCCATTTAGTTAATCATTTTTGTCCCCATTCAATATGAGACATGAGAAGTGTCTGTGGCCCTGTTCTGAAATACCCTCAGACTTCTGGCAAACCATGGATGTAATCTCTCTCTCTCTCTCTCTCTCTCTCTCTCTCTCTCTCTCTCTCTCTCTCTCTCTCAATTCAATTTCAATTTAATTGCCATGACAAAAACTCAAGAAAAACAAGAAAAACAAGAATTCACATTCAAAAGAACCATAAAACAGTAATAAGGTTTTGATGATCTGATAATTAAATTGCATGTGTTATTTCCAACATCCCCTATGAACCATTAAGAAAGTGTGTCATCAAGTCGCCACAGAGGCTACAGATCAGGATCCTGGACAGCACCCCTTCAGGAACATGACCTTATTTGGGTACTCAGTACTGAGTACTGAGTATTATGAGGGGCAGCTGACGCAGACAGGTGGAGGTGAAGCAGCTGAAACCAATCAGGAATTAGTAATACAAGTTTTATTTTGCATTTGACTTTTTTTTGGTAAACATCTGATCTCCGGTTGCTGTGATCAGTTGCAATGAAAACATTGAATTATTGACCATAATATTATGAAATGTGGAAATATCACAGAAACAGCTGACCATTTGTATTATTTTGCTGCCACTTCCATTCACCACTACTTCTCCTTTTAGTTGAAATGTTTGATAAATAGATAGATACTTTATTAATCCCCAAGGGGAAATTACGAAACCCTCCTAATAGTGTGCATACATTTTTAGCATGGGTGGTCCCAGTGGGAATCATACCCCTAACCCTGGCAACGTCAATGTCATGCTGTACCAGTTGAGCTATAGTCAGAACCACTGCTAATATCTATATGTATCCCCACCCCAGCCAAAATAATTGTAATAATTCAGCACTTGACTTCTGAATAAGCTATGGATGAAATCAGAGTCTCTTCTCCAAGGTGTTGCAGGAACACCTTTGTTCAGTTTCTGAGTCAATGTGTGCACGTCCTAAGTGGCCAAACATTAGAAGACAAAGTCAATCATTAGACAAACTTGGAGGTGATGAATGGACACAGTGCCATTATAAAGGTGAAGAGGTCATGTTTTGCAGTGGCTTAAATGTTCCACTTGTTCCAGATGACTTGGTACAGAATCACAATCCAGAATTAGTGTTGAAGCGATTCAGTGGAAAGGCCCAGACTTTTATTCGCTATGAAGAAGGGCTAAAATTGGAACAGTTTTCCATATTCCATATTACATCATAGTTTTACTGGGAGCAACAAGAGCAGATGAATTCATTTGCATGAATGTATATGAATTACATTCTTGAGTTGAACACAGTTTAATTTCAGAGAACGTTCAATGTGTGTGTGTGTGTATGTCTGAGAGAGAGAGAGAGAGAGAGAGAGAGAGAGAGAGAGAGAGAGTATATGTGTGTGCGTATGTTTTTGTGTATGAGAGGATGCCTCCGACGTCACAGTCCAGCGGAATTGAATGTGACTTGTGACAGGACTTAGCATGCTGAGTCTGGGTCTGGGGGGGGGGGGGGGGGGTGGGGTGAGAGCGCCAGGGAGATAGATAGAGAGAAAGAGAGAGGTCTTTGACTTTCAATGAGAGCTGAGTTTTATTCAGCCGAACAATGGCTGTGTGCTGCGTGAATGTGAAGTCCAGTGTGTTTACATTAACTGGGAGGTGTGATTACTTCTCGGTGTGTTTCCTGCTCCTACAGCAAGCTGTGTAAAGCCCCTTGTGTTTACGTCTTTATTAGCCCAGCAAAGCTACCTGCTGACATATTTTCTTTTTTTTGGAACATCAGCATTTTGCCATTGAGTACATTTCAGATCAGAGCCACTGTGCGTCGGTTTGATATACTGCATTTGTGTACTGGGTTTTTGTTGCAATGTAGACACAATACGTGTGGAAGATGTAAACCATTCATGAAAATAGATTTATGAATAGTTTTATATAATTTAAAAATATGAACCACTTCATCAACAGATGTCAGGGACAGTGACAGTCATGGAAGATGAGTGAATCCATCTCCTGCTTGTGATCTTCAATCTCTCTGAATGTTCTCCAGTGTTCGTGCTAACACGCGGTCCCTGTGCATGGCACTCTTCATATCATTTATAAACGGCATGGGCTGATGGAATTCTCAAGATGGAAATTTAAGGAGAAATGCTATTTCATCATCTTCGGGGGAAATGTATGAAACTGAAATAATATCGACTGGGGGTTCATCTTCATATTTCCTCGCTAAACCCCTCACGCGCAACGCCTCACAACACCAGACATGTCTATCACAGGGGAAATTATAAAATCGAGAAATATCTGAAATAAAACTTTGTGAAATCCCACTTGGACAATTTAAAGAAGGTGTGCTTGTTACTAACGTCCTTGGGTGGAAACAAATGCAAAATATGTTTTGCGTTCTTATAGCAATAGTTTGTCAATATGAACAAATCTTCCATGTTGCTTTAGTTTTAATTATATTTTTATGTAAACTTTTAAAGGAACACGCCACCCCCAGGTGAAATTGGGTCACTCCCCGCAGTCCCTAGAGTTGGATGAGTGAGCCAAAGCGTTTTGTAGCCGACCCAGCCATTGTCCTAATGAGCAAGGACACCAGGCAGCACCTGAAAACCCTCAACTTCCGTCAATACACCGGCATGACTACACATTTCTCTGCTACTGGTGTCCTTGCGCCTGGCAGGGGTGCTTTGCCGGTGCTATGCCCGAAAATAGTTCCAAATCTAAATTGGTCTAGTAAATTCCTTTGTGTAAATTTGCATTGATATTTGTACTCGATGTGAGTGTACAGGTTACGAGAAATAATTATAACAAATCTTGAGTTATTTGATTCACTTTTGCAACGATATGCTAGCTGGACACTCTGGAATACAGCGACTACGCTAAGCTAAAGCTAACCGTGGCGTTTCTAGATTAGGACAATGGCTGGGTCGGCTACAAAACGCTTTGGCTCACTCATCCAACTCTAGGGACTGCGGGGAGTGACCCAATTTCACCTGGGGGTGGCGTGTTCCTTTAAGTGAATTTTGTGACTTAGCTGCTTTATTATCAAATTTAACAAATGTGGACAATGAAAAACAAAAAATAAATATACAATAAATTAATAATTTTAATAAATTAATAATTTCCATAGGCAATGATGGCATACACTATGTATGCAAGTGCACATCAGTTGTACACTTATTTTGTGATGCATTATGGGTATTAAGTAGTGCACTACATAGGGAACCAGATTTGTACACTTAGGCTTGGGGCCCATGGATACATCAGTGTATCCTAACAGGAAGTGCTTTAGCGGAAGTGCATGGCCACATATAATAAATGTGATTGGCTATGAAGTCTGAAGGATTTTGTGATTGGTCAGATCATCAACAGTCGACTGAAGCAGCTCAGCTGTACCAATCAGCCCCATTTCCACATTGCTCCTTTATCGCAATATTGCTACAAAATGGTGACACTCTAAATAGTGCACTATATAGGTCACCCGTGACACGGCCAATGTCGCGCATACTCTCAGAACCTTCCACAATAAAATGGAAATAAAAATAAAATGCAAAAAAAACAATCACGCTAATTTGATTGCACATCACAGAGACACAAAGAAACAACACAAAAAAATCTCAACCCTTTGTCTGTGATTGCTACTTGGGTGGTTATGAAGGAAATGTCCCAGGTAATTACGGGTAATCTGTGGACGCGACCCCGCTGCGACCCCTAGAGAACGAGGCGTTCTGTTCTGATGTGAGCAGCTCCAGCTCTCAGACCTAACAGCCTCCCCTGCTCTTCGCTCTTCTATCTCTCCACTGTCTCCCGGGCCAACACTAATAGGGTTGCCTCCAAGAGGGGGGGGGGGGGGGGGCGAGAGAAGGCAGTTTGGATGAAGTTGAAGACGAGTTGAAGAAGTCGCAGTAGATTTGCAGTTCAAGCGGTTTATTATGATATGGGGTACAGCCAGACTCTCAAAATGTGAGAGCAAGACCATTTTGTAGCAATATTGCGATAAAGGAGCAATGTGGAAATGGGGCTGATTGGTACAGCTGAGCTGCTTCAGTCTCCAACATCCCATTCTACACAAGGTGTATTTATACTTGACAACATCATGCAATGATGGTGATCCATTTTTAGGCCTCCTGCCCAGTCCGATGAGCACTACATAGTGTGGCAACCCGGTTCACCAATGTCTGTGTTCTCACGGTAAGTACCACGCACTGGATCCAGGTTAAGCCTTAATAGGCATTTATTCACACATAGCACAGTGAACAGAAAATACATAAACTATACTATGGACTCCGTGAGCCACGAGTATTGTCGTCTGTATCAACGGCCTTCTCCTGGACCGTTGTTCCTCCTCCTCCTGGAGTGAGTCTTCGGCCGCCTTTTAAGATGTCCGCCCGCTCTTTTCCTCCCCCCGGCCAGGTGTTCCCCATCTAGCTGATGACGGGGAGGAAAGTGGTGCTCTCTGCCGCCGGCTAGTGGATGGCGGCGGTACCCGCCGTCCACCACTAGCCCCCGGATCCCCCTGGTGGGGAGCGGGTTGTCACACTCCTTCACCTCGTATGGTCCCTGCCATTTGGCCAGGAATTTGCACTCCGCCGTGGGAACCAGGACAAATACCAGGTCGCCTGGCCGGAAGATGCACAGCTGGGCCTGCTGTGCTCGCCGGAGGTGGTCTCGGACGATGGGCCACACTTGGGCCATGCAGTCCTTCACCTGTTCCACATGGTCCAGCGTGGTGTGATGGGGGGATGGCTGGCTCTCCCACGTCTCCTTGGCGAGGTCTAAGATTCCCCGGGGCCTTCTCCCGTAGAGCAGCTCGAACGGCGAAAACCCGGTGGAGGCCTGGGGCACCTCCCGTACGGCGAACAGGACATGGGGCAGTAGCTGGTCCCAGTTCTTCCCGTCGGTGTCCATGGTTTTCTTCAGCATTTGTTTTAATGTCTTGTTGAACCGCTCCACCAGGCCATCCGTCTGGGGGTGATACAGCGATGTCCGGAGCTGCTTGACCTGGAGAAGGCTAAGCAATTCTTTCATGACACGGGACATAAAACATGAGCCCTGATCGGTCAGTACCTCCCGTGCTATCCCCACCTGGCTAAACAGTAGCATGAGCTCCTTGGCTACCGCCTTAGCTGTGGCCGCGCGTAGGGGTAGGGCTTCTGGGTACCGGGTGGCGTAGTCCACCAGCACCAGGATATACCGGTGTCCCCGGCTGGTCTTGGGGAGGGGCCCCACAATGTCAAGGGCTATCCGGTCGAACGGGGTCTCTATGATGGGCATGGGAATGAGGGGGTTTCTGACCGTGGCTCTAGGGGCTACCCGCTGGCACTCGGGACACGCCTGGCAATACTGCTCTACATCCCACTTTACCCCCGGCCAGTAAAACCTGGCTAAGACCCGGTCCCGGGTTTTGTCCATGCCCAGATGTGCTCCCAGGAGGTGTGTGTGGGCCATAAACAGCACCTTGCTGACGTACGGTCGCGGGACCACTACCCCCCACCCCCCCCTGTAAGAAGTCCGAGAACTCGGTGAGGGGGGGAACTCTCGGGCCCCTCGGGTGGGTCGTTCCGCTCGGACGCCGTCAGGGTGTCCGTGGTGCCTGGGAGAGGCCCCTGCGATCCGGATCGGGCGGACCCCCCTGCCGTGGGGATCGGGGAACCCGGTGGTGAGGGCCCGTTCCCCTCAGACCCCTGGTCCTCTGCCGTCGACTCCCCCGGGGTCGTCGGGACCCGCGTGGCCCCGTAGGCCGGTCGAGCCATCCTCCCCACTCGGCGGGGAGGCTCTCTCCGGGTCCGGGATCCCCGCTCTGGATTCCACAGCCGATGGAATATCGGGCAATCCCTCCAGATCAGGAGCGGTACCGGCAGGTGGGGAACAATCCCCGCCCTGGCAGTGAACACCCCGTAGGGGGTCCGGACGACCACGTGGCAGGTCCCGTAGGTACGGGTGTCCCCGTGTACGCAGGCGACCTCCATCGGTTCCCCCTCCTTTCCCCCCGCCAGGTCGGGGCGGAGAAGGGTTACCACGCTGCCAGTGTCCAGGAGAGCCTGCGTGTCCCGGTTCATGACCCGTGCTGGTATTTTCGGGACCCCGGTCAGCCCCTGCGCCAAACAGGTGGCCAGCATGCAGGGTCGGCGCGTCCCCTCGTCCACGTAGGCCGACGGCATCGACACATCCCGGTCTCCGGTACAGTATCGGGCTATATGGCCGGTCTGGCCGCAGGTGTAGCACCGCCTCCCCTCGCGGCCCTCCTGGGCCACGATCGGCGGTTCCAGTGGTGGTGTCTGTGGCGAGGTCGTGGGTCCCCGTCGGTCTCGGCGGGTCTCTGTAGGTCGAGGGGTGGTCTGGGGACTGGCGCTCAGCTGCTGGGCCACCTGCCAGTTCTCCAGCTGCCGGACCAGATCATCCACCGTGTCGGGGTGATGGTGGGCCAGGATCCTCCGTGCATCTGGCGGAAGCTGGCGAATGGTATTGTCTATGAGTACCCGGTCCAGCAGGGCTGGGTCCCTCGCCTGTTGCCAGCCACCACACTAGGCGGCCATGCTGGGCGATCTGTGTCCGTACCGGACCCCTGATGTCGAATCGCCAGTCGTGGAAGCGTTGGGCCCTGGCCGCGAGGTTGTGCCCATAGTAGGCCAGTATAGCCTGTTTGAGGTGGATACTGGCTGGCGATCTCGGCCGAAAGGTCCTGGCTCGCCTGCTGTGCGGGTCCGGTGAGGAAAGGCGACAGGATGTGGGCCCACTGGTCCTCCGGCCAGCTCTCCCTCCGGGCGGTCCGCTCAAACACCTCCAAGTATGCCTCCATGTCGTCATCTGGGCCGAGCTTGGTGAGCCGACTGGTCGGTGCGGTGGTCGGGGAGTCGCAGACAGCGTGCTGGGTGAGTCGGAGCACCGCTTCACGGAGCAGGGCAAGACTCTCCGCCGTATCCCGCTGTATAGTGGGATACGGCCTGCCCTTGTAGCTGCTGCTGTCGCTGGGCGGCGGCGGCCCCGTCTGGGTTCTGCATGATGGGTGGGCGGGTACTCTACCGTGAGTCGTAGTGGGTTCACAATGCCCGCATTCTCCACCATATGTGGCAACCCGGTTCACCAATGTCTGTGTTCTCACGATAAGTACCACGCACTGGATCCAGGTTAAGCCTTAATAGGCATTTATTCACACATAGCACAGTGAACAGAAAATACATAAACTATACTATGGACTCTCCGTGAGCCACGAGTATTATTGTCTGTATCAACGGCCTTCTCCTGGACCGTTGTTCCTCCTCCTCCTGGAGTGAGTCTTCAGCCGCCTTTTAAGATGTCCGCCCGCTCTTTTCCTCCCCCCGGCCAGGTGTTCCCCATCTGGCTGATGACGGGGAGGAAAGTGGTGCTCTCTGCCACCGGCTGGTGGATGGCGGCGGTACACGCCGTCCACCACTAGCCCCCGGATCCCCCTGGTGGGGAGCGGGTTGTCACAATAGATAATGACAACCCAGTGAAACCGAAGACATGTTTGATACTGAGTATTTCTGCAAGGTAGTCCATTGTAAACCCTAACTAATGAAGGGCATCCTTGACTTCTGTCAGAAGCTAACCTCCTTTACCTTAACTCTCAGCGAAAGGAATGTCCCACACTGCAGAGTGAATTGAGGAGACACAAAAAAATAGAAATAGATGTATCATCATTAGAACAGAATAAGTATACAGAATATGTTGTTATTCTATTATAAAAGCACCTATCAGTGGGAGAGGGAGACGAGGGAGAGAGCTAAAGAATGAGTCAGAGGTAAGGGTGCTGCGGTACTCCAGGTTAATAGGAGGAGGGCGAACATCAGGGGCGAGGGTGCGGAGAGGAACGGTTGATTTGACTCGCTTCGTCTCGGAGGAGTGCAGAAACGCAGCCTGACAGAGAGAAGAGACGGTCCGCTCATCACGGACATAGTTTACTGTACGAGACACACAAACACACTGCAGATACAAACCCAATTCAATTGTGTGTTTTTTTGTGTTATTTTGGGTGGTGTGGAATGCGCAACATGCACGCTCGCAGATGGGAAAACAATGCTGGTCAAACACTGATGTGCATGGGGAGAATAAGAGCACACACACACACAGCATGCACAGATACAAGCTTGTACAGAATGGGCTGGATGGCAAATAAAGGAGGACTGAATGCATATAATCAGAGAAAAGACACCGTCTCACAAATTGGATTTGGTACAGTTCTGTTTTTCATTTTTTATAATTCACTTGATGCCTGTTCATTTCAAGAGCCATGCTTCTGCATTTTATTGGCATGGATAATGTTATGATGCAGGGGATTTTAATGTTGTTGCATATGGTTTGTGTCTCGAAGATGCAAATCATATGCCTCCACTCCACATAACCATTTACCCATAATACACTGTGGATTTCAAGGTTTTGATTGTAACATTATGCAATTCTTTAGAGATTGTATCTTATTGATTCATCACATTTTGTAGGCCTAACAACATCTCTGAATGCAACAGCAAGAGAAAAAATACAAGAAGTAATTTATAGGAACGGGTTCTATGCAGATGTACCCATGAAATGTCTATCATTAAAAGCAAATGGAAATATATATATATATATATATATATATATATATATATATATATATATATATATATATATATATATATATATATATAGTATATCTAATATATCTAATCTCTCTCTATATATAATCTCTATAGAGAAACAAACTACTCATAACCAAATAGCAGATTTTTCAAATAGCAAAATACAGTAGATCCATCTTTACCATGGGTTTGTGTTCACTCTGGTGGAGATGCGTGACGGGGGGTTATAACATGTCTCTGACAGTAGGAACACCACCTGTACCTCATGGTGTTGCAGGGACACCTTGGTTTAGTTTCTCAGTCAATTTGTGTGTGTCCTAATTGGCCAAACAATAGCCTCTTATTGGAAGACAAATCAAGCCATGGGACAAACTTCCCACTCTCACTCCTCTACGGAGGAGGGGGAATGAAGGCCGTGCCATTATAAAGGTGAAGAGGTCGTAGTTTGTTGTGGCTGAAATGTTCGAGCTGTTGTTGTTGAAGAGCTTTAGTGGAAAGGCCAAACGTCAGCATTTATTTACACAATGAACAATAAATGCATAAGCAATACTAGTATTTCTTATCCTGGTGAATAGAGCATGTACATGTGTAATTTGTTTTAGCCTAGACTTTTGAAAATGTATCTTTTGTTTTGCTTTGTTATTCTTTTCATGGACTCTGACCAAGAATTTTGCAGTAAACATGTCAAATGTTTGGTTATAAGAACCAATTGAAGGCACCAAGGTGAGCGCTAACATTTAGCTTTTCTTAACTAGCACCAGGGGACAGCAGTTTAATCTCAGTTTCACCCATTCAGATTTGTTTGTACAAGTGCTGGCAATATACATTGCCGCGCCTCGATACCAGCTTTAACTTCATTCCCTTGTTCCCCTGACCAATAACCCCCCCCCCCCCCCCCCCCCCCACCTCCATGGTCTTCAGCCGTCTCCAAGAGACTCGCATAATCTTCTTCTCTTTCCCGTGTAAAACACATTTTGTCTCTCTATTAAATCTTTTATGCGCATCTCCGGTACAGAGCAGCTATTGTAAAATGCTAATCCATGTGCTCTCGCTCCCTAATGGATGATGCTCCTTTTATCAGTGGAGACAGAGACAGAGAGAGAGAGAGAGAGAGAGAGAGAGAGACTCTATTTTTAGGAAACCCAATTTTAAGGAACACAGGATTACGTCTTGAATGACGTATTACCAAGAGATTAAGCCACAGAGGTTTTGATCTGAATGTCGCAGAATTTCTTTTTAATCTAGTATACGTTCCAACACAGTGACAGAATTGAGTGTAATGTTTAGTTTGATAATGATCTGAAAGAAGATGAAGGGTCTTCTGTCCCCTGACATTAAATGTTTCAGAGCATTGTTTTACATTATATCTGACTCTCAAATAGAAATATAGTATTTAATATTGTGCAAAGTTCTAAGCAATCTCATCACGATTTAATATAAAAAAACAATATACGGTGTCATAGAATGTGGCATGATCTTAAAATGACAGACACTAAGAATGACTTGAAAGTTGTGGAAAATGTGCTCATCCAATTTGTTTATACTTAGATACAAAGTTAAAGTGCTTTGGGAAAAGTAAAAGACTCACAAAGTCAGAGACTTTTGAATCAAAAATGTAATTCTAATGACTAACTGTATGGTAATAAAGTACTCATAAACCTTGTTAAATGTACCGTTTATTGGGGTACTAAATGCTTATGATGTAGTCTTATTTGACCAAATAAATCACTCTTATTACTTTTGATCTGTCCTCAGCAATGTAGCAACATGTAACAACACATACTTATGTTATGTAACTACAGGTTAGGAATAGGCAAAACAAAGTGAGGGTTAAACTGTTCCATAACATTATTACATATTAAGCACATGCTTATTACATGTGTAATTACACTGTAATGGACGCTGTAATGTAAAGTGTCAAAGATCAATGTGATATTTTGTATAAAGTCAGCTAAAATGCCTGCTTTTACTTGACTCAAGTACCGCAGTCTTTCCAGCTCTTGTCAGCAGCTCTCACCACCACAACCACGGCTAGAGGTGTCAGGATGATGTTGATTCTACTGAATGAAGTGTTTCTGGTTGCCTTTCCAGTTATTTTGCATTAGTCTGTGTCTGGCTGTGTTTGCTAGCTGACAAGGGAGTGTTTCAACTCACTTTGTTGGGCTAATAGATCCGTTTCACAGAGGCGTCATCGTAGGACAAGCACAGGTGTCGCTAATTAATTATTATAACACTAATTATGGGTCTGTTCATTTTATGTACCAGGACACACGTAGTAGACTTATCTTCACTAGTTGAGTCGACTACCCGTGTCCTGGTACATAAAGGAGCAGACCCATAACTAGTGTTATGGGTCATAACAAGTGTTATAGTCCAAGTCTTGTTGTGCTGTATCCTCACTTAGAGCCAAATCTGCTATGAGAGCCTAAATGTACTGCAGGGGGAAAACCAAACAGCAATATATGCTTATTTTATAAGAGAGAGAGAGAGAGAGAGAGAGAGAGAGAGAGAGAGAGAGAGAGAGAGAGAGAGAGACAGAGACAGAGACAGAGAGAGAGAATGGTATTTTTTTCAGAAAGTAAACACAACATATGGGCCCTCGACACCAGTCACAACTCATACGCTGTTCATCAACTGGCAGCAAGGAAGAAAGGGTTTTGTTAAAAATACGTCTTTTCTCTTAAACCTCCAAGCTGGAAACAACGCTCTTCCACCTAATTAGGAAAATAAGTCTTCTCCCGGGCATACGGGACTGTAACAGACGGCGTCTCAGAGAAGAACAGAAGAGAAAAGAACATCCTGTCTGTCGTCTCCATCTGGTCTGAGTAGAAAGCCGAGGAATCAGATAAATGAATCACTTAAAGGTGGCATTCACGGGGTCAGTGACCGGTGGGAACACATGAAGAGCTGGCTCTCTCTTTATTAAGCGTTTAATAATACACCCCGTTTCTGATTGCTCACAGCCAGAGAGGATTCAGTGGTGTGGACAGACCGTTCTTAATGTCCCTGTAAATGTCCACATTTTTAATGTCCAAATTCAGAGATTTGTTTAATTACACATATTAGGAAGTAATTGCTGAAAACAACAAGAATGTAATACTTAATTGTGGAGTTAGTTTTTCTGTTTTTCACAATTTTTGTGTTCAGGAATGTTTTGGGTGGGGCTTAATGATGGGTCAATGACGCACTGGAGCCCCTAACACTATATAACAACTAGAGCGCATTACGCTGGGTTTTTTGGAGGTATTTCAGATACCGAGAACACGGTACTCAGAACATGTTAAGAATCGGGCTTCTTCATTGGTTCTCATGATGCACCTGCGCGTTGTGATGGCCTGCGTGCGGGAGAGAGGTAGGTCTACTTCTGTTTTTTCGATGTTTGTTCACGTTTTAATGATTCAGGTTGCGTTTTAATGATTAGGGTTAGGGTTATGGTTAGGGTTAGGGTTATGGTTATGGTTAGGGTTAGGGTTAGGGTTATGGTTAGGGTTATGGTTAGGGAAATGTCCCGGCTACGCTATGACTGTAGGAAACGGAAATAGCATGCTTCAAGGATCGAACCAATCAGGGAGCGAATTCTTGCATACTAATTAGCTAAGTTATCGTGTTCTCGCCATAGAACACGGCTTCATCCATAGCTCGTTTTTTGTTGCCCGCGTAAACACTTCCTGGCTGCACCTGATTGGCTGCAACTGATTCAGTTGTGTGCTGTCTGCTTCCGGATTTCAAATCGGACCAACGTGGCGGCCGCCTCACAAACGATCTCATTTAACAGCTAAATAGTACAATAGAATGTTTTTCTGAAAACATTTTATAAGTAATAAGTAAAAAAAATAAGCCATGCAGTTGCTGAACCTGTTATTGTTTTAGATCGACAATGGTTAGTTTAAAAGTTTTTGAGAAGTTTCCAGAGGCGGTGAGTATCGCCGGATGCCCCGGATTTGCATAAAGTAGAAGAGAACACAACTGCATGCAAATGAGGAGTGAAGGATAGGATGTGGACTCTGGCTCTGGTGGCTCTAACATGTACGGCTGCACAAGTCTAATAACACTACTAGAAGGAGCGTCCATTTTTCAGGTCGTAGGCCTAGTGGTTTTTGACACTTAAGAGGACCTCATCCCCCAGCCCCCTCCGTGCGGCAGTGGGCGTGGTTTCAGCTCCTTCAGCGGACACGCCCCCAGCGTCTCAGAGCAGAGAATGCTGCTTATATTTTCACGATTTTGAAACCTAATTTTATATACTTGGCAACTTGTTTAATCATTAAAATTTGGCTGGGTGGTTAATAACAAAAAAGATTTCTGTGGTGTGACAAAATCAAAACACATTTACTTTTGCTTTACAGGGACTTTATAGTGACGGCAGTCACTGATTGTGGTCTGATGATTTTAGCAGTCTAATACATAAAGATATATAATATTAGTAATACTAATCAAAATTGTCATTTAAACTGTGTTCTTAATATACTGTGTTGTTG
Source organism: Merluccius polli (assembly GCA_030340625.1). Taxonomy (NCBI): domain Eukaryota; kingdom Metazoa; phylum Chordata; class Actinopteri; order Gadiformes; family Merlucciidae; genus Merluccius; species Merluccius polli. The sequence continues at coordinate 232,435 of JAOPHQ010003138.1, read as the reverse complement.
AAAATATGAATGTTCAGCTATTTCTAAGATACTCTAATTCTTATTTTACTTCACTTGCAACATCATCCTTCGTGCTCCATTTCAGGGTTAAAGGCTTCCACTAACTGTCAGCATTAAAAACTGAGACATTGTGAACAAGATCCATCCATGGCTGGCTCACACATAAGCATACATAACTACTACTGGGAGATGTTGGGGTCACCAATTAGTCTAACCAGCATGTCTGTAGAGATGGTGGAACACAATAAAATAGAGAAAGAATAAAATAGAGAAAGAGCAGCAGCTAAAAAAACTGAACTTTGTCCGGGAAATTCAAATAGCCAGAATTTGATCGCATTTACAATCTGTTTTCACATTTGTAGGTGTTACATATACTTAATATCAATACTGTAATATTACCGCATTCTTGTCTAGATCAGTAACAGGTAAGATACCTTTCAGTAAACAACCAGTATAAAACTATTATACTATTATATACTAGGTGAAAGACATTTAGCAATGCTTAAATGTAATTTGTCTTTATAGTCTGTCCCCTTCTGAGAAACAAACATAAAGCGACACAAAAATAACACACAACAACACCAACCAGTGGCTTCCTGGAGGGTCTGGGAACAGAGCGATCTAATTGGCCACTAAATGGCAGCGTACCCTTACTCTTGAACCTGGCTGATTGGAGCTGTTCAAAAAGACGAGCACCTCGTGTGCCAGTTGACTGCCGGTGTCGACTGAAGCCCAAGTGGCTGGGGTGTAATGACATCATATGGCAGGCGGGTGTCTGGAACACCTGATACTCAGGTATCAGGTGTTCTGGGGTCGACTCACAGTCGTCACTAAACTAATTCAGTTATATTTATCATACGCATAGAGACAGATAAAGACAGATAGACAGAGAGAGAGAGAGAGAGAGAGAGAGACTAAGATTATAGTTGTGTATTAAAACCAGAAATCTATTCTCAGCCTAGTCTGACCCAATGTGTTGCTTGTACTGGTTTAGCTCCCTTCCATTTGCAGTTGGACTCATGGTTGCAGCCAGCCATTGGTCCATCCCGTTCCACCCTTCGACTCAATGTCAAGACCAATCCGCCCAATCACAGCTCAAGCGCCCAATCCAATACTGTTAGGGTCTTCCTCCAGGCTCTCTCGCACAACAAAAGTGTCCCCAGAGACTGGAAATTGAGGCTAATGGAAGCCACTTTGGATAAAAGCGTCTTCTAAATCTAAATGTAATATTGTATAATTTATCTGGACTGACCCGTCCGTAATTAAATTTGAACATAAGTCAGTCATTACATGAATATGCCAAATATGGCGATCAATGAGGCACTATTAGCGGCCATATGGCACCATGATTACATCGAGCTGGATACACACACTTCTTCCTACGTCACATGCGTTAAAATCTGAAAAGCCAAAGGAGTCTCTGAGGAGACTCGTAACCAATCACAACTAACACTGCTCCTGAAGGGATGACTATAGGTCAGGCTTATGCCTGCGGTTTAATACCAACAACCAATCAGCCATCACTTACATTTGATAGTTCTCTCCTAGCCTTCTAAGACCACTCAGATATTCAACTTTGCGTTTCCCAATGAATATCAGTCTGTCCTTGGCTGGGCGGCAATTGATTTCCACATATGGTCACTGCCTTACGTTGTAAAAAAAATACTCCAGCCAATCAGATTCAATAACTAAGTAGTCTAAAATAGTGTCGGGGGGGGGGACTTTTTTTGGTGGAACATTTCCATGTGGGGAGGCAAGCCTGGCATTAAATTGGCTAAATCAGAGAGAAACAGAAACAGAATGTGAACACAGCACCAAGGTTGTCATCGTCACCACGTGCCACTGGCTGCACCCAAGGGTGACAGCCACCTCGAAGGGTGCCCTTTCCCTTACAGACACTCTGCATTCTGACCTACCTAGAGGTCACCACTAACAAATCCTATAGGTATACATATAGGCTCACACACACACAGGCTCCAAGGCCCTTGTTGTCATCCCACGCTTCCAACGTGTGCCGACACACACACACCCCTACACAGTTGTTCCTCTGGGTGAAGCTTCAGCGTTTAGCAGGACCTCAGTGTTGTTGGGTATTCAGTGACACAGGATTTATGAAACCTGGCGTGGTTGTAAGGAGCAGAATACAAAAAGTAAAGCGTCAAAAGTGAACCTGAAATGCAAGAGACCATGGCTCATTACTCCAGCTGAATGTGGATGGAAGGATACGTGTCGTAGAGTAATGAAAGAGAGAGGGAGAGCAAGAGAGATGACATTTTTCAAGTTTTACATCCTTTCTGTCAGTCAGGAGAAGGATTGAGCAGATTTGGTGTGTGCACACGACAAGACTGTGTGTGTGTGGTACCTCCTTGAAGCACCAAATTAATGTCTATTACACAAATACATGATTGGCTAACTGCCTGTATTTTTGATGAGTAAGCCAAAATGTCCGTCTGTCTTTCAGCAATTTAGACCTATCGGATAATGTGGATTTAGCACATTCCTCCCCAGGTTACTGTTTGAGCAGCCCTCATCCAAGTTAATCCCAGCTGTGCTAAACAATATAAATTACGCGGCACTTATTAAGGCGTGGCACTTATTATCGGCTCCATTGCTCTATAAATGTGATATATGTGATATCTGCTCCAGTGGTTGAAACTGGGGTTTCCTGAGGAATCAAAGTATGTAAAATAGGCCGAAACAAACCTACAAGGAATGTGTTTTTTCTCTCTTTCCGTCTCTAAATGGGAAGGTGATGGTACTTCGATGATGTCAATGTTCCGCCTACTTAAGAGCCCCGTGATCATGAATATAAAATCCTAAGTGCGTCATTAGTCAGCCGTTACTGAATTGCATCTTGCCAAGTTGTGAATGTGACTTGAAATAGTGCTTATCGCGTGCTGCAGCGGAGCGCCATGCAGAACAGAAACACTAGCTTATACTCAATTGTTGTTTTTTTTCTTTTCTCGTTTTGGAACAGATGATTCAGGTGAGAGAATTACGTCACACCCGTTTCAGTGATTGGGAATTACTGGAGAGATGGGTGGTGAGAGCCCTATCCAGGAAAACAACAGAGAGAGAGAGAGAGAATGATCATCCCGGACCAAATGGGAAAGCGAGACTGCTAGATTTCCTGCAGATTGCAGAAGTAGCTTGCTATCCTGCGTGGAACTGTGTGCTTAATGACCAGAGTCTGCCACAGTCTGTTCCCTGTGACACGCATTATAAACGAGCTGTATTAGCTTCCCCAGATATATCTATAATACATCATAAATGATGACACTGTCACTGCACCAGACCCGTTTCCCACTATATCTATTGGCTCGCCTTAGCTGGGTTTTTATTTTTATTGTTTTGAAATGCACATTTTGAATATAAGGATTGTAACGCCTCAGGATTTGTCACAGAGGTAACATATGGGATACGGCTTTCAGTGTCCGTGTGAAGGTGTGGGAATCCGTCCAATCGCTAATGGTCAAAATATAACTACTAAAATATAATAACAGCCTGCTGTATAGATAATTTCAATATAGTCTAATGACAGGACATAATCTGTGTGTGTGTCTCTCTCTCTGTCACTGTCACTGTCTCTGTGTGTGTGTGTGTGTGTGTGTGTGTGTGTGTGTGTGTGTGTGTGTGTGTGTGTGTGTGTGTGTGTGTGTGTGTGTGTGTGTGTGTGTGTGTGTGTGTGTGTGTGTGTGTCTGTCTGTCTCTCTCTCTCTCTCGTTGCATGACAAATTGGGGACCATTGCGACACAGTGCGTAGACACCCCCCTCCAACCAAGTCCATACCTGAGAAATAAAGCACATGTCAGGGATCCATCCTCCACACATGCAGGGATATTTTAAGCATCCGCCTCCCGTAGCGTTGCAGGGCATCGATACCAGAGTAGGGAGGGGGGGGGGGGGGGGGGACTCTGTGGGATGTGTGAGGGAGGGAGGAAGGAGAAGGAAGCAGAGGTAGAGGAGGACACGACTGCAGCACCTGGGGGATGAATTTGCGCTTCATGGTCCCATTGTCGCAATTTGACTGCAGACAATAAATGCATGTGACAGGAAGGTGGCCGCATGAGAGACGTTGTTCACCACTCATGTTTAGTGGTGAAATAATATCTCCCTCTCTCTCTCTCTCTCTCTCTCTCTCTCTCTCTCTCTCTCTCTCTCTCTCTCTCTCTCTCTCCAAGTACGTGGCCCCTTGTTAAGTCATAGGTCTTATTAGCAGTAGAGGAATACTGTACACTGACTCGTATTAAAGCGGTTTTGGTTCCCTTGGGACGTGCTGCTGAGCAGGAAGGCTTATAATGACAAATTAAGAAAGCAACCTTTGGAGTTCACGGTAGCAGGCAGAGAGCAAGCAGAGCTGTGGGGCACACACATACACACATAGCCTACATACACACACATAGCCTACACACATACACACACTCAAGAAAGTAGAGAGAGGGAGAACAGTGAAGGAGAGATTGCCGGTAACGAAGGAGATTGGATTGTGACATGGCATACAGTCTGCTCGTCAGGTGTAGATACTTGAAATGGTGTGGAGTGAATGAAAGTATACATGCTCTTAAGGGATGTGGTGTGCATGAAGATGATGATTGATGATAATTGCGTATTAAAGATGTAAAGCATTTTGGGTGTTGTTGCACTCACACACACGCATGTATTGACTTGGGGAAAAAATATGATGATGGACTGGATGATGGCATAGTGACCAACAGAAAACAACATGGCGAATCCCTACCTTTAAAGTATCTCCTACTATCTATCTTCTTCTGCTAATGAAGCTGTTTTTCAAAACAGGTTGTAAATGTAATAATGCAAATACAACAACATTTAAATAAATACAATACAAAATAAAATAAAAATAATATATATATTTTTTTTATTAAAAAAATAAATAATTATTATTATAAATAAAAATAATAATACAAATATATATCAGCTCTAAAATCAACAACGGAGAGCAACTGCGGAATGGTGATCTGCCTACTGATTGGTTTAGGTGGAAGTAACCCCGCCCAGTGTCTGAACACGACTCAGACGGAAGAAACTTCAGACTTCAGAATTATGAAATGAAACGAAATGGAAATCCAGGATGATTATAAGGCTTGTGAAATCTGCCACTTTGCAACTCAAAAACCTCAGCAATTTCAATGTAAAGGTGATACGAATAAAGAAAGCACTGTTTTGAAGGGCCATGTAGCCTCATCCTGGAGTACTTAGGGCCTGCCGAGCCAGACAGCACAATTACACTCACTGGCATATTATAGTCATTATAAAAACCATCGGCGAGACATCTGCTCCAAAGTGTAGTCCGTAGCAGGTAACTGGATCTGTTATGATTGGCTGAAAGCCAAAACCAGGCCTAAACCACTGAGAGCCTCAAAAGCGAGTAGACAAGGTATCTACACTTGCTAGATAGATACCATTGCACAAATGATTCATTTGCAACAGCAATTTACACTTACAGGGGAATTTGGCACACGCAATGCATGTTAGATGACTAAGAGGATGAAGGAGGAATAAATTAAACAAAAATCACAGTGGCAAAATACCTTCCATGGCAACCAACAAACGGCTGATTGGCCTCATTGTCATTGGCAAAAAAACGTTTAAATAAAACAAGACTCGAGCCAGACATTTAAAGAAGCATTGATTCATGCTTTAAGACAACAAATATATATTATATATTATCAATCATTTTTTTAATTAAATATTATTACAATAATTTACACTTGCCATTGAAATTGTTTATTTTATTTTACATTGCAAAGGTCTCCCTGTTAACAATAATCAGTATACAGTCATAAACCACAAGCAAAAGTTAGCTACATTAGAAAACATACACACACAAGCAAACAAATTAAGTTCTCATTCACCGATACTAAACAATAATTACATAGGAAACCAAGGGATATAGGCAGTGTTTAGTAATACAGTAAAACTGTCCAAAAAAGGCTGATAAACATACATTTAGAACGACAATCGCCTGAGTATTAGTATACAGTATAATCAACCATGTCAACCATGTCTTCTACTGTAACAGTTTCCCCCAACCTCACCAGTTCCCCTCTGTCTCTCCTCCTGGGTAGAAACAGTTATACTCCCTTTGACTCCATATGAACAGCAGTGAAGGAAATGAAAGCTTCAATTACTCCTTACACAACATCAAGAGATTAATACAAAAAGAGACCAGGCCTCCTCCTATGTGAGTAGGGAGAGGGGGAAATAACATGTGTATTGTCTGCGTGTCTTTAATTAAAGCACTAACATGGTTACACCGCGTGTCGTATTATCAGAAAGAGGGATATGGATTCAGAGCGACGTGACAACAGGGGAGTGATTATGTGTTTGTGTTATCAAAAGCCACGCTGATCGCACACAGTAATTGAACTTTATGATTTTCTCTTTTTTTTACCCCCACACTCCACTAATGGCTTTCCTTCCCTAATAGTCCTTGCAAATATCACCACGAAAAACATTTTCCATTAGAGTGACATTACCACAGATGGAGTTTAATAGAAAGACTGGACAGGCGCGCACACACACACACACATACACCATAGCCCCTCGCCCTCAGCGTAATTGCCTGCACATAAAACACTCACAAACACAAACGAGCAGACACACACGCACACACACACACACACATGTAAGGGTAAATCCACGACTAGGTGTGCTGTTATCAAAAAATAATGCATGACACAGAGCAAAGAACCCCGGGTTCGCCTCCGAGAAGTGCATTATTTTCCGATAACCCCTTACCACACCTAGGAGTGGATTATCCTGCTTATACCACGGCCACTTGGGAATCGTTGAAATGTAAGGGGATTGATTCATATTTCCGATTATGTCTGAGCATAAAAACGTTGGGCCTGACTAATGCCTGCAATCAGTCAAATCAATTCATTTAGAATGTCACCTTATCGTACATTCCATTTGAACTGGGAAGTCGGAATTTCCGAGTTCCCAGTCGGAAATATTAACTGGAACGCCCCCTGAAGTCCGACCTCAAAATACAAGATGGCTGCTCCACTTATCAACAGCAGAATACAACAGTGAATGCTGTAGTAATATACTGTTTATAGCACTTATTTGTCTCATTAAATCAGTCGTACACACAGTACTGTCCAGCTTCTACCTGTGGACATGTTGTTACAGTGTTTGTATGCTTAAAATGCTGCGTAATGCGTTATCAACTGGTATTGCTAACAATTTCTAACATTGGCTTGTGTCGTCATTCCCACATCCGACTTCCGAGGTGAGTGGAACACAGCATTAGTGACACTGGCAACGGAAAATCTTTCTAAATGTAGGCCCATCGGAGTCCCATCAGCCTACTTTATAGACTACATGAGATGTACGCAATTGAATAAATACTGCACATATATACACAGAAATGCTTTGTTAGCTCAATCTTGTGTAACATGCATTTTGAAGCTTGAATCTGCCAATGCCAGAGTAGTAACATATCTTTCAAGGAGAAGTGATTTCAGCAAGGTTTTTATTGTTTTGTATTTTGCCATCTTGTTAAATGCTAGTATGTAATGAGTAAGCATATGTAATGAATGAGGCCAGCTGATGGGAGTTGAGAAAATGTTATATATATAACAACTCAGATTAGAATCACACCATCATAATCTCTCTCTCTCTCTCTCTCTCTCTCTCTCTCTCTCTCTCTCTCTCTCTCTCTCTCTCTCTCTCTCTCTCTCTCTCTCTCTCTCTCTCTCTCTCTCACACACACACACACACACACACACACACACACACACACACACACACACACACACACAGCGGTGCTACTTGGCGGCGCTGCAGGCCTGGCAGGCCTCCAGGCCATGGGGGTAGCAGGCCTGGCAGCGCAGGTCGCTGATGGACTCGTGGAAGCGGGTGGCCAGCATGGACAGCTTGCTGCCATGGCACAGGGAGCAGGCAGCCCGGCCGGAGCCACCGCACTGCTGGCAGCCGCTGGCCGTCTCCTGCACACACACACACACACACACACACACACACACACACACACACACACACACACACACAGGGATAAACACACACATGGGACGCATGGACACACACACACACACACACATACAGGGATACACACACACATGGGTTGCACACACACACACACACACACACACACACACATACACACATGCAGGGATACACACACACAGGACGCATGGACACATATGGGATGCACAGATGTGCACACACACACACACACACTCAGGCATGAGTGACTGCCTGAAGGAAAGAGAGAGTGAGAGGGGGTGAGAGAGAGAGAGAGAGAGAGAGAGAGAGAGAGAGAGAGAGAGAGAGAGAGAGAGAGAGAGAGAGAGAGAGAGAGGAGAGGTAGAGAGAGAGAGACTGAGCGATGTGGTGGTGGTGGTGATGATGAGGTTGAATGGGAGAGTAATGAAGTGGGGGTGGTGGAATGGGGAGGTGGGGGTGAGGAGCTGGGGGGAAAGAGGAGGGAGCGAAGAGAGTGCATGAGTTTGGTAATGGAGAAAGATGTAGAAAGAGTGTTAAAGGGAATTTTCCTTTTCACACCTACCCAGGCTTTTGTGTGCACCCCAGACAGTTTTTAGGTTGCTTGCTTCAATATTTAGATGTTTGATACCCGTGTGATCAAACGCTCCTCCATCTAATAGAAGCCCATTCAACATCAAACTTCATGTTAGACTCATTGTAAACCCATGTCCCGTCTTCTCATTACTGATATTGTCCTTCTAATGAATACTAACTCTACATAGTAGTACAGAGAGAGAGAGAGAGAGAGAGAGAGAGAGAGAGAGAGAAGTAAATACAGTATTAGAAGGACGTACTAGAGAGGGGGAATATGAGGTCTTGTTATTTGAGCAAATTAAACCTGATGGGGGAGTCAACACTAGACGGCAGACTTTTAAATGTTACAAAGGAGAACATTAGCTAAATATTTGCTAGCGAGAGGGCCTGAGGGAATTACACTCAACTAGTTCTACACTGACTGTCATTCTAATTCTATCTTTAAAAGCCTTTATTTGTTCAAATGACAACATAACAGACAGGCAGACAGAGAGACAGACACAGATTGACAGACTGACAGACTGATAGATCGACAGACTGACAGACTGATAGACAGATAGACAGATAGATAGATAGATAGATAGATAGATAGATAGATGAACAAGTCATGAACATTGCACACTATGCAATATACAGAAATACGCCACTTTAGCGGTTGGTATGATTTGTAAAAAACACCCCAGTTCAGAGGCTAACTGAACTAAAATATTAGAACATTAGAGAATACAGGCTCAGAGGACTTTATACTAGAACAATACTTCAAACTTTACTTTCTTCGTTACTATCCAAACTTCTATGCAATGGCTGTGTTCGGAATCACATACGAACGTACTATTCAAAATAAGTATGACGTCAAATTGAGTATGTCGTACGTTCACACTGCATAGCATGTGAATTTTGTGTACGTGAGAAATGCCTGGAGGTATACTACATTAGCAAGAACTTCTGAGTATGCGGCCTGAGCTTACTGGAGATACTCAGCTGCCCCACAATGTGTCTCTTCAGACGTCACCTCACATCTCCCAAAACGTTGGAGCCAATTTCCAAACAGGCGTCATTTAGATAAACTGACCACACATTGGAAATCTACAGGGTGACTTTATCGACTGAAAAAAAAAATTAAAACTCAATAAAGTGACACATAAAGAGTCAAATTACAACAGCTTTTAGCCTTCTTAAAAATCTCAGCTATCGCTATTGGTTGGTGTCAAATGCATTCTGGGATACCTGGCTGTATACTTCCGTGTGAACGGTCTGCTGGTAATGGCATACTTAGTTTCCGAAACCGGAACCAAAGGTTCCGAAACAGCCAATCACTCAAAACATACTATTTATACTTTAAATTATTAGACCAAGAACACCCTAGCAACCACCTAGAACACCATAGAAACCACCTTGCAACCACCCAGGACACCCTAGCAATCACCCAGAATACCCTAGCAACCACTCAGTACACCCTAGCAACCCCCATATAAATCCACACAAAACACCATAAAAACCACCCAGAACACCATAGAAACCACCAAAAACATCCTAGCAACCACCTATAACACCCTAGCATCAATTTAAAACAACATTGCAAACCACCTGTAACACTAGAACACTATCAACCACCTAGAACACCCATAAACTAATTCCTTCTTTCAATAACACAAAATCCTTTCAACTTATAGTCCAACCTATAGTGCTGTGTAAAATCTATATAGATAAATAGATACAAAAATAATAATTGGGCTCCAACAACCATTAATAAAACACCCTAGCAACCACCCAAAACACCCTAGCAACTACCTAGAAGACCATATAAACAATCTAGAACACCCTATCAACCACATAGAACACCATAGAAACCATCTAGAACACCCTAGCAAACATCCTAACAATCACCCAGAATTCCCTAGCAACCACCCATAACACCCTAGTAATTGCCCATTACACCTAAGCAACCACCTAGAACAGTGGTTCTCAACCACCGGGCTGTGGACCGGTACCGGGCCGTGGACCATTGGCCACCGGGCAGTAGAGATTCAGAAATTATTTTTTTTACTTCTATAAAATTCAAATATGTTCTATTATCATTTTTACAGTCTATTTGTATTGCACCTAATTCAATTTATTAGCACAATGAGCAACCGAGTGTCATTAACCCAGCTATTGTTGCCTCAGTTTAAGTAAAAAATTGCATTGGGCGCCACCCTAATACAAAATGACTTTTCAAGCAATTTCTCTGTTGGGGATTTTTGCTTTTTGAATTGTGTCGCTCCCGTCATCTTGATCGTTTGGTGTTAGGTGGTCATACAACTCCCAAAAGTCTGAGCTGTCTTAAGTCATAAGTCATAAAATCAAACATGTTTAATATTATTGTACGTTTTTTAGATTTGGCTCATGCAAATAGTGAAATTCAATGACGACTGGTTGGAAACTGGTGGGAGTGAACATGGGTGCCACTTTGACATGTCCTCCCATTTGTACCACGATAGAGTGGAAAAGGAAAAGTGGACAGAAATTGCTGCAGCCCTCGAAATCCATAGTGTCTTCTCTTATTCACTTTGGCTAGTTTTTCAGCACTGCACACATAAGGGCAGCTGTGGCCAAAAGCTGCTTGTCTCTGCTCCATTGTTCAACAGTTTTTCTTCCTGTAAATTTCCACCAGGAGCATGATGGGAAATAATCTCAAAAGGAATCTAGTTGTAGTCTTGTAAATAGTGACCTCTCAAGATCCCCAGTCTTTTCAAAATCTTATAGTCTCATGACACATTGTCTTTAGATGTGAAAGGGGGTCAGACTTTAGTCTTTTCAAAGACTTCTAGTGTATGGTAGGCATTAGTCGCCCAAAAGCATATGTCTGAATAAAGATATTTCACAGCCCATCAAATGCCTGTTACTATGCAGTTTGTGTTTGCTAAACGTGCACGTCCCAACCTCCATATTTGGTCGTGACATTATATAGATCAGAGATCAGGGAACATAATTAGCGCTCTTCGTGGATAGATGCGTTATATATAACTAAGATAACAATAGCAAAGAAACAGACTTTGATAGTTTGATACATGTGTTTGATTTGTTAGTGTTTGACATGGCACAATTGAGAACAGTTATAGGTTAGGACTGTCTATTAATAATGGTCCAGTTGCTGTGTTTACTTATATTAGATGAGGCAGGCATACAGTATAACGATGGCCAAAAAAAACCAAATTATATATATTGCATCGCCGATGAAGCCCCCCCCCCTATCAACAAAAAGGTTGAGGAGCCCTGACCCAGAACACCATAGCAAACCAACAAGAACACCCTAGCAACCATCCAGAACACTAGCAACTGTGCAGAACACCCTAGCAACCATCCAAAACACCCAAGAAGCAACATATAACACCCTAGCAGCCACAATAAAACTGCAGCACTACTTCACACCACTCTACTGTACATTTCCAATATACCAGGTACTAAAAACTTGATTTTCAGCAAGCTACACACCACAATTTCTTCTGAAATTGTCCATTTTGTAGTTCTCTCTTCTTCTCTCACTCGCTTTCTCCGAGGCAGAAGAAAATGAGAAAATAACAAGAGAGGTGAGAATGGCAGGAAGGAGGTGAAAAGAACAGCAATCCGCCAAAGGAGGTGTTTGTGGGAGTGTGTGGGAGTGTGTGTGTGTTGCATGGGAGGCCGTGCCAGGGATCGAGAAAAGGAGAGAATAAAATAGTGCTGTCGTCTGTTATTGTTTGCAGGGTGATGGATAACTCTCCTCAATGGGAGAGAGCAAGAGAGAGAGAGAGAGAGAGAGAGAGAGAGAGAGAGAGAAAGGAAAACACAGGAATGCAGGTGATGTAGGACCAAAGTGATGACACTGGGTGTAGTGGTGAGTGGGAGGCTGTATGGGGGTGAGGTGGTGATAGCGTAGTAGCCAGTAGACATGGGTGTGGGGGGGGGGGGGGGGGGGGGGGGTAAGTAGTGATGTATACATTTAGTTAGGAATTACTTCCTTATCACAGGAAAGAGAAAGAGTGTGAGTGAGTGAGATAATCCCAATAACAACACATGCACACACACACAAACACACACACACACCTCTCACAATGACACCAGTGTCATTTTGATTGGAAGTTGATTGTTTTAGTGGCTAGGAGGGAGCATTATCTACCTCGACAGCTTATTGATCTCTTGTGGTCCGAGTAGAAAATGTTGAAACAGAGCCAGCCTGGGATGTTGTGTGTGTGAGTCATTTTAACTGATGTTATATAACATCTTTGTGTTGTTTTTTGGTAAAGATAGCTGACCCCAATTAAATCTGGTGGGAGTTTGTTTTTCTCTAAATGTCCAACAAAACTGGCAATGAAAAGTGTTTATGAAGGTGGGCTGCTAGGGATTGAAGAATAGATGTACAGGACTCCTGTATGCATACACACAAACCCAGGTCATGGATATTCATTAACATTATCTTGCTCATTCACCCCCCAAACCACTACTAGAAGTCATACACACACTCATTTACATAAACACATGGATACACACGCACACACATACACACACACACACATTCACACAGGGTGCGATTTGCTGGTGGGGATGGTGGGGACTTTCCCCCCCTCTGGTTTACACGTCCTACCCTCTGCTGAATTATTTTCATCCTCGGTGGGGACAAAATTTATCCCCCCCCACCCAAAGAATTTTCACCATTAAATCGTAATTATTAACAACCAAAATACAAAGGGTCCGTGTTCATTTTGATTGTGCTGTGATTTTGATCTATCGGGAGTGAGTCAGAGGCGTCGCACTCGCAGAAAGCAGTTTTATTTTGAAAACCAACCAGATTTTCTTGCGTTTCACAAGTCCAACTTCCTGTCTGCGTCATCCATGCAAAAACAAAAGCTTAAATCAAATGGAGAAAAAATGAAAAGAATCCAGAGCAGCATATCATCATATTTTATAAATATAAATATATATATAAAAATATATTAAAAAGGCTGAAGTGCGTCATCAGAGCAGACTGTTTTCATAGTCTGACCTATAGTCTACCCGATTAACCATTAAAAACGTAAACAAAACAACAACAAAAAACATCTTGCCAGCACATTGTGGTATTTCATGTTTTCTGTTTAATTAACATTTTATTTTTATTTGGCAAATTTAAAAACAATATTTTGAGAAAATATTTCTGCAAATGCAGAAATATTCAAAATAGGCCTACCGCCTACGTTACACACTACGAGTGTAAGGTTTATCTACACAAAAATCCAAATTACCACACTGTTGTGTGGTAATTTTTCTGAATAAAATGTTTCTCAAAATTATCCCCCCCTCTGGTTTTTTCACAAATCACACCCTGCATGTACACACATGCACACACACTCACCAACACCCATCTACACAACACACATGCACATCCCCAAGTCTATTCCCATGTGTGCGTCCCCGTTGAGACAAAATGTCCTATGCTCATCGGCAAACAATACCCCGCAACCCGACCGTCACTTTCCACACAAAACCATTCAGGAGGCAGAGAGTCGCACAACAGGAGGAGGCAGAAGTAGACGAAGAGGCAGAGAGAGGAAGAAGCAGAGAGAGAGAAAAAAGGGAGCTCTGGTCAAGAGAAAGAAACAGACAGAGAGAAGAGGAGAGACTGAGAAGGTATGAGGAACGAGCAGATGAAACGGTGAGCAGAAACACAGCAAGCAACACAACAGGGGTGTGTGTGTGTGTGTGTGTGTGTGTGTGTGTGTAGCGTAACCTTGGCAACGTCGGTCAGGGACCATTACCTTGTCCTCAGCGTCGCCTAATGTCTTCCCCCTCTCCTTCCCCCTCTCCTTCCCCCTCTCTTTCTCCTTCCCCCTCTCCCTCTGCCCTCCGTCACGAGTAGATGACGGAGATCTCCTGGACCTCCTCCTCCTGCTGTGGGGGCGGGCCTCTTGGCCTGCGCTGCGTCTCGGTGGTGTGTCGGGGGTCCTCTGGGGGGGCGTGTCGGGGGTCCTCTGGGGGGGCGTGTCTGGGGTCCTCTGGGGGGGGCGTGTCGGGGGTCCTCTGGGGGGGCGTGTCGGGGGTCCTCTGGGGGGGCGTGTCGGGGGTCCTCTGGGGTGGTGCCCGGATGATGCGCAAGTTGCTGGTGTAGATTATGATCTTGCCAAAGTCCAACACTGAGGACTGAGAGATGGGCGGGGGGGGGGGGGGGGGGGGGGGGGGTTCTGAATACACCATCTTTATACCCAGTTGCTTTACATAACATGCGTAATCTGGGATCCAGCTGTCTTACTGTGCTATAGCGGAACTTCTGGGGGGAGACAGCACAGAGCCTGGGCCAGAAATCACCTTGTTTCCTGTTTTGTTGTGAGATATTCTACACTTACAGATCTCCGATCAGACTTTAGCTTATTAAGTCTGATAATCTAAAGTCTGCTTTGTGAGACTTTACATGTGATCAAAGGATATGGACTTATGAAAAGGGCAATATGGATTTATGAAAAGCCAATTTTTGGAACCATAGAAAAGTGCATATTCAGGACGATATTGACACTTTTCTGACAATTATATTTTCAGTCATTAGGCTACTGAGTAGTAAGGCTTCCTAGGTGAACCTCAAATCCATACAACATCCTGAAAGGATCAACAAGTCTTTGGTAGAAGTCATGTCCAAAATATCATTATATGAAATACTAGCCTTGCAGCCCTTTGTTTTGAGGATAAAACCATACATGAGCCTCGGAGCGAGGAGCCATCGATCTATCCTTCACTTGTTGGACCGATGTATGAATGAACATGCTGCAACTACCGTGCAATAAAAATTGTCTATTTGGTGGTTTGGGATACTTTGTTTTCATTCTGCTTTTCACCTTAACACCAGTTGTTTGCAGTGGTGGAAGAAGTACCCTGATCTTTTACTTAAGTAAAAGTAGTAATACCACACTGTAAAAGTACTCTGTTACAAGTTCAGCACTGAAAATGTTACTTAAGTAAAAGTATAAAAGTATTTGTATCTTAGCAAAAATATATTAGTGAGTAGTATGTAAGTAATAGCGCTCATTTTGCAGAATGACTCATTTTAGAATAATATATATTATATTTATTGGATTATATTTCCTGATGCATTATTATGTGTGAATCGCTTTAATGTTGCAGCTGGTAAAGGTTGAGCTCATTTTAATGTATTCATATATATTTTATATATTACTTTACATAGTAAAGTAATATCTCAGAGGCATAGTGCCTCTGAGATATAGTAGCAGAAAATAGAAATACTCAAGTAAAGTACAATACCTCAAAAGTGCAGTACTTGAGTAAATGTACTTAGTTACTTTCCACCACTTTCGTTTGCTTCAACCCTTAGATGATACAGTCTATATGTATTAAAACTATTTTGCTTAATTTTGCCAAATCTTTCATCTATGAGTGTTTGCCACATAGAAGTTTTTTTTATTCAATTAAATTAAACTATGCTTAAAGCACATGGCAATTCTGGTAACTCTTCACATTAAAAAAAGAGGTATGTTATTATAATCATAGATTACACTCTACGTTCCTATATGTGTTATTCGCCTGAGTGCACATTGCTAGTCCCTATTCTCCAGAACCAGTAACACACACACTGCCTTACATTGGGGTCTCCCTCCGCTCCTTCACCCTGGGACAAAGCAGGTTTGTAGCACCCCATCCCTCTGTAGACGTTGATGCGCTGGGCAATCACACCCGTGGGTGGGTACACACCTGCATATAGACACAGAACACACATGAAAACAGCACTAAACACTTTGTGTCCATGACCAAAATTTGTTGGGGCCTGTTTTCACTGCGGCCAATCAATTTAGTTTTAAATTACATTTAAATTACTATTGTTTTAAATGAAATCATGGATATTGATAGAATAAAACCCAACCGTTGCCCATGGCTATGTTAGGGAGAAGTATCTCTACCTTTTAAATAACCGAGCGGTGGATGGTTTTTATTAATTATTGGTATATTGTTATTATTATATTATACATCATTTATAATATTTTGGAGCAAAAGTGATGGCTGTAGTGAAAATAGGCACAAATTGAAGGTGTTATGTAAGGCAGGAACACACGCACAGGAACCCCCCCCCCCCACACACACACACACACACACACACACACACAAAATACACAATACAAGCAAACCCCAACATAAAAGTACAGTATGCAAGGAATAGCTTACAGCCTAGCCTAGCCTAGCGTAGCATGGTGCGGCATTCTCAAGGGCTCACCCTCCTCGGGGGCGGACTCCTGGAAGCCACACAGCTGGTCCAGCTCCAGGTGGCTGGGGGGTAGCTTGCGGTGGAGGAAGCTGTGGGGGTACTTCTCCTCCGGACTGTCCACCTCCTGGCCGTCCTCATACACATGCTTCAGGACCCTGCCGCTGTACGACGACGCCAGCTTGAACCTCACCTTTAAAGGGCGCCAAGGCAAATGTTCTGCCCTTTGGTTTTGGTTTTTTGTTTGGTCGTTTTTTTGTCAGTGTTTTTTTTTTTTTTTCTTTCATCCAGCTGATTCTACTCTCATTAATTGCACCCATGGGCTAAGCTAATTACCAGAGCCAGATGGTTGTCTCAAAATACTGGCAGGAGGGAGGGAGGGTTACTTTCTCTATACCAGAACTTATACTGTTTGGAACTTGGATGGAACGTGGTTTGTTTCACACCAGAACTAGTTCTTTGTTTCTCTATTCTTGATGGAAGGGGGGGGGGGGGTGGTAGCAGGATAACAATAAGGGGGGGAGGGGGACGGCTCAAGCTAGGGCTATTTTTGTATTTTTGGCAGAGCTCTCTCTCTAGTGTCGATGTGGGGGCAGGCGTTTTGTTCCAAGCACTGGGGGTCTGGTCTGTAGTGCATGTTTAAAGAGGATTGTCTAAGGTGTGAAGTAGCAGAGGACAGCATGAGGGAAAACTACTTTCACCTATTTTTTGGTCCCTGTGAAACGATTCCATGCCATATGTGCTCCTTCTAAATATAAACATGAGGGATATGCATGAAGGACTAATGTATCCAATTCTACTATTACCACAACAGCTCCAAGACTCTTGTATTGCTTTGTACCATTAAACCATGACAAACATATTGGCACTGGGTAAAAGATGCACCACTGAAGTTAAAGAGGAATATTTGACATTTGAAGTTTTTCAAATGTTATTCATGTACAATAACAGATTGAAATACAAATAAAGCAACATGGTTTTGAAAATCCCCTCTATAAAAAAAACTGTCTGGTAAATGCTGGCGTTATTGTCACAACAAGATGCCATGCTTTGAAATGCATTGCAACTTGTGCTTTTCTTCTTTTTTTTTTTTTTTTTTTTTTTTTTTTCTTTTTTTTTACAATTTTACAGCAAAATGCTGCAGAATTAAATCTAATTAGTTAAAAGAAATTTCAATTAGCAATCAATGAAAAAAAAAATCAAACACATACAATGTCTTTTCAAACAACCTGTATTTCAGGCTGGTATACACAAAGGCCTGCCAAGTTTCCATATAGCGGTGTCTCTTCCTCCAGCTTTATCATCTTAAAGGGGTAGTTTGGAATTTTGGACATAGGACCTCATTTCCAAGTCAGCCAGTGTGTTATTTATCATTGGAGACGTTTTCAACACATTTCATGCAGTCCTTCTAGTTGCCCAGTTCGCTGGTGCTAAGCTAGCGCAAGTCAACGGTAACGACTAGCCTGCCAATAAAAATAGTTTTACCCACTCCACAGTACACCCAAGGCAAATCAATTATAACACCAGACTATCGATGTAAATGTCTGTTGATAGAATAATGTTAGAAATAAACCAACCTTTCATGGCATTGCATTTTGAGGGACTTTTGAGTGTCTCAGCAGCAGCGTTATACTTCCTGGTAGTAGGCTATGGCAGCGGCGGAGTGATATTACCTAGGTTAGCGGCTCTATAATAGTTTGTTTACCTGCCACTGTCATTGCTCAGAACCACAGACTCAGAGTAGCCTACAGTGCACAAAAGAATTGTATTAGCGAATTAGCCTATTCAATAAACAAGATATGGCCACGTTTGAAGGAGATACCTTTGTGCCTGCTTTTGAAGACGTTGATGAGGAATTTGTTGTATCCAGCGAACCATAATGTAATGCCCATCTGTAGCTTTTATTGTTACAATTTTTAAATGCACACTGAATCACCATGTTGCCTAGTCGTTCGTTTCCAATCCAATGATTCAATCCCGCTACTAATAAGTGTCCCGCGCTTCTGTCACGCGCCTCTCTGTTTACTTTCTGCTGTTGAGATTTGGTTATTGCACAACTAACCTGAGCAAAGTAAAATTCCGCTGCTGCTGAGAAACTAGTCCCTCAAACTGCGATGATTCATGCAATGCGAGGTTGGTTTTATTTCTAACATTATTCTATCAACACAGACATTTACATCGATAGTCTGGCGTTATAATTGATTTGCCTTGGGTGTACTGTGGAGTGGGTAAGACTGTTTTTATTGGCAGGCTAGTCGTTACCGTTGACTTGCGCTAGCTTAGCACCAGCGAACTGTGCAACTAGAAGGACTGCATGAAATTTGTTGAAAACGTCTCCAATGATAAATAACACACTGGCTGACTTGGAAATGAGGTCCTATGTCAAAAATTCCGTACTACCCCTTTAATACTTTCAATATAATGTCCTATAAACTCACCTTCCTCTGCTTGGCCCCCTCATACCGCTGAGTCAACTTCCTCTGAATTTCCTCCATGTCGGCGGGCAGGCAGTGGGGGAACCTCTGAGCCTAACCGTCTGTTGAAGAGGTTTCCTCCTGGGGACTGAATGAGGTCAAGGCAAGGAGAAGACAGAGAGAGAGAGGGTGAATGGATGGATGGATGGATGGATGAAAGAACCAATAGATCCTTGGACGCAGGACAGAGATGTGCAATGGTAGACGGTCTGTCAAGCAATGAACCGCTCACAATGTTCTCAAATGAAAGGTAGGAGGACGGGAAGGCAGTGGCATTGGGAACTAACGTGTTCCTCTGCCCCTGCTCAGCTATGCTTACCCAGGGAGTACACAGTGTTTCAGGGCACCCGCGCTGCGAGCCGATGTGCTGCTCAATTATTCACCATTGGATCGTATGACAAAAGGCTGCTCGCGAAACTGGAATCTTCAGTCATCAAATAATCATGCTCACCCAAACAGAAGCTGCTGTGTGTGTGTATGTGTGTGGTCATGCTATCTTGATGTAACACAACCTGCCATTGCAAAAAAGGACGTAGTGGTTGGTTGGTGAACGAAGTAAAACACAAACAGGAAAGTCCCCTTTCGATGACTTTCACTAACTTTCTAAGCTAACTTTCTTTAGCTAATGAGTTACTTTTGGACTCGCTCAGGTGAGATTGAGATTAATCCTGTTTGTGTCAATAGGACAAGAACAATTCTGCCTTAAACTGTTCATTTTATCTTGGAGATTTTTACACCATATTTACAGGTGTAGGTTAGCTTTAGGTTCATGCATATTCTGTCCTATTAACAGTTAACACATTAAAATGCATTCTAATCAATGCATGATATAAATAAAAGCTGGTAATAAATGAAGAGGCTAAGAAGTAGGTAGATAGACGAGGGTAGAGATAAGAAAAACTGCCTATGAACTGCCTATGCCTCATCATGAGGCCATACACAATGTATTGATTTTCTTTAGAGATGCACATGTCACCCTTCACACATGTATTTGGCCATTTGTGTCATTCTGACGTTATTATTTTTATTTACCCTCTTAAACCCAAAGGCTTAAGAGGGTAACGGGGCTCTACTTAAGAATAAGAATAATTGCTCCATAAGAATTTACAATAAAATAATAAGCAATACATTTTATTCTCATCCTCAACATCAACTTGCCAGTGGTGTGGGTTCATCAGGCTTTTTAAAATAGCATCAGGCTACTTTAGAGAATGCTAACCTACCAAATAGCTTCCATTAACCCCACTCAGCGAGTCAAGACCAATCTGGCAATTATCCTCCCCGAAGGCAACCGCCATTAAAAGTCTAGCAACTGTACATGTGCCGTCTGAAGATATTTCCCATGTGCGGGAAAACCGGGAGCACTGGGACCTCCGTGCGGGAAGGACCCCCGTCAGTCTCCTGCGCACGCTTGCCTGCAGAATGGCAGGTTTTAGTTGCTCAAGCGAGAAATTGTTTTGGGGCGGGGGAGTGTCTCACTGTGAAGGAGTCCTTTGTGTCACAATTTCGGTTGCTTTGAGTTGAAATGATGGCCACTCTCAACCCGACTGGCCGTGGACCAGCTCCACATCGACAGAGGTGCAGTAAGTACGACCTCCGCCTACCCCCCTAACAGGACTAGAACACGTGTGGTAGGAGGCTCTCTCTCACACAATCTGGTTGTTTTTTTTCATTTTCAATGAATATTGGCTTGATGGTACAGTTCCAAACCAATCAATACAAGTGTTCATCCCAAAGCAGTGCTCAAAATGCCTCTGAGCAGCACAAATAAGAGGACAAGTCTGGTCAAGCCATACATTCAAAGCCGAACAAAGGTGCCTGGATGCAGCATGTTTTCTAAGCTACAAGGCCTGGCCTTTTCACATTAGTGAACACTTGTTAAAGGGAACCCCGGCTATGTCGACTTGTAGTTCTTAAAAGATAAATGTTAGTATCAATTATTATAAAGTGATATAAAAAACCGTCTTAATGTCTTCGGAACCGGGTCACCAATAGGTAGCCTCAAAGCTCGATAGCCGGCGGCGCTGTCCGGGTTGCTGATCCTCCTGCCGGTCAGCTAGGAGCAGCTACGGAGCTGTCCAGATTGCTCAGTGGTCCCGCCTTATTAGATAGCCTACCTTATTTTGCACATGTATACATTTGTTGACATATCTATAGAAAGACCATGTTATTTTTCTATATCAATAGTAGGATGTTTGTTGTTTATCTATTAGCTTCAATCAGTAACTCAAGTCCTCAGATGAAAACCCACAAAAGTTAATGCTAAGTATTAAAAAGATGAATGCTCTGGTTGCAGGTCTTACAGATATGCCTCATATCGGCAGTTTACATGGTGGATGCATGGCAGACTAGGGAGAAGAATCCGCAGTCATTCCTGCATGTGCAGTTACCAAAATAAGAAATGTCTACCCAGAACCAAGTGGAATCTATACAGGGTTTGAGGATGTAGATATTGATGATACAGAAGTAGATGAATCACAGAGAGATTTCAATTAAACATTTAAAACATTTTAATGCATTTCATCATGAGCACTTTAATGTCTTGCAATGTTTAAACAACTTTTCTGTTTCAGTTATGCAGGGTTCTAGAATTTAAAATTAAAGCCAATGTGGATGTAAAAAATGCTGGTGTGCACATCATATGTGTATAATCATAGACAATCACAATCATAGACATAATCACAATCATAGACACGTACAACTGGCGCAAGGGGTCGGCGGCAATGTCGGCTACCCACCCGACCCGTCTTGAAACACGGACCAAGGAGTCTAACGGCGCAATGAAAGTGAGGGCGCGCCGGCGAGGTGGTATCCCGGCCCCTGTTTATCTGTTTCGGAGCCTATTCTCTTAATGTTGCGGATCGTTTGTAACTTCATTGCAATTTCATTCAATGTACTGTCGTTCTATTTTCCATAACCGTTGTGTTATAATGATGCTATAGGTTTAGGTATACGTTTAGGCTCCTTATGTGAGAAAATTGTCGGGAAAGCATTTGATTGTAGTCTTCGTTTATACCCAGCCGCTCCGACGAGCTCTTTCAGCAGTTGTGGTCGACTAAAAGCCTCAAATGCGTCGGGAGAAAAATGTTGTGAACACAGCCGCGGATCTTGTGGAAATTGTGTCCGTCCACAGGCATCTTCCCACTTCTTTCTCATCTTCTTGTCAGTCCCCTTGTTGCCTTTTGACTGGAAGTCGCACCCAAAAGCAGCACAATGTGGCATTTTACTTAACTCTTAAAAACTTTTACTCTAACTACGCGGGTAAACAAGCACTAACGTCAATAGCTATTCTACCAAGCGCAACCATTCTACGTCATCGATCCCATAGTGCATTGCGCGCGGATTACATGGCGGCGTACGTAGGTCAAAATATGTACTACATATTATATCTTTTTTAAAGAAATGGCAATATTTTATGTGCTTCTAACAACATATTTTACTACAAGAGAACAATAGTGGCGTATTAGGGCCTACAAGTCTACATAGCCGGGGTTCCTTTTAAGAACGGCCCCCACACTGAATAAAGGGACATTTTAGCATCAGCCAAACCCGACCTCACATAACCCAACAGTGTAGCTCCACATTCCGCACAACATCGATAGTGTTGAATGTAAGCAAAATCATTTAAGACATCCCACCCTAGAGAAACGGATTTCAGGGAGGTCACTCACCAACCACCCCCGCCCGCCTGCTCTGTTAACAACGCCAGGAGGAGGCAGAATTAATACACTCCACACCTAAAAACCGGGCTCCAATCCGTAATGCGCTTTAGCTCCGCCTGCGGTGTCGACGTGCTCATTGATTAACACGGGAGCGGAATGAAAACTGATGCGCTTCACGCTTGCGCTCTACACTTACGCTCTACACTTGAGCTTTGGTGTGTTTAGGCAGTACAAAAGAAAATTGTCAATCAAACCTGTCTAATTGACATTTGCAAAAGATTCTCCGTCGCTCGCGGGTACCCTGCCAGTGGTTATATGTGGCAGACTCCTGGTACTTCCGGCAGAGGTGGGATGTCTGTAATTCACCAAACTCTACAAAAAAAACTACAAAAGTAGTAGGCTACACTAACCCTCTTCCACTGTTAAATGTTAGTCTTGTCCCTTCGCTTGACTTCCAGTATGCAATATGATGCAAAAAGGCCTATTCTATATCTCTTAAACTGTTAGCCACAACATTAGCTGCTAGCCAAAGATGCGGGTAATATAAGTTACTCGCTACTGGAAATATTCCGTGTGCCTATGTTTCTTTCTTCCTGACCCGCGGGAGCACTGGCGCTCCCAAATAAAAATGTAATGGTACAAAACCCGTTGTGGACATCGCCACTACAAACAGTTACGATCTCCACAGGGAAATTTGTGCAGTGGCACAGGATACTCCCATGAAGCACCAGGATTTCCAGGAGCTACTGTCAGCTCAGCTGATGGGAGTACCACTGGACTTTTCTCAAGGGGAGAGACAATACAACCACACACCCATTGCAATCTCTCCCACACAGGACCAGTCCAAAAAGGGTACTGCAGGACACAGAAAGTGCATTATCTGCAAGAAAAGCACCCCCTTCTTGTGCAAGGCATGCCAGGTGCCCCTGTCTGTGATTGTGGACAGGAACTGCCATGATGCATATCATCTTCAGTGATATGCATTGGCAGGAAAAAAAGACAATTCCTGGCAAAAAAACACCCATAGACACTGCCCAAAAGAATGGGCAT
The DNA here is from genome assembly GCA_030340625.1 of Merluccius polli. NCBI lineage: Eukaryota > Metazoa > Chordata > Actinopteri > Gadiformes > Merlucciidae > Merluccius > Merluccius polli. Next base: position 208,487 of record JAOPHQ010003138.1, on the reverse strand, counting down.
AACTTATTAACAGAAGAAGCTAGAAGCTTCAAATTACTTCTCGCATAATGAGAAATGTGTGCAGTTTTCTTTGTTGACTTTTTGTTTTTCGTTATTATGGTTTGTAGTGCTGTTTTCAATAAAATAAGTGAAACTTCAAGTTCTGTATTTTGTTTATTTTTTTCAAATGGGGCTGCATTATAACATGATTTCACACACATTTTAGTGTCACTGCTTTAATTTTAACTACACTCGTTTTTCACAACTTTTTTTAAGAACATACCTGCTGTTGATTTAATTTTCTTTACTTAACATTCCAATAGATGATCATTTTTGTCATTTTTCATTCATGTATCTATGTACATATTTGATCGAATATGTTAATGACATAAACATTTTATATATATATATATATATATATTTTTTTTTTAATAGTTATTCCATTTATTAATTATTCACTATTGTCTTTTAAACATTACTTTGCACTCTGAATAATGGTGTTTAGCAAATATACTCTGGAGTGTATCCGATGCTCAATGTTGCATGTGCATAATTTCATAGCTCACGGTCTAGGACTAGAAAAATATTGGATAGTATAAATTGTACTACAAGAGAGCTGAAAGCCTACGAATGTAGTTATTTTAAACTTTGAATGGATTATTTTGGTTCTAAAGAAATGTGCTGTGTTGAGGTACATCACTTACAAGGTTTATGATTGAAGAGATGGTTGGCACTGAGGAAGAAGTATATTTCTTTCAGCCTTTTGATGTTAATGTGTATACCTGATTCTCTTGCTGCTCTTTAACCCTAACCCTGTACTTAAAATCAATATGAACTGTTGAATATCTTTCTTTGAACTTATTTGTGTATCCATCTCACAGATGCAATGTTGGAATAAAACCGCTTTATGGGCCCGGACAAGTACAATATTGCGGGCTGGCATGAGCACTTTGTTAACAGGGGCCACCTGTCTTGTTTTTGAAGTGCCGTTTGAAGTGGAGTTTGAGTGGCGGCGGGAAGGAGGGGCTAGGGGGTGCTTGATTGAAAAAGTCTTAGCTACCCCTAAGCACCCCCTGAATTTGGTTGTCTTTTTTAAAAATATAAATATGCACAGAATTATGTATAAATGATGTATGTTTCAAAATGTTTTCAATATTTACACATTTACAAATATTTTCGTCAGGTCTGTGTGCAGTTAGTAAGTAGGTAGAAGACATTTGCAACTGGCCCAATATTCAGTGGACAGATATATACGCAAATTTGCTGGACAAACCTAGTGTGTACACCAGATTGACATTACGAGCATGCAAGTCACTAGCACAACCATGTCCCGTTAAGAGTCAAGTTTCTGTACAAGACAGAGTCCAGTCAGAGTCCAGCGACAATTATGAATTTGAAAGCATGGTTTTCCTCGTCTATCCTACCAGTGTGTAATAATAACTTATGATTATAATGGGTTTATTTTTATGTTTTAATGAAGTGAGGATGTGTCTGATCTTCTGAGAGCAGCTCTTCTCTACAGCTCAACACAGCCACCTTCATTTGAGAGAAAGAAGTGGATGTAATTATTTTTGGGGGGAATGCTTAATAATTGCAATGAAGCCATAGACGCCGCCGGTTGTGCAAACAAAATCTCATGTGGTAGGATATCGATTCTTACAACGAAACAAACAACAACCGGTAATATTAATGCTGCAAACAGTTTTAATTCAATGTATAAAGTCTGATAATCGTCTGATGATGTAGACTGTAGAAGGGTCTATAGTGTGTCGGACTTGTTGTAATGGTATACAAAATAGTTGGAATTAGTTGGTTGGAATTATGGAGTGCTTCACTTTTGCCACCCTTCCTCGAAAAAGCGAGGAAGGGTGGATGTAATAGAGGACTTGGTGGAAATGGCGCTGGATGGTTCGGAAGAATCAAACAGTGACGATACAAATGAGAGCGAAGGGCAGGGAGAGAAGTCTACTATTGCCACTGCTAGCGGTGCCGTCGCTGGCAACATACCTGGTCCAGCGGACTTAAGTCAAGATCCAACTGAAGGACCAAGGTGTCCTGAAATAAAGTCTTTCCCGACTTAAAAATGTGGATCTCAATTAAGGGGATTTAGCAACTCTTGGTTCCAACAACACTCTTGGCTTGAGTACTCAATCTCAGTTGATGCATTATTCTGCTATGGGTGCTGGAATCTATAACCGTGGGTCAGGTGGTCATCATCATCGCATGGAAAAATCCTTCACTCATCTTTCACTTTTCAAAACTGGAGGAAAGCTGCAGCATCACTGGATCAACACAATTCAAGTGCCCCCCACAGATCAGCTATGGAAGCGTGTGCTGAATTTAAGGTGTGTGCAAAAAGTGGGTCAAGGATTTTAACAACTTGATGTTGGACACTCCAAGATTGTACAGGAGAACAAGGTGTACATGTGAGCTGTAATTAAGTCACTACGATTTATTTTAACAATTAGTCAGTAAGAAATTAGCAATGCACCAGCAGAGGACATTTTATGGAACTGTTGAATCTGCTTGGAAAATGTGACTACTTTGTACTTTGGCAAGGAAGTTAGCTAGTGGGCCTGGCAATGCAAAATATGTGCACCACGATATCCAGAATGAATTGAATTGAAATAATGGCTAACATGGTAAGGGGAGAAGTAAGCCACGAGGTGAAGTTGGGGGAACACTTTGCTTCGATGGTTGATGAAACCAAGGACATAAGTAAGAAAGAGGAGATCTCTGTTGTATTGCGTTATCTTCGCAATGTTGACATTCACAAAGAATGCTTGGACTTCACTCCAGCAGATGACCTAGATGCACAGTCTTTGCTCATCAGTTAAACAGACTTTAGCGAAGAGTAACAGAATAAAATATGCATTGCACAGTGCTATGACAGGGCATCAGTAATGTCTGGGTGCAACAATGGTGTCCAGGAAAACTTTTGCCAAGAAGGTCCACACACGCATTACATTCATTGCCATGCACAGACTTGGTTTTAGTTGCTTGTGTGCATAATGTGAAACCAGTCACAGAATGTTTTGCAGTAGTACAGATGCTGTATCTTTTTTTTTCTGGCTCTGTTGTACGCAAGCTGTTTATTGAAAAGCAGCGAGAGCTTGAGCCCACCAAATAGGCAGTTGAACTAAAAAGGTTATTAGACGATGGTCTTGTCAGTATAATACATTGTGGGCCATCAAAAGAGCACTCCCTGCCATTTCAGCGAAGACGTTTCTCGCATTTCTCGCAGATGTCAGCAACGAGTCAAATGCTCATAGGGCGACCAAAGCAAGATCACTGAGGGGATTGATCGATGGACAGTTTGTTCTGCACATCACTATGCTGGAAAGCATCTTCATTGATCATCTACAGGCCAAAGATTTGGAGCTGGCATCTGCCACTGATCTGGTAAGTTCAGTTGTCGATGCCCTAAATGAGAAACGCAATGGTGAAACGTGGAGTGAAATCTGGGAGTGTGTGCATTGGCTGGCATTGAAATGCAGCAGCCTCATGTGAGCATGTGAACAGCACAGCCTGTTCGTGTTGGTATAGTCTAATGTTAAACATTTTGTAATGTTTTGTACGTTATGGATTTTAATTATTAATCTAGCAAGTAGATGGCTCTGCATTAGCCTACCATATTCAACTCCAAGCCAGTCCTTTGTTTCTGCACACTGCTACAATATTTTGTCCATCACCTGCTATAAATAATCCAGCTCCCTCATAGCTCCCTCAGTCAAAATGTGCTGGCGCTTCTGCTGATGCCAGAAATCTCCAACCTCTTACCCTTCTGGAAATTAGTTTCATTCAGCAGGTACATATTTTAAGCTCTAATAATTGTGGGTATTTGTAAACAGCGCTGATGACAATTGGTGATATTAATTATGAATGTGGAAAACAGTTACCCTTATTTATGCCTTAGTAACTGCAGTTGGCCATCGTTTTTAATAATAATCCACGGCAATTTAAAAGAAGACAACATCATAATTGTCGAGACCAACCGCTAAAAGTCAAACTGATTGACTATGGGTTGGCCGTCCCCATCTCCAATTTAGAGGTCCGCAAAACCTTACAGGACCTGCAATACAGGTGAGTTCTACCAAGGCCTGGTCACACCCTCTGTTGTTGTAGGTTTACATTTGACTGTAAATGTTACGCATGGAAAATGTCAAAGGGTTCTAATGCATCTCATATAATACTGTGGAAACATGATGGTACTACTTGTGTATTTCTCATTACCCTTCAGGTCTCCCGATATTCTCTTGGGCCTGCCCATCACAGAGGCCATCGACATCTGGCCGCTAGAGTGTGTGATTGCCTCCCTGTTTTTGGGAGCTCATCTGTATGATGCTGTGATGAATTACCTCATAATCATGGTTTAAACTAACACCAGACTTCCCCTTGTAGAGGTAACACATTACACACTAATCTCTTAAGCTCTGTGGATGCATTCAGTATAATGCAGGCTAATGTGTTGCTGTGTTGTCTCTACACTAGTATAATATATCTTAAATATATGTTGTTTTAGACTCCAGAGGAGTTTTACAACAAGCCAGATATGGAGCAGGACAGAGAACCCCTTGGGCCATCTTTGGTAGATATTTTAAATAATAGTTGACAAATAACTGTATTCCAGTAATACCATTCGAGATGTGGCTTTGAGCTTTATTTAATTGACATCGTTTCAGAATTCAGTTGTATCCAGGGGAAGCAGAAGATGTCTTAACGGCATTCATGGATTTTCTGAAAGGGATGCTAGAAATAGACCCTCATCTAAGATGTGGCCATGCTGCCAGAATATTATGGCCACAGTTTGTAAGTGTTTGTTCATGTTCAAGTCAGTCCATGTATCTGAAAGTAAAGGAGATTGAGATTAAACTTTTCATGCACTTTCTGTCATAACTTACATATTATAAATGTTTTTTATATATATTTCTCTTTTGTTTAATTAAAGATCCATTCCTGGTGTGGTTGAAATCCTGAAATATAATCTCTGCTCAATAAACTTACTTGTGAAGTATTTATTTAACCCCAAAAAATCCCAACGGGACTTAAAAGGGCTTATATGTAACACCACATCTTCGCCCTCATTTAGTATGCCAGGATCTATGAATATGCTAATATGACACAGCCTTAGGGCCTAGAAGTTACTAAATCTTTCCGCAAAACCCATAGATTTCTGCATCAATTCTCAAAACAGTCTGGATTAAATTGTTCAATCACTACACGGTATATATCAGTGACGCGAGCAGGCACATCAATTCGATCTTTGAAAACAAAGTAATTGGCTTGTGCCATGGTAACAGCTGGGATGGCAGGGAAGAGACCAGCCTTCACCAAAACATTGACAGATGCGGATATTTTGTGGATTTAAATTTTAAACCATACAAGCTAACCTAAGGACATGCATGCAAGCTAAGGACATGCATGCAGATCATCAGTATATCTTCAAAAGCCTATTGCGACCCAGGTAAGTGGGTGAAATCAGGTTTACTGGCAGTTTATGTGACCCGGAAACTTAGTATAATTATAATACAGTGTTGGGTCATAAATGAGGCTAGGTTCTGTCAGAAACCGTGGGTTTGGATCCTACAACTGAACAGCAGTCTGTCGACTGTTGTTTTTGCCATTTTCTGAGCTTAGCAGAACAAGAAACAACTTTTTGATAGTTGGCTACTGTTAGCGTGAGGCTATCCTGCATTTGCATATGTCTGTGTGACGAAACACGGACAGACACTGGCACAATCAGCGCAATAGGCAGTGTGTAGGCCTACTGTGAAGGACCATATTTGTTGCTAGAATATTAAATCAGCACTGATTTGTGCACCGAAAGACATTAACCACCGGAAAAGCAAGATTTTTTTTTGAATTATAATGAAATTGAAAGATATATATATTAGGGCTGTCAAACGATTATTATTTTTTAACTGATTAATCGCATAGTATTGGCGAGTTAACTCAAGATTAATCACAGTTTTTAAATTATATTTTAAATTCACTCCCATTGAAGTTAAATGAGATAATCAAATGGAATGACACATTGTCATTCATACCAAATAAGGAGAACTCCGGTGTAAACTGGTTCTGGGATGTTTAGTATGAGAACCAGTTCCAACGTTACCATGGTGATTAAAGGAGAAGCTAAGTTAGCTGTTTTTAGCTGATTCTAACAAACTGCTATACGTTTGATTGCTACGGGCATCTCACCTGGTAAAAAATAAATCACTTTTTTAAAGCACTTACAAGGCTAGAAATAGCCTGACACTTCTTTGGTAGTATAATGAGGGTCTTAACATATAAAACGAGGCACTGACAACTTTGTAAGTGTACAGATAGTTTATTAAAAAGCATATTTTATACACACAATACCTTCAGTAGTTCACCCGTCGACGCCATATTTTTTTTTAGGCTGATAAGTCGATTGATGAACACAGAGCTTGCGTGCGATCACGCGAGTGCGTTAATGCGTTAATCATTTTTTCTTAATCAAATTAAAATAAGATTGTGTTAACGCGTTATTATCGCGCTAATTTTGACAGCCCTATGTATATATATATATATATAGAGAGAGAGAGAGAGAGAGAGAGAGAGAGAGAGAGAGAGAGAGAAAGAGTTGCAATTGCAATTTCTTCTTACAGTGTGTCAGACTATGACCAACATTATTCAGAAGACAGCTTCTCAGCCAACCAATCTGACCCGGGACCCCATGTCCAAAACAAGTCTCAGTGTGGATGTGGAAACACCAGCCTAGGCTCCCTGCCAGTAGGCCTATCCACCCCCCACCATCACGACCCAAGAGTCTGGACAAGAGAGGGAGGAGGGGAACTTGGGTAAGACAAATGTTAGAAAGGAGGACAGTCAAGGAGAGGAGGGAAGAAGATAGGAGAAGTGATGGAGTAGGAAAGGGGATAAGACAAGGAATGTGGACTGGAGGAGGAGAGAGAAGAGGGTGCATCCCCAACAGGATGTTTCCTCCTGATAAGGTGTGGGTGAAGGAAAGGAGAATGTGTCGAAAAGAGAGGAATTCTGAGAGGAAGGAGAACTTTGAAGGAGAAATGGATGAGAAAGAGGAAGACTATAAAGAGGAGGAGGGGAAAGACCAGGATAAAGATAGGTAGAAACAAAAGGAGGACGAATAGGTGGAAATAGAAAATTCAAAGAGAAGGAATGAGGTGGGAATGAAAAAAGTATGACAAGAAGCGTGAAGAAAATTAGGAGAAAGAGGAGGAAAAAGAGTGAGAGCGAGAGGATGGGACAAAGGAAGAGGAGGATAAGGTAGAAGAGGAGAAAAATGAAGATGAGAAGCAGGAGGAGGAAGAGAAGAAGAATGGAGGAAGGAAGCAATATTCTAAAGAGATTATAAAGAGAAGAAAGAAATAGAAGAGACTAGGGCTGTGTTCGGAATCGCATACTAACATGTATTCAAGTATGACGTCAAATACTGCCTACTAAATGAAAGATTAAGTACGCCATTACCAGCAGACCGTTAACACTGAAGTATACACACCGTATACAAGTATACATACTATGCAGTTCTCACTGCATAGTATGTGGATTTTGTGTATGCAAGAAATGCTTGGATGTGTACTAGACTAGCAGGAATTTCTGAGTATGCGGCGTGAGCTTACTGGACATACTCAACTTCCCCACAATGCATTGCATCTCTTCAGACGTCACCTCACATCTCCGAAAATGTTGGAGCCAACTACCAAACAGGCGTCATTTAGATAAACTGACCACACATTGGAAATCTGTAGGGTGACTTTATCGACTTGGCTGTATACTTCAGTGTGAACGGTCTGCTGGTAATAGCATACTTAATCGTTCATTTAGTAGGCAGTATGCAGTGCATACTCATTGAGTATGTAGGCAGTACTTTAATATGCGGTTCCAAACATAGTCTAGGAGAGCAGGAGAGAGATGGAGATTATACAGTGGAAGAGGATAAACTAAAAGAAAGAGGATAAGACCAGGAGTAAAAAGAAATGAGAATGAAAGATGGGAGAAAATGACCAGCAAGGAACATGAAGAAAAATAGTAGAAATTTTAATAAACTTTATTCCGTACCATTAAAAGAGAAAACAAAGAACAAAAAATTAATAATAATAACAATGATAATAATAACAACAGTCCGAAATGGAATAGGAAGAAGCAATGCTTATCTAGTCCTATCCCTATTTTAACACTTAATGATTTCAATTGTAGAAAAAACAAAACAAAAATAATTTTTAAAAAAAACAACCATTTTTAGGCTTGTAAATTAATCAATTTCAGTCTAATATATGTATGTAATATATATATCTATGGTATAATCAAACAAAAAACTTTTGCCATTAGCAAGTGGCACATTCACCTTCTTCGCTTCTATACCTTGTAAAAAAAGTAAGTAATATCATACCTAATACTTCCCAGGTATTACTACTCATACTATCACCACCAGTACTACCATCAGCACCTGAAGGACCATCATAATGACTGGCAACAAGTAGGCTTTTTACACTTCCATTGATTCATTCACTTTCTTTTATAACTGGTGATATACTAATACAGTGTTGGAAAATAACTTGTACTTTAGTTTTTTTTTTTTTTTTTGCTACCTTATACTTCTACTCCACTACATCTCAGAGGTAAATATTGTACTTTTTACTCCACTACATTTATCTGACAGCTTTACCTTGCAGATTCAGATTAACAATACAAAATATAATCAATAAATAAATTATATAAGGCTTTAATGGTTCCCAGGAGGAAATTCACAAGCTACCCAGCAGTATGTAAAGTAATATATAAAATATACAGTATATAAATACTAGTGGTGGGCGATACTGTAAATTTTGGTATCGATCCGATACCAAGTACTTATAGGGTCAGTATTGCCGATACCGATACTGATACGATACTTTTTACTTAAAAAAAAATCTTTTGTGTAGGGGAGAACAGTATGTCATTATGAATGAATGATAAATTCTTTAGGACATATTTTTTATTAATGTATTGAAGTGCACAAAATTATTAGTTATTATTCACTGTAGAATGAATTCTTTACAGCCTTTTTTAAAACAAGAAAAAAATAACAAAAAAATAACAAAAATCTCTCCCTTTTTTCTGCTTTTAAAAGCAAATGAAATAATGTGCACGCAATTATAACTGAAGAACAAACCAACACATAGCTGTGCAATTACATTCCCTGAGCCCCCCCTAGGGGTTCCGCTGCTCCTCTACGTGTTACGTTAGTGAGCCACGTGACGGCACGACAACGAATCACAGCAGAGCGGCAGGAGGCTTGGGGAGGAAGAGCAAGGCGTTCGTTCAAGATGTGAAAACAGCGTTTGCTCAGGATTATAGGCGAGTCGGAGACACGAGCAAAGAATAGTGAACGTAGAGGAGACATTTGAATTAAACTATCGATACTATTACAATTGTATCGATCAGATACCAATACCAGCTTTGGCATCGATAGTATCGATTATTTATATCGATCCGCCCACCCCTAATAAATACATTAAAATGAGCTCCACCTTTACCAGCTGCAACATTAAAGTGATGAACATATTAATGCACCAATAAATATAATCCAATAATATAATACAAATTATTCTGAAATAGGCCACAATGAGTACTTTTACTTTTGATACTTTAAGTATATTAGTATAAATTCTGCATATCAATGCAGGACTTTTACTTGTAACAGAGTATATTTACAATGCGGTATTACTACTTTTACTTAAGTAAGAGTACTTCTTCAACCACAATAAAGATTTACTATCTACAGATACAGATTACTTTTTTGATCACAGAGGAAAGTATTTGTTACAGATGCTCAGTTCAAGCCAGAAACATCAAAGTAAATAGAATAAACACAAAATACAGCATAAATAGAAATGTACTTTATAAATATACGCATATGCATCTGAACAACAACATTAAAAAAAATGTATGTCGCTGTAGCTAAAGTAAAGTAAGTGACTCTTAAGCAAAGTAAAATGTCTCAAGTACATGTATATTGCAGGTATATTGTACAGTATCTATGACCACCACTATCACCATTACAACAGCTCCAACACCTGCCAGCACCACCGGTACTACCAATACAGCTGGGACCCGCACCAGTACTCAGCTGTGTGAACAACACTGAGCTGAACTGTGTCTACAAAGACTCTGGCAGAAACAACTTTAGTACTGGTTATTAAATACAACATTATGTCATGCATCTTTACGGAAGCTGTGGAGGGTGTACAGTATGTGGAGTGTGTGTTGTTGATGGCTGGTTTACAGCCTCACCTGGCCGGAGTCAGACTGATTGGACTCTGGCTGGGTGGGGCTGCACACCTGGGGTGCATGAGCAATCATGGCACCCAGGATAAACCAGCTATCAACACACACACTCGAGGAGGAGCCACTGGCATGGCAGCTTAAACATCAGCTCAGCAAATACCACCTGCTCTCCAATAAACATGTTGAATAACATCTACCCGTGTCCTGTGTCGGAGGGCCCCAAGGAAAGCCACTTAGGTGGCGTGTGGTGAGGACTAACCCTGCCACAGAAGCGTAATGCATTCACTTGAGAAAACAAATTCTGCTCTGTTTTTCTGAAATAATGAGATACCTCAATATCCTGCGAGAAGCTCTCACATGCATTGAGTACGGTTGCTGCTGCTAATCAGCAGCAGCAACCGCCGCAATGAGGATGAACGGAGCGTCTAGAAAAGGAGGATGGAGTGTTACAAGGCCCGGCGGCGCCAGGATGAAGTGACTGAGGGGGCTGTTAACATTTGCGAGGGGGCAATAAAATGCATTTATTTAACCATGGCCTCAGAAAGGCTAAACAACAACATAAGGCTACTGTTTCAAAATCAAATAATTTATTAAGACAGAGGACTCACAAAAGAACAGAGCACTAGCAGAGCGCTAAATATTTTTTATATTTATATTTTCAATAGATACATAAAGCTTAAACAAAGGGGGCAAAAAAGACATCGGAGGGGGCCAAGCCCCCTTAAGACCCCTTGTGGTGCCGGGCCTCAGTGTTACTGAATCATAAAACATATTATTGTCCCATTTTGTTTGCCTTTAATTAACCAATCTTAGAGACTCATCAGCAGTGCGCTCTCCTTTATCAGTGGCTCATTCAGGAGATAAAATAACCTGTTGCTACCAATGAGCTACAGCCTCTATCTGTAATGATGTAATACATCCAGAGGTTCTTCATAACGAGGACTTGCATTCAAACTCATTTATGTAAACAAAAGATGACAAATGCAGTTGAGACGTTTCAATGTTTCAATGGCAGTAGCTCTGGGGTCCGTTTCACAAAGCAGGTTCAACAACCTCTGAGTCTAATCCTAAACGCTGAGTTGATCTACACTGATAGAAAACTCGGAGTTTTCGGTTCCAGAACAGCGGATTTGAGTTAATTTGATCAACTCAGAGGAGTTCCACCTAGGGTTAAGCGCGTGCACCACAACTATAAAAAGCCAGCATCAATGGAGCCCCGATTTGATGAGTCACCATGGCAATGGGGAAGAGGAGGGCTACGTTTTTCACCAACCTCGAATTGGAAATCCTAATGCGCTCATATGGCGAGTTTCAACACGTTTTTAGAAAGAAGTGCAACACTGCTGCGTAAGTTTAAATGTAGTCCTTTGCAATCACAATAATATTACAGGGGAAAACTGCTTGAATGGTAGCCTATTCATTTATTTCATTTAGGTGCAATCACGCGGGGGAGAAACGCACTTGGCAGCAGCTTAAGATGACATATAAAAACATTGTTCAAACAGATAAGACCTCGGCATGATCATTTTGATCATGTTTTACACTGTCAAGTAAATATTAAGTGGCTATTTGACTGTATACAGTTGCCTTGCTCAAGTGCTCTGCATCTCCGACATTGTACAAAAAACCATTTGCAAAGAAACGCAGTGCAACACACTATCTGCTGGGATGTGCGAGCATGACTACGGTTGGTAATGTTGCAAATGTAAGGACGGATTAGGTTGTGTATGTAAATGATGGACTGTGACGTGAAACGGTACTGCTGAAAAAGATAATTGTCTGGAAATGATAATTGTCTGGAAAGGCTACATCTATGAGCGGTGCAGGCGCGTAATTTGCAGGGGGGTTAGGGGGGTCATGACCCCCCCAAAAATCAGATCCAGCTAATATAACCCCCCCAATATCATCACACATAATTCAGAAAAATATGAAATATTCTGTTTGTTTTCTTTATTAATTTCATTTGGCAGCAAGATAGTATCATGTTTTAATCATCTGTAATGTACCCCCCCCCCCCTCCCCGCCCGCCCACCGACTACTTGGTATGACCCAACCCGTTTTCTTTACCAAACCAAACTATTTTGCGCAGTCGCTGGGATGAATAGTTGAGAAAGTTCATGCTAAATGAATGTGGCGATGAAAAGGACACGGAAAGGCAGCCAGACAACTCTTTTTCATTGTTGGTCGAAAAAGAGTAAAAATCCTGACGAAAAGGAGGTAAATACCCCTATTGTTATACCATGAGCTGTGTTCGAAATCGTTCCCTATCACGGATATAGTGCACAATATAGGGTGCTCGCCATTTTGTAGTGGTGTTCGAATTCTCAGTGGTTCATTTCATGCACTATATAGCATGGACCGCGGAACGCATCTGAACAAGGGGGGGCCATAATATCCAACACGTTCTCATCCCAACTCGTAATATACCGACGATTTGTCATCACGCCCCTAGACGTCTGATACTGACGCAAAAGGTTCCCTCCCGCGTCTGTGTGAAACGATCTGGGTTCTCATAAACCCGTTCGCGGTGGTAAGAGACGAGCAGAGTCTACAGCGTCCGCTCGCAGAGCAGAGTCTACAGCGTCCGCTCGCAGAGCAGAGTCTACAGCGTCCGCAGTCTACTGTGAAACAATTCACTCCAAAAAGGGTTATGGTTAGGGTTATGGTTAGGGTTATGGTTATGGTTAGGGTTATGGTTATGGTTAGGGTTATGGTTAGGGTTAGGGTTATGGTTGCATGTAGGTGCCAATACAGTGATGCAATTGATTAATCTTTAAGTTCTTGTGGTTTTTTTTCATAAGATAGTGAACACACACACAAAATCAATTAGGTGGAAGCTGCCACTGTTGGCTAGTGCTTAAACACTGAATTTAACAACTGTGTCATTATGGCATAAATAGTCAAAAAGTAGCCAAAATCAGTAAAAGTATCGCAATGTATTTCTAATACAAGAACGGCAAATTGGCATGTCACCTTTTACACAAGAAATTGATTCAATAAATAAATAAACAAATAAATAAATAAATATGCCGCGAGTTTAACCCCCCCAATGGCAGACCCAAAGTTACGCCCTTGGAGCAGTCTGATAACCCTCTCCCGACGAATATTTAATTCTCTGCGCAGTAATGCTGCACCTTCATCCACGGGATCGTTGTCAAAAGCAGTGCTCGAAGTGGGCCGGTACTCACCGGTACGCAGTACCGGCACTTCTACATTTCACCCTTTAGCGTACCGGCACTTTTTCTTGCGTACCGGCACTTGTCACAGGCTGCCGGTACTCTACTTTGCCCTAACCAGGGGCGGATCTACCGGAGTGGCGCCCCCCCCCGTCGCTTATATGTGAAGAAGTTATTCACGTATATGCGACTACCATGTTTGTGAAAAAAGTCGCCTCCTACTGTGCCTAATGGACTTCTGAAATAGCCTACTGACTGATTTTTTAAATGATTTTTGACAGACGGCTACGCCAAAACTCGCCTGCTGAATGAATGAGGAAATCAAATGGCGTGTGTGGCTGAAAGAGGGCGGAGACAGAGAGAAACTCGAGGTTCATTGAGAAAAACCTGGTCCCGACCAGGTTAGGTTCATAGAGTCTGTTACTACGGTAACTGACCGAGAGGCTAGAGTTACCCCTCTTTCTCTGGTTTGAGTTACCTCCCTTTGTGAAACGGAAAACTCAGAGTTTCCCTCATTTCAGGGTTAATAAACTCAGAGTTTTCACTAAACCTGCTTTGTGAAACGGACCCCTGATTAGGGTGTGGCTGATGCCCATCAAATTACCAAATATTGTTGGATAACTCCTAACTTTTTTTTGGTGTTGCGTCTCTACAAATGGGACTTACATATAAAGTTTAATTAAAATTGCTTGATATTTGACTTGAGCACAAACACCATACATGATTGCCATTATTGGCGTCATTTATGTCATATATGCGGTTCTGCATGCTAGCATATTTTGCATATTTCTAAATTATCATTGACACCTAAAGTCGTCTAAACTCATCATAAAGTTCTTCAACTTTCTCAGCCATTTTATTTAGAGCAACAGTAGGAATTTTGGCCTTTTGGTAGTGATACATTGCTTCTTCCACAACTTTATTGGCACATTGTCTGGTTATTTTTAGTTTTTTTGATGCATCTTGTTCCCGTTCTTGGTTGATATTTGCCATGAAACATAGCAGTATCTGTTCATATGTGGGAAGTCTTGCCCCTGTGATTCTGATATGTTCTGGACCAGGAAGCACAGGCAGGATGTTTCTTCTTGGATTGGAACTGCGAGTAGACATGTTGTTGAGCATCTGAGACTCAGTCCTGATAAGAGACTACTGCAACACAACTTTAGCATGTGACAACTCGTCATCAAAGCTAAGAAGATATCTTGATCACTCTGCATTAGTCATTTGTTTGATAGGCGTGCGTGTTCTGTTTGGAACAGAAGGTTACTCGACAGGCTATCGTTGCTTTTTTGGAATGCAGATAGGCCTACTTTATGTTTCAGGGATGTCCTTAAATTTAAACAATAATGAGAGAAGAAAAGAGATAATAGAGTTTGTTTATTTCACAACATGCCTCTGTGATCCTAAATGTTTAGATACTCAGAAACTCTTTATAAAACCAAAAATGCTCATTGATAATAAGCGAAAATAGAGGCTTTTTCCAAAAATTTGATCAGCTTTGTGCTCAAGTCAAATATTAATATATTTCAATGAAATTGCACAGGTGTGTTGATAGGGTAATTACACAATACCAAAAAAAAGTCAGAGGGATTTGGACAAAATTGGGGCATCAGCCACACCCTACCCCTGATCTATTTCAAATGTAAACCAATACCCAATGCATTATGAATAGGCATCAGTGATGTTGTCGTTCAGGAACATGCATGCACACACACACCAACGTATCAAATTGTACTATATAAATATAAAGATTTGTTTTTGTTTTTGTAAAGAGAAAAATGGACTGGATGGATTGGATTAATTGTATAACAAAAAACCTGCTACAAAAACCTCAAAGGAAACAAGCGAAGGAGCATAATATGTGTTGTATCAATGATAATCCGTTGTAGAACAAAGTTAATGAAGCAATTGAATACAGGAGTGAAAATTCAAGCACTAAATAGATCACACAATAAAAACTATTTGGCAATTGTTTTAAAGAGAAGCCCTAATGTGCTTGAATTATCTTATAGTGTTTCTGTGAAGTCATGAATAAATCAATTATTCATGAATAAAAATTAATTATTTTATTAGTTACTTGACATATATCCACAGACTGACCAAGGAATGTGCGTGTGTGTGTATGTGGGTATCTGTGTGGTCACTCTTCCTCCAGTTCATGATATAAAACCCTAGCCTGGCAAGCCAGACCCACATCAGAAAGATGTAGGGTCTGGCACTGCTCCATTGGCAGTGTGGGCGGGATAAACGGTTGTCTTTCAAGTTCCCTCTGCACGTAATAGGTAGCGCTACAACCAATCAGAGCAACGAAGAAGGTGACGTAGTCAGAGCGACGGAAATTAGTCCATGGGGAAGTGTTCCGTATGGTGGATTGTGGAAGAATAGTAAAATAAAATGTTAACTTCAAGTCTTGAAGAGTCGCGGCCAAAGCCGAGTCGAAAGACAGCTGTTCGCCAGCAGCAGCAGCCATTGTCAAATTGTCCTTCTAACACGGAACCGTCGCAACTCTGTCATGGTAACCCGGCTTCCGACTCCGCCCCTCACGCTGTGATTGGCCTGACAGATTTTCTGTTTCCAGCACAGAAAGCCGACGGAGAAGTGCTAGACCCCCTGGCTGCAAATTAAATTAGCTGCCGCTAGGGGCGTCTAGATTTCTAGGCTAATAAAACCCAGCAGGAGCTGACCAATTACCCGGCCGCCATGTCCATGAGGATTAAATCGTCTGAGCGTTGGTGGGCCAGGGAACGGGGAATATCCTTATATACTTATTTCCTTGGTAGCACAATGGTCTTCCATACATTTAGGAAGAAGCGGTCGGATGGTAATCCTGCTGTAAACAAAAGACAATAAACCGGTGTGACTCGAAGCGCAAGGGGCTCATTCCCCACATCAGCCGGCCATCTATGTCCATTACCACAGTGGTTCAAGCTATAGACGGGGACAATATGTTGAACGGAGCCCCGGGGCAGAACATTCTTACATCCCAACTTTACAATTTCCAATTACTTCTGCATCACAGAGGTGAAAAAACCCCACAAAATATGTAGCAGATAGAGAAACACAATCTGCAGTCATTCACTGGATGGGAGGCCTTGGTGGCGTCCATCTCTGTGACCTGATTTGTTCCCGAGGTGCTAGAGAGCGTTCCTAATCCCACAACTAATCCAAATTGCAGCTGTGCGTGATAATAGGAGACTGGAGAGAGGCTTATTTGGCAACTGTTCGACAAATTTGTGAGGAAAAATGTGTGCGGATTAGGAGTTTTGTTTCTAAGCGCGTTTACTGTTTGGCTGTTGTATGTATTGTCAAATAGTAATATTTCATTGAGAGTCTTTCAAAGAACGAAGAAAAAAGCAAGTGTTAAACGTCAACAGAGAGGAAAATACAGGACATTTGACTGAACAGCATTTTCAATTGATGTGTTCATGGTGGAAAAGGCTAGGAGCTGATTGTGACCAGCCATTCTGATATTAGTGCAGCTTTGCAGGTGAATTGGAAAATCATGATTTACACCAAATTTTTTCCATTTGCTTGATAATCATATGGCCACAAACCCCAACTGCAGCAGTATGTATTATTTTTTACATTTTTATCTCCTATTCATCAATGGTTGAAAGGTAAGTCTTTAGATATTCAACATAACATTTTGATTCTTTTTTTAATGCCACACATTTCCCTCGAGCACTTCCAGTCTGTATAATAATTATTCGAACAGATTCGATGAGATTTTAAAAAATGCGTCTTGGGCTGCAAGTTCTAGCAAAGAGGGGAGATGTGTTATCCCCATGGTCACGACTCAGGGCAACTTTGTTTTTAGCTAGTACGTTGTATTATTTTAGTTACAGTGACAAAATGTTGAATATCATAGAAGAAGATACTAACTAACTAATGTTTAAAACAGAAACAAAAAACATGATTTTGGGTTCGCTGGCACTTTAACATGGTTTGGATGAGCCAAGCGGCTGACTTCCACTTTAACCAGCCTTTCAGCCTCACATTGCATTATTCATCCTATAGAGACTCAGTGGTCCTTAAAGTGCCCCGTCTCACACACTCACACGTCCCCACACACATACACACATCCCCCCCACACACAGGCTCTGGCACACAAACAGCCACAAACACACGCGGACACCACCCACACACTCACGCATTCATGCATGCATACTTGCATGCACACAACACACCAGTATATGAAGTAGGCCTATATGTACACACCATAGCATCTACTTCAGCTTATTTTCTATCAAAAAGCAGAATAGATAAATAAATATGCAGAGAGAGAGAGAGAGAGAGAAATCACAAGACAACTCTGTTTTCTTTTCTTGTAAAGAATACAAGATTAACTAGACTTAGTATATTTTCCAAAGCGTTTTTTCTCTTGCATTGTTGTTGTCCTGTAAAATTGTTATAGCCTTACAAATTCTCACGTCTAGTCATCAGATAAGATAAGGATTGCAGGTCAACCCGATTGAAGGGGAGAATAAGATGAACACACTGATGTGTTGTTCACATCCTATAGGCCATTATGTCATTCCAAAGCAATCTGTTCATGTTCAGATATACACAATAGAGGATGGAGCTTCCCTGGGAACACAGACTGTGAAAAACAACATCAAACTAACAATACTAAATAAATAAATACATAAAGGTGCTTTCACATTAGGTATGATTGCTGTGTACCCTGCCCAAGTACGATTGCCCCCCCCCCCCCCCCCCCCCCTCCACTCCACAGCCAGTCAGCGTTCACATTGGTAATGTTGTTCCGTACCTGTGTAGCTACACACTCCGATACAGTGGGTGGCGGTATGCACCTTGTTGGTTTGCGAGTCTTCAATAAACACAAAGAAGAAAATAAGAAGAACACACTATGCCGCATGTGTTTATGTTGTCACTCCAGTGTAGAAAAGCGTGCCAACCGGTCTTCACTTCCCTGGAGTCTAAGCACCAGTGGATACACGAACAGCACTGCTCTGCCATTGTAACTCAAATTATGTAAGTTTGCCATACTAACTTAATACACTAATAACGTTACCACTGGCAAAATAACTTAATTAATAATTAATTTAATCCATGCTCAGCGCAACTCCAATTACAATACCAAACTCTTCTTCACTTCCCTGCAGTCTGAGCACGAGCCCCATTGATACTCAAATAGAAATGTAGATTTCCATACTAACTTATAACACAGCTGAACTCAGATAGGCTACTAAGGTTACAACCCAACTCTTTTTTACTTCCCTGGAGTCTAAGCACGAGCGGATACTGGAAAAGCGCCACTCTGCCACTGCAACTCAAATTGTGTATGTTTGCTATTCAAACTTATGTAAGGGATAATCCACGACAAGGTGTGCATGTATCGAAAAATAATGCACGATGCGAGGTCTAAGAAAGGGGGTTTGCCTCCGCGAAGTGCATTATTTTTCGATACATGCACACCTCGGAGTGGATTATCCCGCTTATACCATGGCCACTTGTGAATCAATAAACATATAAGGGTGTTGATTCATATTTTGGGGTAATTCTGTCTCAAAATTACAACTTTTAGCTTCGCACTACTTTTCCTGTTCCTGGAAACAAACGGCAAATGACCGGAGAAATATATGGGTCTGACTAATGCCTGGAATGCAGTCAGTTACCATGAGATTCATATGGAATGCAGACGTTACCTTATTACTCCAGTAAATAGAGACAATCTTAGTAATGACATGGCAACGTTACCTTATTACTCCAGTAAATAGAGACGATCTTAGTAACGACATGGCAACGTTACCTTATTACTCCAGTAAATAGAGACGATCTTAGTAACGACATGGCAACATTACCTTATTACTCCAGTAAATAGAGACGATCTTAGTAACGACATGGCAACGTTACCTTATTACTCCAGTAAATAGAGACGATCTTAGTAACAACATGGTAACGTTACCTTATTACTCCAGTAAATAGAGACGATCTTAGTAACGACATGGCAACGTTAACTTATTACTCCAGTACATAGAGACGATCTTAGTAACGACATGGCAACGTTACCTTATTACTCCAGTAAATAGAGACGATCTTAGTAACGACATGGTAACGTTACCTTATTACTCCAGTAAACAGAGACGATCTTAGTAACGACATGGCAACGTTACCTTATTACTCCAGTAAATAGAGACGATGTTAGTAACGACATGGCAACGTTACCTTATTACTCCAGTAAATAGATCAGATCTTAGTAACGACATGGCAACGGGGGAAGCTTTCTAAATGTATTCCCCCCAAGCCCGGTCCAAGTTGACAGTTACTAAAGTTTTGTTTAGCGCATTCATTTTTAGACCGCTGATGAGGCTGCTTGCGTCATGGCCGTGCAGTTATTGAAAAATAATGCACACCTCTCCAGCCAATCAGAATCGAGTATTCACCCGGGCCATGGTATAAATCACTAATTAACATTACCGCTGGAAAAAGACCTCCACTAATTAAATCCATGCTCTTCTTTATAACCATGGTGGTTATTTGATTCCACCGGGTGAGGCTGCGTACGTCGCACTCCAGTGGCGACGCAGTAGGCCTACTTCTTCCACAGCTTCATATCCCACCAGGAGTGTTTCAGAAGCAGAGCGTTTTGCCTGCCTAATTTACTCTGATTTTCTTAATTTGGTCATTTCTCCTTGATTTCTGTGCTTCTATCATGGGGCTATGTATTTAAATGGTTTCTTTTTTGGTCAGTTTTCATTGTGTTTATTATTATTTTCTTTTTGTGCTGTAGCCTACAGACAAAGGTAATACAGTTCAAAGTCCAGTCATGAACGACCAAAGATTTGGATCAAACATTTGTGGCTGTGTTTTAGTTGTTACAAGTGAAGAGAGAAAGGGAGGCATTATCAGCACAATGTCCTTAAATGTATGTTTAAAGTCTGTTCAAGGTGGACCTTTTAATTCTAATAGCATGCTGGATAATTCAATTAATAATAACTTAGTACTTAATAAATTAGTTAATAATAACTAATTATATTTTGTATGTATGCAAGGCCAAGCAATCGGCCTGTTCTGAATGGACACGTTTTGAACGGGCACTGCACTAGTATATCCAAAGAAAGAAAGAAAGAAAGAAAGAAAGAAAGAGTGAGCACAAGAGCGAGGGAGTACTCCTTAGGGGTCTGTCTTGCTGCCGGTCCAGGTTTATTTTTCAAACATGTTTGTATTTGGTTTTGTTTTTCTTGACATGCAGCCAAATGTGTTAGAAGCAAACCAAGGTAGCTGCTCTGCTAAACCCTCTTCCCTGGGCTCTCTGGACCGAGCCTGCTCACGTCCTACCGCCTCCACTATGCACTATGATAGGAAGTACACACTACCAACACAGACACACACAAAGACAGGCATATACCACATACACACAAACACACACACAGGCATACACCATAAACACACACCACACACACATGCACACACACACACACATGCACATTTTCACACACAAATATCTAGCACACAATATGTGAAACAAATCACATATACTTTAGATATATTTAAATAAACTGTTTAGGGATGCTTCAAATATCACAACAATGTTTAGACAAACTCCCAAATTAAAGAACTTTCCTGAAAGCAAAGTTCAATAAGACTAGAAATGCTTGCTGTAGAAGACAGTGGTCTATGCAGTCAAAGTAGTAAAGTGAAACAGGCCTCTTTTTTTTAATAGCCTCTATAAGTTAGTATGCAATTAGGCCGCGAGTTGCTGGATGACATGAGACAATACACAAGAGTGTAAACTATTTCTTTTGAGGAAGCGATTTTAAGTCAAGGAAAGTGAATCCAGATGTTAATTCTCATGAATATGGAGGATGTAGGCGTGCACACTCAATTTAAGAGCTCCAGTCTTAGAAACACCTACCTGGAGGGACAGTATTCACTGTCCAACCCTTACCTGCTCCTTAATGACCTGTCTCTGTCTAACCCCTACCTGCTCCTTAATGACCTGTCTGTCTAACCCCTACCTGCTCCCTAATGACCCATCTCTGTATTCACTATCTAACACCTACCTGCTCCCTACTGACCTGTCTCTGTAAAGGGTCCATACACATGCACATACACAGATGCGTGTGCAGCCAAAAGCCGACAGACACTTGGGTAACATTTGCCTGTGTGATGTGTCAGCATCAGAGGAACCACAGATGCTAAATTCGCTTTCTTCAGCCACTCTGTTCGCTATGTTCACTGTGTTTTGGAAGATTGTCTTAAGTTGTTTGTTTGGGAAAATATTCTTGTATATTCAATATTCATCCTCTGTCTTAGTCCTGCTTTGTTTGCTTCCGTCCTCAAACCCTAATGCTAAAGTGTGTGTGTCTCACTGTGTTCAGGGAAGTGTCCGCATAACAGGAAAGTGCACATTTTGTTTATGGATGTGAAAACTGACACCTCTTCATGACTGCATGTACCTTCTTAGTGAGGTGTGTGTGCGTGTGTGTGTGTGTGTGTGACACACCTCATTGCTCCCCATCTCTCGCTCTCTTTCTTTTGACTGACACCTCATCCTCCACCGACACCTGCGTCATCCACGCGGACCGGATTGGACACGCTTGTGTGAGCTCTGTCTCAGAAAAAAGGCAAGACACTTTGCCTCCTGTAATAGTTTCCCCACACTCCTTCCCTCGTTGATGACTATTTAATTAGCTTCCCCGGATGGGCGCGGTAGAATTTGATCCCCAAATAATTGCAGATTGTTTGTTAAACAGGGCTTTGAACGGGCAAACATCGGGTTACAATTTATTACGAGTCCATCCCTTAACATCTCCCTCACCTGACATGTCTTCATTTAAAAGTTATCTAAATGTGTTTTTCACACTTTTCCATGAACAAGACTTCATTTTGGATTGATTGCGTTTAAAATTGACACTCGGGACATTAATGTGAGTTACCGCAGCTGAATGCAATGTTTCATTACCAGGTACATAAGAGTTAGCTCATAAAAAACACTCCTAGAGGATAGGAACTAAGGTTATAGGAAGCATTCTACCAAACAAGACTTTGCCCTACACTTTATACATTGATACAGAGTAGCAATGTATGAAGTAAGCAATGTGTGCATACTATATACGATATATTAATACTGTACGATACTGTGCGATACAATAATATTATACCTAATATACCATAATATACTATACAATATACTATACTATATATCATACTATATTGTAACAACAAGAAGAAAAAAACAAACAAAATGGAACCACTGGAACTGAAGGAGGGATCCCTCTTTCCGCATTCCTTTTCAAGCTTTCTTCCTTGATCATTAAGGGAGTTTTTCCTTGTTTTTTTGAGGGGGTGTCATAAAATGTGGCCAGTGAAGACCTTTGAGACTGTAAGACTGTAGGATGAAGGTACAAATAAAATTGACTTGATTTGGAACCACAACTGTCTAAACAGCAACAGCAACTGGGTGATTGGTAAAAATATGGGTGGGGGACAAATAACAACAAAGAAAGAAAAAAAAAGACAAAATCCCCCTCCCCCCCCAAAAAATTATTTTTCTTTGTAATTTCAGAATTGAAACAAAAAGAGAGATATGTGAATGTGTGTGTGTGTATGTGTCGACACCTGTGCATGAACACATAAATACACACTCACACTCGCGGACTCACAACTCCATTGCCTCCCCTCTGTGATAAGGTAATCCATTTACTGGTGAAGCCTCCAGTACCATCACACTGAGCGATGGAAACCGGCTTTCATCTCTCTCCCTCTCCATCCATTCCTGCCTACATTTTCTCTCTTCCCCTCTTCCTCTAATATCTATGCACACGCACAATCCCCGTGCACACACACACACACACACACACACACACACACACACACACACACACACACACACACACACACACACACACACACACACACACACACACACACACACACACACACACACACACACACACACACACACACACACAGGATAGATATTTCATCCACCATCCCCCACCAAACTCCACACGCCCCTGTCTGTTACTCTCTGTTCGTTCCGGTCTGCAGGGTGGCAGATAACTGCCAGTCATTTTGTGTTTACGCACACACAAACTCTCACTCACACACACAGATGTGTGTGTGTGTGTGTGTGTGTGTGTGTGAGTGAGAGAGAGGAGACGCTCTTTATCCGTTACATGGATTCATCATCTTTTGATTGCACGTGGGTGGGGAGAGACGTGCACGACCATGAACAAATAATAGTGTGGTGTGTATGTGCTCAGGCACACACATACAAATAAGCACATATGCACACACACACACACACACACACACACACACACACACACACATATATATACATACACACGCAGATACCTGCACTCTCAGACAAATAAACATGGACATGGAGGTACAAGCACATACTGTCTCAGACTCACAATACAATTAGTATGCATTGGTCTGCTTTGGTGATCAAACTGATTTGGCACTGGCTGACCGGTGGGCAATATTATATATCTTTAATGTTTAACAATTGAACCTCGTATATAATCACCAGTACGTCACCAATCACCAGTATGATGTGCGGCACCCCGGCTGCATTACAAATGTGCAGAGTGCACCGAAATCTGACCGCCGCTATACGCAGACCAAGCAGAGCGTTATTAAAGAGCATAAAAGAAATATATTGTGTATGTCCTTAATAGGATAGGGATTTGTGCTGATGTGTGGCCATATGTAAGGTTTCACGTTATATGGTTAACTAGCAATTACGTGACAATGCATCTCAGGCGATGTTGCGGAGTAACATAAGTTCAAGTTCATTCAAGTTTACAGCCACCACTCCCCCCCACACACAGACACACCCATAGTGTCAACACATTTGCAATGTGTAACGTATAATTCCCCTGGCAATAAGAATGGGTGAACGAATCAGCCATAATAGAACTCCTACAAGAGAGGAGCAGTTGAAAAGGCAGGGAGTGTAGGCACAGTGAAGAGGTTGAGGGTTGAGTTGTAATTATTCAGTTTTCCATGGCTGTGAATACATCATGAATTAAGATAATAGAGCCAACTGAGCAAATGAGCAGTGAGGAAACACATTCATTGAAGAGAAGGGAGATGGGCAGATTTGAGGGAAGAAATGGACGTCTCTCTCTCTCTCTCTCTCTCACCTCTCTCTCTCTCTCTCTCTCTCTCTCTCTCTCTCTCTCTCTCTCTCTCTCTCTCTCTCTCTCTCTCTCTCTCGTAATACATGTTGACGTAGTAACACACACACTACACATGCAAACACAATCACACACACGTTGCATGCAAGCACATACACATAAACGCACCAACGTGGGCGTGTGCGTGCATATGTGCATGCCTACCGACATGGGCATGCATGCACACACACACACACACACACAGGGCCACAGCACTGACTGGCAGATAAAAGAACACCTTCATCAGTGGCAAGACCCAGGAAGCTGGAGTATCGGAGAGATAAAATGCATGACGCAACACCATCATATTATAAAGCCCTACCTGTCACTGGAGCTCTCTCTGGCTCCCCCACTACCACCAGCACAGCACACTGTCAACCACAACACAACACCTCAACCAAACACACCAACCACTATAATCTGTGTTTACACTGATTCACACACACACACACACACACACACACACACACCTTTCTTTGGATTTCGAAGATTTACTTAATTAGTTTCTTGTTTCGCAGTGACTTCTATGAAAACATAGCATATGAACAAATAAAAAATACAAATAAATAATGATTTCCGAGGATTCACTTAAAATGTAATACAATACGAAGCCAAGTATTTTCTGTTCTGCTACATGGCGTAATTTACGATGATAATGCTCAGCATGACTATTTTTTAAGCCAACGATTGCACTTTGTAGCAGGAGAGCTGGATTTACCTGTCTGCACTATACTCTACATGATTTGGGTTATTTTCGAGACAGAGACAGAGACAAAGCGAGAGAGAGAGAGACAGAGACAGAGACAGAGGCAGAGACAGAGAGAATACTTATCTTCCTCTCAAGGGCGGCCCCTGACCCCGTCATGTTACATGTGTTCCATGGGCCCCGCCAATGTTAGCCCCCCGACTAGCCACTCAAAATGAAGAAAGGATAAAGATAAATACATCTCTAGATGATCCACCAACACTGGCAGAACACATTCACATGGAAATGCCGCTTGCCAAGGACACGGCTATAGCTGCCAAGTCTTGTACGACAATACCGGTCTTGGTGATCAGACCATTGTAACCGTCCCTCCTGGCTTCACTAAAACATCCATCAAAAGTACTTTGATTTGTCAAAATTACATTTTGTACTTTCAATTCAGTTTTTTTGTCCACAAACTGCTGACTAAATATATATATATATATATATATATATATATATATATATATATATATATATATACACTCACCGGCCACTTTATTAGGTACACCTGTCCAACTGCTCGTTAACGCAAATTTCTAATCAGCCAATCACATGGCAGCAACTCAATGCATTTAGGCATGTAGACATGGTCAGGACGATCTGCTGCAGTTCAAACCGAGCATCAGAATGGGGAAGAAAGGTGATTTAAGTGACTTTGAACGTGGTATGGTTGTTGGTGCCAGACAGGCTGGTCTGAGTATTTCAGAGACTGCTGATCTACTGGGATTTTCACGCACAACCATCTCTAGGGTTTACAGAGAATGGTCCGAAAAAGAGAAAATATCCAGTGAGCGGCAGTTCTGTGGGCGCAAATGCCTTGTTGATGCTAGAGGTCAGAGGAGAATGGCCAGACTGGTTCGAGCTGATAGAAAGGCAACTGTAACTCAAATAACCACTCGTTACAACAGAGGTATGCAGAAGAGCATCTCTGAACGCACAACACGTCGAACCTTGAGGCGGATGGGCTACAGCAGCAGAAGACCACACTGGGTGCCACTCCTGTCAGCTAAGAACAGGAAACTGAGGCTACAATTCGCACAGGCTCACCAAAATTGGACAATCGAAGATTGGAAAAAACGTTGCCTGGTCTGATGAGTCTCGACTTCTGCTGCGACATTCGGATGGTAGGGTCAGAATTTGGCGTCAACAACATGAAAGCATGGATCCATCCTGCCTTGTATCAACGGTTCAGGCTGGTGGTGGTGGTGTAATGGTGTGGGGGATATTTTCCTGGCACACTTTGGGCTTATTAGTACCAATTGAGCATCGTGTCAAAGCCACAGACTACCTGAGTATTGTTGCTGACCATGTCCATCCCTTTATGACCACAGTGTACCCATCTTCTGATGGCTACTTCCAGCAGGATAACGCGCCATGTCATAAAGCGCGAATCATCTCAGACTGGTTTCTTGAACATGACAATGAGTTCACTGTACTCAAATGGCCTCCACAGTCACCAGATCTCAATCCAATAGAGCACCTTTGGGATGTGGTGGAACGGGAGATTCGCATCATGGATGTGCAGCCGACAAATCTGCAGCAACTGCGTGATGCTATCATGTCAATATGGACCAAACTCTCTGAGGAATGTTTCCAGTACCTTGTTGAATCTGTGCCACGAAGGATTAAGGCAGTTCTGAAGGCAAAAGGGGGTCCAACCCGGTACTAGCAAGGTGTACCTAATAAAGTGGCCGGTGAGTGTATATGTGTGTGTGTGTGTGTGTGTGTGTGTGTGTGTGTGTGTGTGTGTGTGTCCCAGGCGTATTTGCTAAGCTTGGTTCTTTTGGGACAATAATCTCCGAGGCCTAATGGATAGTGATTCATCTATAGCCAAGCCGCCTGCCATCTTGTGACCAGCGCGGAGGGCTAGCAGTAAATCACACAGCTAATGAGCAGGCAGGCTCCCTGGGGACACTGTTGCCAGGGTCAGGTCACCGCTGCATGGGGTCACTGTGCCACGCAGTCATGGGACCCTACAGCAATGCTCTGTTTACAAGAGACTATATGACATCATGTGCACCATGCTAGCTAGTACAGCTTTTACGAGAGCCAGTAGGATTCAATACTAAACTGTGCAATACTATACACTATACTGTGTGTGTGTGTGTGTGTGTGTGTGTGTGTGTGTGTGTGTGTGTTATGTAAAGCCCAGGTGGCATTTGTTGCCGTGGGAAAAAAAAGACAATATTTCCAAGGGGACACCCTCCTCCAGCACAGCAGGAGGAGGGTGTCCCTCACACTCAAGAGCTCATATAGACAAACGTATACACACACACACACACACACACACACACACACACACACACACACACACACACACACACACACACACACACACACACACACACACAATACATAATACCATACACACTACCGTGTCCACACAGGGACACAAACATACACTGGTTATGTCATCGTTCCTTACTGAGCTGAGTCTGGCTCAGCAGGATGGAGGGGGGAGAGGAAAAGCGGAGGAATAAAAATGAAGAAATAGAGCGAAGGAGAGGAAGAGAGGAGGGCAGCCAGGATGTTTGCTGGACTACAGGGGAGAACAGAGCAAGAGACGCTGGATGGAGGGAGGAGTGAGGGCACACACACACACACACACACACACAAATTCAAAACCCTCTTACCTCAACACATCTAAACAACAAAATCTGGTCGCCCAAGAGGATACTTTTTATAATCCACCCTGGGTGCTATACGGCATCATGCTAATGAAGCAACAACAGCACCACCTCTGCAGGTGTCTCTCTACCTCTCTCTCTTCCTAAGGTTTTCGTTTTGACTCGCACACAAGCAGGGAGGAACATCTCAAGCCGACCCGGGATCAGTTCATTAGTCTCATTTAACCCCACTTGGGGGGGGACAGCAGCGGTGGCACAGGGTTGATGCAACGCTGCCACCTATAGGCTCACATGGGAAAGAAACTAGCTAGCCCATCCAATAGATCCTTTTCACAGAGGCATCTAAGGACAAACACACACTAATGATGGGTCCTTCTATGTACCAGGGTCTTCACTAGTTTAGTCTGCTAGCCGTGCGCTGGTACATAGGAGGAATAGACCCATCATTGGTGGTATGAGTGACACGCGTGTTGATCCTATGGTGATGCCTCTGTGACACTGGTATGGAAAGGATGTATTTAGGGCTGAAACTATTCCTCACTTCATTCAATTGTATAAATACTGCGTTGTGTCAACCCCTTGAGTGGATTGCAGTTTGTAACACAGTTATAAAATGACGTGCTGGGGTGAGGGAGAGGCGGGAGGGTAAAACACCAATTGGGATGTTGACAAATTGGTTGACATGTTAATCAATTGCATCCCACTTTTGGAATGTGATTTCCATCCGAAAAGATCAAGAAAGAGTAATTTACTAATTTCACGGTGCATAACTGTGATGTCTGATTCAAAAGTAAACAAACATGAATAATTATGGAAAGCTCAACTGTAGGTTCACGAAACACAAAATGTGTTCGTAAATTAGTTTTGTTTCATCTGTCGAGGTGAATGAGGATTTAATTTTGTAGAACCCAGAAGCTGAATGGCACGTTCAGAAGCAACGCGTCTCTCTGTGGCTCGGCCAACAAGCCATCCTTCTTCTCAGATGAGGAAGCAGGCAGCATGCAGCCAACTCTGCAATCTCAATTTAGTTAAGCTTCTTTCGATATTGATCCAGTGAACGTGTGTGTGGCAATGGGTATGGGGGGGGCCTGCTACTTACTGCCATGTACCCAGGATAAGTGTTTGTGTGTCATTTTTGTATTGCATTACTTGTACATATACAATTTATTCCATTTGTTAGCAACCTCTAGTCACGTTCGGGGATTTGGAGGTCAGGTCAAGTGAATGTTATTGGTTACAGTCTCAAAGGGCTTCACAGTCCACATTTTAGGACACCCCCTAACCCTAAACTATGCTGAATGACAGACAGAAACCACTGCAGGCAATGTTGAGCCTCACTAGGGATGGAGCATTCACTCCAAAAGAGTCAATTTTACTCAATTCCATCATCGTCAATTTTGACAATCGATTGTGAAGATAAACGGAATTGGAGTCGACTCCGGCGGCGGTCTCGACTCCAAACTGTGGTATCGAAGAAACTATTACATTGACTGAGTTTGTATGTCATTTGTTTTTATTTAAAAGCTATACCTTTACCAATCTCTGATCCATGTTGGGGTATATCCAAAACAGTGAAATAATAAGATAAGTCTTTTTGAGGGATTATCATTTGGAATCGGAATCGATTGAGAATCAATTCCGTCAATCCCATTAGAGGGAAGCTACTTGATGTACGTGAACACACCACTGTGTGTTGCACAGCTCTAGGGAAGAGCCCTGCATGTGGCAAATCAAACATTCGACAACGTCATTTGCTGAAGGAATTGATTTCCACTGACAGAAACACAGGCTTCAGCTGCAGCCATGATGTTACACAAACAAAAATAACATCAATGATCAAAGACCGATCGTCAAGAGTCACCCAGCCAAACAGCCACATCAGTTGCTTTTGCTGGGGCGCTCCAAGACAGGACATGGGTCGATGTTGGTTGAAGTATGTGTTTATTGGAGATGGTAAGATGGTATTTGCCGAGCAGGTGTAATGTGCTGCCATGACAGAGGATCTCTCCTGAGTATGTGTGGTGATAGCTGGTTTATCCTGGGTGCCGTGATTGCACCACAGGTGTGCTGTCCCACCCAGCCCAGAGTCTAATCAGTCTAACTCAGGCCAGGCCAGGCTGTAAACCAGCTATCAACCACACACACTCCACAGGGAGAAAACATTTAAATGGATTGTATTATTTCAGGGTTTTGTAGGGAATTATTTGCATTGTTCAGCCCTGAGGAGATGGTATTAATTTCCTTTTGTTTGGCCTTACAGTCAGTACAGAACGGATGTTGTTCACGCTGTGCCATGAGCCTCCGCATGGATCAGGAACCACCCCATACAGGTTGTAAAAATGAAATATTTGCCCTTTGAAGTTTTGTGTGTGAATAACAATTTGAAACCTGTGCGATGACCAAAGCCTTGCAGCATGGCATTTTAGGATGAGGGAACCCCCAAGGTCCGGTATTGGATTAACACTATGATTGGCTGGCCTAAGGGTGAAACTGTAAACAAAGGGATACAGGGAATAACAGAAACATGCAAATGAGGTTTATCATCAAGGTGGACTATCTGTAAGCAATGTTACAGCATCACCCCCTGTAGTATAATACACCTGCTGGGGTTAGTAGTGGCATAGCCTTTAGATTTTTTTACTTCACTTTTTAAAATAAATACCTAAAAATTCATTAATAAATAAAACATTACAAAAATAAAAATAATTATATATATATATATATATATATATATATATATATATATATATATATATATATCCTATATATATATTAGTGGTGGGCATAGATTAATTTGTTTAATCTAGATTAATCTCACTGTAATCTTGGAATTAATCTAGATTAAAATGGCTCATTTGAATTCTGTCGAAGGCATTCATAATATGTGTCTGCTACCTAAATAATGACTAAAAATAAGTCATTCATACTAAAGGTCTAGCAGTGCTGTAGAGACAAACGATTTCTCACTTGAAGGCGGGTGCTGTTGAAGTTTAAAACCTATTGGCTCTGCCCAGTGCCACTCTGGATCTGCCTTAACCAATCGCTAACGTTTGGTCGTGACGTATTTCATGCGCCAGAAACCACGTTACGCGCAGTACACTGTATATACAAACGGCAGATGCAGTCATAGACATAATATACGTAGACGCCTCATAGACTGACGCTGCCTGTTAGAGCTGACGTAGCAGCGCGGCCGCCATCTTGGATGGGTCCCCAGTGCGCCCCCAGTGCATTTATTTCTACTGAGGAAGGTGTATCCCCAACTACAATAATCATAACTCCCCGAATTTTTACCGGATTTTCACACGGTTTGGTTTGTTACAAACGGCAGAGATTTATATATGATACAGGACGAATTAATAACTTTTTTTTTTTTTAAATAATAAGAATTATTGTTCAATCTTACTTGTTAAAGGTAATCCCACGCGATCTGGTGTCAATACTGCGCCGTAAGCTGCACAAAATACTGGCATAGCTTGCTCTCCCGTTGACTCCTATGCTAGACTAGAGTGAGGAGACCCAACCAATATGGCGGCGACGCTGGGTTACATTCCAGCACGTCATGAGGCGTCTATGTATATATATCTATGGATGCAGTGAGCATTAGCCTGGTTCCGCCCGCCTCTGTACTTCCGCTCAATAACTGAAATTCGCGCACGACCATACGTCACTGTTCTCAGGCCGCGCCTCCTGTTCGCTGATTGGAAGGACAAACTTGAGGGAAAAGAAATCGTTCCAACATACAGCACTCCCAGAGGCCCCTGATTGGCCGAGGCCCCGGGCTGAAGCCCAGGTAAGCCCGTGCATTAAGGCGCCACTGCCCAGACCTACGACCGACGGTGGGGGGGGGGGTCGCCGGGCAGAGGACGCAGCCGTTCCGCAGCGCAGCCGTTCCGCGGCGCTTACCTTCCTTGGTGGAAATCCGGTATAGACCCAGCTCCTAACCCAACTTTGAGAATAGATTAACGGCGATATTTTTTTTTATCGCGCGATAAGAGTCTCGCAGCGCGTTAACGCCGATAACGGCCCACCACTAATATATATATATATATATATATATATATATATATATATATATATATATATATATCCCTAACCTTTAATCAAGTTGGTATTGCTCCCTCAATCTTTATAGATTGGGGTTTTATTTAGTATAAAGAATATACGTTTGTAATCCCATTGGAAATCTACGTAGCATAGTAGTATACCAAGACATTGGTCCTTTCCTGTTGTTATTGTGAACAGGTAGCTTGGTTTGGTCACCGGGGTTCCCTTAGGAGCACTCCAGGGTGGTTGACACTTGGTACGTCTGCCTCTTCATTCTTCTCCTCATCTCTCGGATCATCTGACAGACAGCCAGAGGGTAACAGCAGCAAACCGTGACCCAGTCATCACAGATGCTTCCCTGTCACATAAATGCAACACACAGGCACACAGTCAAACACACATACATGTACATGCGTGCGAGTGTGTACACACACACACACACATACATGTACATGCGTGCGAGTGTGTGTACACACACACACACACACACATACATGTACATGCGTGCGAGTGTGTGTACACACACATACACACACATACATGTACATGCGTGCGAGTGTGTGTACACACACACACATACATGTACATGCGTGTGTGTGTGTGTGTACACACACACACACACCTTTTTTGTTTTAGCTTTACTACATTCGTCAATAGTTGGCAATCGTGACCCTATTTCACAGGCTCTTGAAAATATCTGTTTGAAAAATGACCCATGTTCAGATTCAGAGCCCTGATAATATCTCATGTTGTCTATTTGTACTACTAGGCTACTACTACCACCACTCAAGCAACACAAAAAAATAAAGTGCAATTTCCTCAAGGAAGGCATTGTGTTTAGAAAAAAATATCCCACTTTAAAAACGATTTCCGCATTTTTCATCTGATTCTGAATTTTAGGGCCCTTATGACATATCGAATACATATCGAATATATATATATATATATATATATATATATATATATATATATATATATATATATATACACACACACACACACACAAACAAACATGTGCACACACACACACACCCTTATCTTGTATCTCTCCCGGATTCCCACGCGCATCGCAAAGGTGGAGCCAGGCAGGAGTGGGAGAAAGAGGCTCTCCCCGTACTGGTGGGCCACGCTCATGTCCAGACAGCAGGGAGTGGTGGACCCCAGCACACCTGCAGGCACACAACATGCTCACAAAGTGAGAGGGTCATGTGCACGGAACCACCACCACACAAGCACATCATCATCATCATCATCATCATCATCATCAACAGCAAGGATGAAAAAAACTGGTCAACGACACGTCAACCACAATAATTAAAGCAATCTTATCGACAGCACAGTGATAGGCCTAGTATACGATATTTTTAGCTTTGTTTTATTATCCTTAAAGGGACAAATGGAAAATTCATGAACTTCCAATTAAAGGTCTTAAAAAGTCATTCATTCACCCATTAAACACACACGCACTGTGTTGAGCTACTTGACCATTACACACACAGTGTGTAATGGTCAGTGTGTAAACTAGCACAGATTGTGCTAGTTAGGAAGACCATTACGCGCGCACACGCACACACGCAGTGTTGTGGTAGTTAGGAAGACTAGGGCTTCAACTAACGATTACTTTCGTAGTCGATTAATCTAACAATCATTTTTTCAATTAATCATTTAGTCTAGCCCAGATGGTGTGTGTCCAAGACTGCTTAAGGACTGCACAGCCTCTCCGGCGGATCTTCAACCCGAGTCTACAAATGGGCAGGGTGTGGGGGGAGTGGACGATGGTGTCCTATACATGCTCTACCGGGTCTACTCTCACTGGGTTGAGCCAGGTGGTTATGTGAGGATTATGTTCTTTGATTTTTCAAGCGTGGATCCTTCTTTTGTTTCCTGGATCACCTGACTGGACGACCGCAGTTCGTCTGGCTGAGGAACTGTGTCTCTGGGACGGTGGTGAGAAGCACTGGGGCTCCACAGGGGACTGTTTTAGCTTCCTTCCTGTTCACATTGTACACAGCGGACTTTAAGCACAACTCTGAGTCGTGCCACATCCAGAAATACTCTGATGACACTGCTATTGTGGTGTGTATCAGGAATGGGCAGGAAGGGGAGTGCAGGGGTCTGACGAAGGCCTTCAGCGACTGGAGTGATAAGAACTGCCTCCTACTGAACACCTCCAAGACCATGGATATGGTGGTGGATTTTGGCAGGTCTAAGCCTCCTCTTCGGCCAGTCAGCATTTGAGGGGTGGACATTGAGGTGGTGCAGACAAGTACTTGGGTGTGCATCTGGACAATAAACACAGATGCCCTCTACCAAATGGGGCCGAGCCTGCTATTTTTCCAAAGGAGGCTCAGGTCCTTTGACGTGTGCAGTAAAATGCTGCACATTTTACCAGTCGGTGGTGGCAAGTGCCCTCTTTTATGCTGCAGTCTGCTGGGGAGGCAGGACTGAACGGTTCAGGAGATCCTTTGTCCACACAGCCATCAGGCTTTACAATACTTCAGCCAATGGCATGGACACAGGAAGACCATTACACACACAGTGTTGTGCTGGTTAGGAAGAGCTTTACACAGATTAGATGCATCTGATTAAACTGCTGGCCATATGGTGGGGCACAGTAGCAAATATCTGGAGGAGTAGAAAGATGTTCAAAGGGAGGTATGGATGAATGATTGGGTGATTCCGTGTGTGTGTGCGTGCGTGCGGTCCCTACATGTGGTCACATCTCCAGAAATGTCAAAAAGTCCAGTGCTCCAATCGCCTCCTGTCTGTGTGATGGTGGTCACGGTTGTCGTGGTGACGCCCAGGCCAGGCTGAGTGAGCACAGGTTCCATCGCCATGGACACCTGCCCTGAGCGCCAATTACCGTGACTTCCTGCAGCGCAACCCCACACATAGTCCTCCTCGCTTTTGTCTCTGTCTTTGATAATGAGACGGTCCGCTCTGGAATGAGAGAGCAATGCAAACTGTTTATTTTCAGCAGCTTTAGTAAATGATGCTCAGTGTACTGAGACAAAGAGCCACAAGTCACAGTATTGATATATACAGTATATGATCGAATGCATATGGTATGAATGTCTATTTGCATTTGCATTGTTACATATTGTGTAGATGTACGTTTCTGTATTCATGTTTTTTTTTTAAACGCAAAATAAAATCATGTTATATTCAATTTTAGTGTTTGTTTTATTGTAGTACTTTTTATGTTAGCATTATTTGTATTATGGTCAAACAGATGTAATAAGCAATAATAATAAATAAATAAATAATACAAAGAAATAATCTTGTCCACTGTGTCTACGTATTGTGTTTAAATGTGCACCCCATTGTCTATGAAAATGCATTTCCCCTTTGAGGACAATAAATGGCTATCTAGCTTATCCAAAGGAAATTAATGACAGCTAAAACAGACAAAGCCAGCATCACCATTTTTTGGAACTGCGACTTTCTTTAGAGTTGTGAAGATGTCATGGGATGTTGCATTATTATTACATCAGTGTTTATTATTGTCATATATCGTGCCAAATCTGAAGAATAACAATGAGTGAGACAGTGAACAAGAGAGAAAGAGAGAATGAGAGAGAGACTTACGACTGTATGACTGTCCTCTGGTCCATGACTGGAAGCTCATCCCCCTGCCAGGGACTTATCTGTGTGTGTGTTTGTGTGTGTGTAATTGTTTAAGTGTCATTCAAAAATTGTGTTGTTGGTCTCCCCACTTTCAGTGGGAGTGTGTGTGTGTGTGTGTGTGTGTGTGTATGCATCATACCAGCCAGGAGGTGAGGAGTGGTTAGTGTAATAGGGAGTATATCAGGGGGAGAGAATAAGGGGAGGTGGTGTTGTGTGGTGTGTGTGTGTGTGTGTGTATTGGGGGGGGCTGGGGGGTAGTGAGAACTCCCCACCGAGGTGGTGTGTGACAGGGGAGATAAAAGCGGTCTGATGGCTCCGTCAGAGGGGCTGTTCGGTGGAGATAAACACTTCCACACGCCGCCGCTGCGCACTAATGCAGCGTGAACGCATGCTAATGCGCTGACACAAGAGGAAGCGCGCATGTACAAGCCTGTTTTCCCGAGGATGAGGGAGGATGACTGCTATGTACAGCAGCCGTGCTCGCAAACACACACACCAGCCAGCAAGTGTTTGTCTTAATGAGGCATGAACAGCAGACCGTAGTATGTGAATGAAGCCTTTTTCCATTTAACACACACACACACACACACACACACACACACACACACACACACACACACACACACACACACACACACACACACACACACACACACACACACACACACACACACTGGAAAAGCAACAGGTGTCAGGAAACATGTTTCTATTTCTTCTTTCCCCAACAAAAGAAGGAGGCTAGAAAAGGGAATATTTTAGATTTATTTTATTATTATCACCATTTCATTGGAAAAGAACAAGTCAAATAACTGCCACCCACGGTTAGAAAATGGAGCCGTTTGACACAACGGCTCCATGATAACTCGGATGTAAAAAAATAACTAACATTATAAACGATAGGATGCATTCAAAAGACAAGGACTCTCCCTTGTGCACGCACACCCACACACACACACCCACCCCGAGATTCAAAAACACCATGGAACACAGCGTTCTAAGATGGTTATTGTGTTGTATATTTATTTTCTCCTGCTCATTGTTGATATTAAGAGAAAATGAAGGCTGCCGTTGTGAAGTGTCCATTCCACTCCACATGTCCACCTTGTTACACAGCGGGGGGGGGGGGATACAGGCTGAAACCAACAACATGGACCAATGCGTTAGCAGAGGCGTTGCAACAGCCATACAGGCGTTGTGACAAGAAGCATAGGATGCTCTGCTCACACTGCTATCAGTTTGCTTAGCAAGTCGACCCACATATGCTACATACATCCAGCAGTCACTGAAAATTAAGTATGGCAGGATCAAACACAGAAACGTATGTTCACATGTACCTGGCAGATGGTGTGAAAAACATATACGGAAAACAAGTATTGACAAATACCCACCCCGAAGCAGCTCACCACAAAGGGGGGCCATGTACACTTAACAGCATGTGAGAGTTCATTGGTTGGTTGTGTATGGTGCCAGCTCAAAGCGGCCTATTAAAACGCAGTATTTCAAACGCTGTGTTCCCGAATGTTTTCACACCACCTGAATATAAAGCCACCTGTGTGTGTGTGTGTGTGTGTGTGTGTGTGTGTGTGTGTGTGTGTGTGTGTGTGTGTGTGTGTGTGTGTGTGTGTGTGTGTGTGTGTGTGTGTGTGTGTGTGTGTGTGCGTCCGCACGTGCATGCGAGCGTCTACTGAACAAGGTACACCAGAGTGTCTCCTATGTCAACAGAGAGTCCGTTGTCGGCCAGAGTGACCCGTTTCTCCCCCAGGTGGACGCTGAAGGTAGACTTGTCGGAGATGGGCAGCTTGCCCTGCTCCTCGCGGCCCAGGACCGGCACCCGTCGTGGGCCCAGCACAGGGTCCTCGTAGCGCATCAGCTTCACTCGGGACAGATCTGCAGTACACACATGGGTACAGGGTTTTACTAGGAGGGGGGAAAAAAATAATTATAAATCGATTCAAGAGTATCGCGTTGACTGAAAAATGATTTTCCTTTTTTTTTAAGCAAGTCAACGTAATCTAAGTGGAAGCAAATGAATGGTTCCGTGCTACAGAGGGCGCTATGGTGTATTTGCCTTAGAGGTGCGCGGATGGCGGTTACAGCCGCGGACTCCGCGGTTAAACCGCGGATCGGGCGGATGACCTTACGAAAAATAATATTTTAATTAAATTCGGGCGGGTGGCGGTTGAACCAATCAAATGAAAAGATATATATAAGTTACATTGTTAAATATTGTTACTTGCATCCGATAAAAACGAGCACACTTTTTTTTCTCGCGTCAGCAGCGCCCGCGGATGGCGGGCGGGTGCGGTTTTGAAATTGGTCAAAAAACGTTGGTGCGGATGGATGGCGGACGGATGATGAGTTTTGTGATGCGGTTGCGGATACAATAATAGCCCATCCGCGCACCTCTAATTTGCCTATCGTCAATTTGCATCGACGACCTTCTGTTTTGTTCGGCCACATTCATAGAAAAAACAAACAATTGTGGACAGCATGTAGACACACTAAAGATAAAATCGCACATACAAATCGGAATATCGTATCGCAATATTTACAGAATACATATCGTATCACACTCAAAATTCATTGTAATATCATATCGCGATCGTGAAATCTTTGAGAAAACTTTACAATTGTGCTATAATTCTTATGACATCATCAGGGTTCAGAATTGACATTTAACAATTTGTTTTTTCATTATTTGAAGAATAACAGGCATCAATAGGATTTTTTTTGTCAAACATGATAAAGAAGCCTAGCTTTTTACGTTAACTAGCATTATGAAGCTGACCCCATTTTCAGCAAAGCAAACTCAAAGCACTCGCCTTTGATGAGTTTGTTGATTTTGGCAAGCCTTCGGATGATGCTGTCCCTGCTGTCTCCCTGTCTGATGTCCACAGTGGTGGAGAACAGCCCGTTGGATGGCTGGGGGTTAACGATGGAGATGGGAACACCAGGCTGGGGTGGAGGGAGAGAGGGAGAGAGAGAACAAAAGAAAGATAAGCTATACATACACATTTGTTACACACACAGCTTGAATGACAATACACAAGTCTACTGAACAACTAGGACACACAGTATCTCACAATTATACAGATAATTAGAGCCATTACCTTAGAGGGGTTTTTAATGACAGCTAACAATGTGGTTGCGCCACACACATGCAGACACACGTACCTCAGATCGGAAAACGCTGAAGGGTTTCCCTGGGCAACAGTCCTCCTTGACTTTGTCATCACCCTCCGACGCAAAGACGACATCAATCTGGTCCAACTGGACACGGGTTTGGGGGGCGGGGGGGGGGGAGAGAGAGAGCGAGAACACACACACACGCACACGCACACACACGTGACAAATACAGAGAAAGACGAGAGAGGGAGAGAGAGACAAAGACCATGAGTGGGAGAGGGAAACAGTCATATGGAAGAAAGATCGACGAATTATGCATCATGCACATCACTGATGCAGTTGCTGTGACCACATACTGACACGTTTCCCCTAGTGGCCCGGCCCCTGCGTACGCGCGGGCCAGTTGTGCGAAGAGCCAAGGCCAATACAAGACAAAAACAACAAAAAAAAAGGTTGGCGGTTGGGAATGTTTGAGGTGATATCCCTTTTGATATCCCTGGTATCCCTTTTTCATGAATGACTGACAGAGCTGACTGTGAGCCCAGCAGTAATCAAGAGTACTGACAGCTGGATTAGTGTTAATCCAGCCAACTCTGCCGGCCCACAGAAGGGAAGCCAGGGACACACCCGCACATTGATCACGATCCTTTCTGTTTGAAGAAGAGTAAGGAATATGCTGGGATAAACTAAGCAGGGACATTGACGTACAACCTCTTTTCCGGTGTTTCATTCCTCGCGCCGTTCTACATAGAGAAGACAGAAGAGTACAGGTGTTGCAGTGTGCGGTACCGCCATACCTCCAGGGAATTGGTGAGGTAGACCAGGTTCTCCGTCAGCACCGTCCGCTCATCAAACTCCAGCTCCAGGTCGAGCACCTGGGGCCCCTTCTTCTCCAGGTTCTCCTGAGAGAACATGCAACACGTCAGAACCCCCACAGCATGAATAGATGAAGTTAAAAAGAAAATAGTCTGTTAGGTATTACAGTTGGAAATAGCGTCCATAGCAACGGTCTGTTATTCATAGCAGCGGTCTGCTTTTCAGAAATAACAGACTGCCATAGAATGCCGTAATTCACCAATCAGAATCAGGTATTCAACGAAGCTGTGTAATACACTTTATTAATCCCTATGGGGATTCTCTGCATTTAACCCATCCTATGCAGGGAGCAGTGGGCTGCCTGCCACAAGGGTAGCAACTGGGAACCAACTCCAGATGAAGTGCCCTTGCCTTTGTTATGGGCAGGGCAGGAGTGATAACTTGCATGTTTTGTGGTGTGGGAGGAAACCGGAGCACCTGGTTGAAACATGAACACGGGGAGAACTTCAACAAACTCCAAACAGAAAGGTCCTCTCCAGGAACTTCTTGCTGTGAGGCAGCAGTGCGAACCACTGTGCCATCGTCCCAGTAGATCTATGACTACATCCTCTTTGAGAGTATATATTGCTGTTACACAGGACACATCAGCCTTGTCATATTTTATCAGTGATGTCGTCTATGCATTATGTATGCAGGAAAGTGTAAAAACACCTCCAGGCTCCATCAGTAGAATACATGTGTAGAATAATGAATGATATGCAGAAACATGGCGCTGATTGGCCATCAGATGAGCTGGTGAGAGGAGGTGACCAACACAGTCCTCTCAGCTAGGGCTACAACTAACCATTATTTTCATAGTCGATTAGACAGACAGACAGAAAGAAGATGGACGGACATCGATTGCCCTACTCTCAGACGTACCTTTATCATGGCCACAAAGGGCATGACCCTCTTCATGTACTTCTTCAGCTCCGGGAGCGCCCCCAGCTCAGTGGCTATCACCTTGTTGTCAGGGAGGACCCCCTTGTTGCCCTGGAGTCCCACCAAGACAAGCAAAGAGGTGGGTGAGATCAGTGGTAGGGGTGTGTGTGTGTGTGTGTGTGTGTGCGTGTATGTGTACCTTGTAGTGCTTCCCCAGAAGGGACAGGGCGCTGTGTTGCCATGGCGGGTAGCTCTTGGCCACATAGATGGTACAATGGGATGGCTTGCCTGGGGGCCTCGAATCTCCCTTCTATAGGGGGAGGACAGAGGGGTGGGTGGTTGGTTAGTATAGACTAATGCCGGCCTTACACCAAACGACTTTTCAAGCGATTTCACTGTCGCAGATACATTTCCAAAACTGTGCCTTGTCTTTAGATGTGAGAGGGTGTCAGTCTTCTAGTGTATGGTAGGCATTAGATACACGCATTAGTGACCCATCAGAACCTATTACACCTGTTGCACAAGACGAGTCTATGGAGGATGACTTTGGGGGGATGGATATTTTGTATAGAGGTTATCCACTAACAGATGCTCTCTCTTCTATCAATTGGCATCATCATACAAATATGGACTATCCAAATGAGAAAGAAATGCCCCCCAAAAAATGTATGTTTGGATGGCCAGACGGACACGCACACACACACACATACACTGCCCTTCATAGATACCAGTCTGGCCCTCCATAAATTAATTTCACATGACAGCTGTCATGGCTAATGTAATTTCATACTTAATGAAAACATTACCAGTGTGTTTCAACACGATTACACAGGTGTGAGAAATTGACCTCCAAAGAGTGTTTTCTGTGGCTCCACGGGTTGACTTGTACACATTCGCACAGGAACACAGACCTCCAGTCTGTCCACCCAGCATCTCAACCTTGATCCTGGACCCAGGTCAATGTTGTTTCCCTTTCCCACTACCATTCTTTCCCAAGAAAGAATGGTAGTGGAAAAGAAAGAATGTCTACCTAGCCTCTAAGTCACATTCAACCTTGATGCTGGACCCACATCATTGTTGTTCACACGTTCCCTGTTCCACTAACATTCTTTCTGAAGAAACTATCAACCTTTCTTCATGTTATTACAGAGTTACCCTGTGGCAGTTGCTCCTGCCACACGCCACCTTAGTGGCTTTTGCTGGGACCCTCCAACACAAGACACAGGTAGATGTTGAGTTGAGAATGAGATGGCGAGATGTAATACGCCAAGCAGATGCTATGTGCTGCCATGACAGTGTCTCTCTCCTGAGTATGTGTGGTGATAGCTGGTTTATCCTGGGTGCCATGATTGCACCACAAGTGTGCAGCCCCACCCAGCCCCAGAGTCTAATCAGTCTGACTCAGGCCAGGCCAGGCTGTAAACCAGCTATCAACCACACGCACTCCACAAGCACATTTATGAAATTTATGAAAAAAATGACAGAAAAAGCCTTATGGCGCAATACTGATGAGTTGTGCTGTTCATTAGTACGGTCAAGACTTTCCTGTCTGAGCATTGAAAAGACGAACTTTTGAAACAAAATCGAGCATGACGGGACCAAAAACAATAGGAACATGCCAGTTGTTGACAAAAAGCCTGATACTATAATGGGGTGGCCTTAACATAGCATCAGGCTTACAGAGGTTTCTGTCAGAACAGTAGTATTCCATTTCCACCTGCAACTTGTAGCAAGCATTGCTTCATTTTTAAACCACAATGCAATTACAATATTTATATTAAATATGTAAGGGATAATCTACGACGAGGTGTGCATGTATCGAAAAATAATGCACAGTAGCAAATGACTGAAGAAATATATGGGTCTGACTAATGCCTGGAATACATCAGTTAACATGAGATTCATATAGAAAGGACACGTTACCTTATTACTCCGGTAAATATAGACAACCTTAGTAACGACATGGCAACATTACCTTATTACTCCAGTAAATAGAGACCATCTTAGTAACGAAATGGCAACGTTACCTTATTACTCCAGTAAATAGAGATGACCTTAGTAACGACATGGCAACGTTACCTTATTACTACAGTAAATAGAGACGATCTTAGTAACGAAATGGCAACGTTACCTTATTACTCCAGTAAATATAGACGATCTTAGTAACGACATGGTAACGTTACCTTATTACTCCAGTAAATAGAGACGATCTTAGTAACGACATGGCAACGTTACCTTATTACTCCAGTAAATAGAGACGATCTTAGTAACGACATGGCAACGTTACCTTATTACTCCAGTAAATATAGACGATCTTAGTAACGACATGGCAACGTTACCTTATTACTCCAGTAAATAGAGACGATCTTAGTAACGACATGGCAACGTTACCTTATTACTCCAGTAAATATAGACCATCTTAGTAACGACATAGTAACGTTACCTTATTACTCCAGTAAATAGAGACGACCTTAGTAACAACATGGCAACGTTACCTTATTACTCCAGTAAATAGAGACGATCTTAGTAACGACATGGCAACGTTACCTTATTACTCCAGTAAATAGAGACGATCTTAGTAACGGCATGGCAACGTTACCTTATTACTCCAGTAAATAGAGACGATCTTAGTAACGACATGGCAACGTTACCTTATTACTCCAGTAAATAGAGATGATCTTAGTAACGACATGGCAATGGGGAAGCTTTCTAAACGTAGTCCCGTCCGAGTTGTTCCGATTCCGATACCAGTATCGGAAATTGCTCCGATACTGCCGAAAATGCTGGCATCGGTATCGGCGACTACTGGATTCCAGGCACCGATCCGATACCACGTAATTTATTCAATTAGTAATCTAATAGGGGTTATGCGCAACATACTTCTGCATTCTGCGAAACAGGTCTCATCACATCCGGTTCAGGTCCGCTGTACCGCGCTCACATTATTTTATTTATTAATCCGCACTTCCAGATAGGGTGACCATTCGTCCGGCTTTAGGCCGGACTGTCCGGTTTCCCCCCCCGTCGGCCGTAGGTCCGCGGTGTGTTGCGATCGCGCGCGCCTCCCCCCCGTCAGCCGTAAGTCCGAGGCGCGGCCCCCCCCCCCACGGGCTGAGGTGTCCAGTGTTGCCAACTTAGCGACTTTGTCGCTATATTTAGCGAGATTTCAGACCCCCCCAGCGACTTTTTAAAAAAAATAGCGACTAGCGACAAATCTAGCTACTTTTCTGGCGCTCTTGGAGAGTTTTGGAGACTGATGGATGCACTATTCTACTATTTTACTATCCTCAGAATGAGCTCGGCTGTGTATGTAATCGCCCATCGCCCCTCCTCCCTCGCACTGTCTCTCCCGACTGCAAGCTCTGCTCAGTGTAGTGGAAGTGATTGCGAGACAGCGGTCTGGATTCGAACACTACACGCAGTAGCCTAGTTGAGCTCGGACAAAATAATAGCTAGCTTCAAAAAACTACAAGCGAGCATTACAGATCTGTCAGATAATCCTGTCTATCCCCTGCCATTTTCCGTTCTGTATTAAATTATTGACGCCTTCACTGACCTGATATATGACGCAAAATACCTCCTTATACTGCACTATACAGTTTTATGCTCATACATTCATACTGTTTATACTGTTTATAATTTTTATACTGCTCACCTGTATATTGCACATACACTCACCGGCCACTTTATTAGGTACACCTGTCGAACTGCTCGTTAACGCAAATTTCTAATCAGCCAATCACATGGCAGCAACTCAATGCATTTAGGCATGTAGACATGGTCAGGACGATCTGCTGCAGTTCAAACCGAGCATCAGAATGGGGAAGAAAGGTGATTTAAGTGACTTTGAACGTGGCATGGTTGTTGGTGCCAGACGGGCTGGTCTGAGTATTTCAGAGACTGCTGATCTACTGGGATTTTCACGCACAACCATCTCTAGGGTTTACAGAGAATGGTCCGAAAAAGAGAAAATATCCAGTGAGCGGCAGTTCTGTGGGCGCAAATGCCTTGTTGATGCTAGAGGTCAGAGGAGAATGGCCAGACTGGTTCGAGCTGATAGAAAGGCAACTGTAACTCAAATAACCACTCGTTACAACAGAGGTATGCAGAAGAGCATCTCTGAACGCACAACACGTCGAACCTTGAGGCGGATGGGCTACAGCAGCAGAAGACCACACCGGGTGCCACTCCTGTCAGCTAAGAACAGGAAACTGAGGCTACAATTCGCACAGGCTCACCAAAATTGGACAATCGAAGATTGGAAAAACGTTGCCTGGTCTGATGAGTCTCGATTTCTGCTGCGACATTCGGATGGTAGGGTCAGAATTTGGCGTCAACAACATGAAAGCATGGATCCATCCTGCCTTGTATCAACGGTTCAGGCTGGTGG
Source organism: Merluccius polli (assembly GCA_030340625.1). Classification (NCBI taxonomy): domain Eukaryota; kingdom Metazoa; phylum Chordata; class Actinopteri; order Gadiformes; family Merlucciidae; genus Merluccius; species Merluccius polli. The sequence continues at coordinate 163,605 of JAOPHQ010003138.1, read as the reverse complement.
TGGTGGTGTAATGGTGTGGGGGATATTTTCCTGGCACACTTTGGGCTTATTAGTACCAATTGAGCATCGTGTCAAAGCCACAGACTACCCGAGTATTGTTGCTGACCATGTCCATCCCTTTATGACCACAGTGTACCCATCTTCTGATGGCTACTTCCAGCAGGATAACGCGCCATGTCATAAAGCGCGAATCATCTCAGACTGGTTTCTTGAACATGACAATGAGTTCACTGTACTCAAATGGCCTCCACAGTCACCAGATCTCAATCCAATAGAGCACCTTTGGGATGTGGTGGAACGGGAGATTCGCATCATGGATGTGCAGCCGACAAATCTGCAGCAACTGCGTGATGCTATCATGTCAATATGGACCAAACTCTCTGAGGAATGTTTCCAGTACCTTGTTGAATCTGTGCCACGAAGGATTAAGGCAGTTCTGAAGGCAAAAGGGGGTCCAACCCGGTACTAGCAAGGTGTACCTAATAAAGTGGCCGGTGAGTGTATAGTACTGTTAATACTGTTTATATTCTATATCTCTCCTATATATTGCACATACTGTATATACGTATTTTGCACATACTGTACGTATTTATTGCACTTGCTCTTTGCACTTCTGATTAGACACTAAACTGCATTTCGTTATCCTGTATTTATACTTGTGTAATGACAATAAAGTTGAATCTAATCTAATCTAAAAAAATGAAAGTAAATAAATCATACAGCGATCGCGCAGCTCCTGTTTCAGTGATAGGCTGAAATGTGTGCGCCACACAGAGACGGGAACTATATTAACGGCTGAGAGTCACGTTTCTTTACACATGACATTTCACATTTCTCTCTCTACAAGCGTTCTCTGATTCCGAAACATGTCTAAGAAGCTATACCAGCAAAAGTACAGAAAGGAGTGGGAATCCAATCCTGAATTCAAAGGTTGGTTAAAGCCTTTTATTGGAGACGATACACGAGCCTACTGTTCGTACTGCAAGGGAGATTTTTATGCTAAGTTGTGCGACATTAAAAAGCACGCGGCCACGCAAAAACATATCGATAAGTCTAAGCCTTATGCTCCCAATCAGAGCAGCATCCCATTTATGCTAAAGAAAGTCGATGGTGCTAAAAGGGCAGAGGCCACAATGGCCCTAGTCACGGCAGAGCATTGCTCTATGCTAGCATGTGACCATATAGGAGAGGCATGCAAGGTAGCATTTTCTGATTCAGTGGCTGCTACTCATTTTCAAATGCACCGCACAAAGTGCACTGAAATGATCAATGGTGTGATTGCGCCATATTTCCTAAAAAAATTAGTGACCGACGTGGGTGTGAGCAGCTTTAGTCTGCTCCTTGATGAGGCTACTGACATCAGTGTCTCCAAATACCTGGGGGTTGTTATCAGATATTTTAGTGAGACCAAGCACACTGTACTGTCAACGTTTCTGGGCCTCGTTGAGTTGGAGGGGGGAGATGCAAGGTCAATTGCCTGTGCTGTTGTGGCATTCCTAGGCAAGTGTGGACTTGAAAAGAGTAAACTCATAGGAATAGGGACGGACAATGCCTCGGTCATGACAGGTATCAACAATGGGGTCCATAAGGTGCTGCAGGAGGAGCATGGCCTCAAAGACCTGGTACTTGTTCGCTGTGTGTGCCACTCTTTACAGCTAGCAGTGACTCACGCATCCAATGACACCCTCCCCCGTAGTGTGGAGTATTTAGTACGTGAGACCAGGGCTTGAAAACGAAATTATTTTTCAATCGTTCCGCTCCGAACGGAACCGGTATATTTAACGTTTTCGTTCTTGCGTTCCGCCACCAACATATCGTTCCTGAACCGGTTCGGAACGTAAAATAACGTTCGTTCTTAACGTTCCGGCAGTGTTATTGGGCCTCCGCGGTGTGTTACTATTGCAGCCCCCCCCCCCACCGGCCGTAGGTCCGTGGTGTGTTACTATTGCGCACCCCCCGTCGGCCGTTACTATTGCGCGCCCCCCCCCCCCCCCCGCGGTGTGTTACTATTGCGCGCGCCCCCCCGTCGGCCCGCGGTGTGTTTGTGTTACTATTGCGGGCACCCCCGCCGGCTGTAGGTCCGCGGTGACGCTCGAACGTGAACGTCGTTTTACGGCAGCGGAAGATTTACGACAGCCAGCATACAGACAGTAAACAGACAGTGAGCAACGGACTTCACATGATATTATTCACAACTCGGATTAATTTAATGAAACCCATTGATTCTTTTGACCGGTGGACCCTTACGGACTTAAGGAATATAAACAATGCAGGAACGGACACACACCGTACGGACTTTATGATCGCTTCAAAAGTTGGAAGTCAGATCTTTTCCCCGTCTCTCTTGTTTACCGGTAAGTCTGGATGAATTATGCGTTGGTGTTCATAGTTTGTGTTAAATTAACTGAATGATTTATCTGTGGAGAATCTAACTGATCTAACGATGTGCGTTATGTCCATATGGACAGACGTTTTAAACGGTTACCGTATCTTTGTGTAGGTGATCTAAACGGCTTAAGTCGTTCAAGAAATAATTTAGATAAAATCCAGATCCGGCCTCAATTGGAGACCTGCGTTTATTTGTCAAAACGTGTCGCCACACCCCTGCGTCTATTAGGGACCCCGCTTTTATTGGAAGTTTTACGGTATATAGAGAACGAAAAAAAAACGTTATTAACCGGTTTTGGGGATTTCAGAATAACGTTTCTGTTCCGGAACAGTTGAAGACCATTTGGTTTTCATTTCCGTTTCCGTTCCTCGTAAAATTCCGTTCGTTTTCGGTTTTCGTTTTCGTTCCTTGAACCGGTTCGGAGCCCTGCGTGAGACCTACAAATGGTTTTCAGTTTCCCCTAAGCGCAGGGAGGCCTACAAAGGCCATATATGAAACAATTAACTGTGGAGAGAAACCGCTCCAAATTACAAAGGTCTGTGCTACACGTTGGCTGTCCATTGAACCTGCGGTTTCACGTATTTTGGAACAGTGGGAGGAGCTCAAGCTTCATTTTGCAGTGACAAAGTCAAGTGGAACACTGTTACATGGCTGAGGTCTTGCACAACATGTTTAGTGACCCCCAAAACATTCTTTACCTGACTTTTTTAAAGTCAATCCTAGGTGAGGTCCAGCTAGCCATGAAGGCTTTTGAGGGTGACCAGGTCGATCCACTTAAACTGCTTGACAGCTTGGTCAGCTTGATCCAGTCTGTGAGCAGCAGGGTGTTGAACCCACTGGCTAATGTTGATGTGCTCAAAGGGCCAATAGATGGATACATCAATGCTAAACCATACCTTGGTTACCTTTTTGAAAGTAAGGCAGCTGAGCTCCACCTTCAGGATGATGACAACATCCGAAAACGGTGTGTGGCCTTTACTGTCTCGCTTACAAATGAGCTGAGGGCAAGACTGCCAGACAACATTGAAGCACTGCAGAACATGTCAGTCTTCAATGTGGACAAAACTCTGCAGCACAGCAAGAGCCCTGCGGAAATGGAAAAGATAGCCAAGCTGCTTGGCTTCTCACCTGTGGACATAGACAGGATTGTCCAGCAATGGCTCACTATTCATCTCAAGAAATGGGATGAGGTCCAAAACACCCTTGGATTTTGGAGGGGGTATGGAGATTTAGGGATGCAGCTGATGTCAACCCATTCAAAGAACTGGCTATGGCAGCTGTGTCTGTTTTGTCTTTGCCACACTCAAATGCGGAGGTTGAAAGGGTCTTCAGTCAGATGAGTGTAGTTAAAACAAAACTTTGCAATCGGATGTCCTTGCAGACCCTGAACTCCATCTTGTACATTCGCTATGGCCTGAAGCTGTCTGGTGAGGCTTGTTATGAACACAAGCTACCTGATCATGTTTTGCAGCTTTTTGGCACATCAGCTGCTTACTCTTTCAAGTCTGGTCCCTCAGCTGCTGAATCTGCCATAGAGGGTGACGATGCTGATGACCTAGTGTTTCTTTAATCTGTGTGTGTGTGTGTGTGTGTGTCAGGTGGCAGGGAGGGGAGGGTGGGTCTTAAAAGTTAAAATAATGTTCAGAAGTTCATAATGTTTATAAAAGTCCTAACTGGGACATTCGTTAATATAAAAAATAAATCAAATTAAAAAAAAAACACAAAACCACAAAAAAACAAAAAAAATAGTAACTCCGCCAGCGTGTCTCAATTCATGTCTGCCGGTCCCAAGGCCGGGTAAAGGAGGAGGGTTAAATTATGTGGTTATGTCATTTAGCGACATCAAATTTAGCGTCTAGCGACAAATTTGGTGACTTTTCATAACTTAAGCAAACTCCAGTCCAACCGTTTCATTGTTGATAAAACATCAATAATCATCCTCCTTCTCATACGACTCTGCCTGCCTCATTGACCTGCTGTGCTGCCTGCAGCGGACAGGCTTTACCACGATTATAAAAGTAAAGACTGGCCTATGTAGAAACAGCGCCTATCGTTACATGGAAGTGAATGTTTTATAGATCTACACAACGTGATGACGTCACTAATATGCAAATTAGCGTATGACGTCACTAATATGCAAATTAGCGTATGACATCATCTAGCGATATTTAGCGACTTTTGGAGCAGGCTTTAGCTACTTTCCATTGGAAATAGTTGGCAACACTGGAGGTGTCCTCCTTTTCAACAACTCATAAATGGTCACCCTACTTCCAGACCGTCGCCGGGGCTTCAGAGTAATGTGTCCGAGGAGAGTAGCCCTCTCGGACACACACGCTAGCTTTTACCGCTGTTTTTGTTTTTGTTTTGTTTTTAATCCGCACTTCCAGACCGTCACCGGGGCTTCAGAGTAATGTGTCCGAGGAGAGTAGCCCTCTCCCGGACACACACGCTAGCTTTACCCGCTGTTTTTTTTTCTTCTTTTTTTTTTCATCCATCTTTTCTTCTCACTAACATTCAGATGTTAAAATCAAATAAAACGCCAACACTAAAAAGGGCTAACTAGGTTAGCTGTTAACTGTTCTATTTAAAAATAAATGGCTTGAATTTGCTCTATTTATTCATGTTTTACAGAGAGTTTAACATGAGCCAGGTCTTACCACTATGATAATCATATCACAGTCATGCATGTATGCTTTTTTTATAACATACTGGTATCGGATCAGTACTCGGTATCGGCCGATACCCACAGCACAAGTATCGGAATCGGTATCGGGAGGGAAAAAATGGTATCGGAACGTCCAAGTCCAGTCCAAGTTGACAATTAACGTTTCGTTTAGCGCATTCATTTTTAGAACGGTGATAAGATGTTACGATCATGTCATAGCTGTGCAGTTATTGAAAGTTAATCAACACCCCACCAGCCAATCAGAACCGAGTATTCACCCGGGCCATGGTATAAATAATATACTACTTTGCTGAGTAACTAATTACTCTTACAATTAGGTAACTGAATTACTAACTCAATTAGTTTTTGGGAGGAGTAATTTGTAACTGTAACTAATTACTTTTTTTAAGTAAGATGACCAACACTGGAAATAAGACAAATGTAAAGCATTGCACAATGATCCACTGTTTGCTTTTTTGTCCCCATCTCAGACTTGGAGGACTGGACACACTGCAGTGTGTCTGCCAGGACATTAGAGTGGGTTGATATATGCTAATGTTGTTTTCAAACTGCATTTCAATAGTACCTTTTCCAAACAATTTTGTGCTCGTACTTTCACTTTCCCTTTCTCTCTCTCCGTCTCACCCTCCTTCGTCCCTGGGTTTGAAATTACCCAGAGAACAACGGTTGAGTGGGTCTCATTTTCTAGTACAGATAATTACATATTGAGAGGATGTCTGAAACTAAATTACAGCAAGATTACCCAGTTTATTTTCATCCAAGAACACACAAACAAGCAACAAGAGAAGAACACCACTGTGCACACTTGTTCTTCCCATGCGAAGAAGAAACAGAGAAAATGCATCCATTGTTTAATGGAGCTGGGGACTGCTTTCTGGGGGGGATGCAGGACATCCTCAGCGTGTTTGCGTGAATGCACAGAGGACCTTTCAGTGCAAGTAGGCCACAGACCAGACCAGACCCCCCCCCCCCCCCCCCCCCCCAACACACACACACACACACACACACACACACACACACACACACACACACACATACACACACACACACACACACACAAAAGTATTAAGACGTCCAAGAATCTCAAAATGCAGATGTACAGTGCAGGGATCCATGAGGCTACCTCAGTAATATGTCCACTGAGTTTCCAAAAATAGCAACTTTAATAATTTTCCTCCTCTTTGGTCTTTCCCAATTTCAACCCGACAAACACAAAGTTGATACGCAGCACCTGAGGGATGCTATGGCAACACACTCTAATTCAATAAGACACCTTAATCATGGCTCCACACTGCATTGCTGCTGCAGCAGCAGCAACAACCAACAACAAATTAGTTCATACATTAATTTACCTCACAATGAGGTACAGTGGAGTGAAGTCGTGTGTGGAAGGACACGCGCGCACACACACACACACACACACACACTCCCTACCTTGCTCTTGGGGGGCTGCATGTAGGCTTTGAAGCGTAGTCGGAGGTCGTGAGCGGTTTCCATTAGGTACTGAGAGGAGCGGATCAGGACCTCATCCACCGGACCCGCCGCGGGCCATGACGCCTTCATCAGGGAACCGCCCTGTGGGGGAGAGAGAGCCGAACACCAACCACCCACCCACACACCCACACACACACACACGAGAGAGAGATTCATAGTGTGAGCATTAGAGCCTTCACCAAAAGAGGCACAAGTGCAAGTTCCCAATGGACACATAAGAGGCCACTAAACCACTAATAAAACGATGCTGTCGCACAGACACACTCACCTGGGGCCTGAGACAAAGGAGGTGAGTCAGTCCAGTTTTAAGATGAATTTCTGATTATGCATCACCCATTGACTTTCAAGATCATGTGGAATATTACTTTGCTTTATTTACTTGTCTATTGTAGTTCACACATTTTACTAAATGTACACTACTTTTATTGATATTCTATTAGGCACTGTTGTTAGCATTTACTCCTTATGTACTTTCCATGTAGTGATGTTTTCATTCTTATGTTGGTGTAATTTTTTTGGCAATCTATGGCACAAGAATTTGCTTCGGCATTAATAAAGTTCCATCTTATCTTAACCATTATTAGCTATTTACTAACGCAACACAGAGGCCGGGCTAAACCACTGCAAGCAACTGGCTCAGTGTTTGGCTCCACCCAATTCTGCACTACTTTCAACCCATCCCGCAGGCCCCTCCCTGGGTGGTCAGTACCTTGGCCAGGAGGCTCCAGGAGTAGTCACACAGGTGTGGGCAGATGGGGGCCAGCAGCAGGGTCTGCATCTCGATGAACTGGAACACCAGGTCTCGGTGCATGCCCTCGATGGCCAGCTCCCGGTACTTGTCTTTGGATGCCTTTATGAGGTGTACACGAGGCACACGCACACATACACACACTCCATTATGATCAATTTAAAAGGAGATTTTTTTTCTTTTACCATTGATGTAAAAGTAACCATTTTAGTAACCACTTTATAAAAGCAATAAGCCACTTGAGGCCATGATTTACAGTGATTTTAGAACAGCTAGGGTGCCACCTAGCTGTTCTAAACTGTAAACCATGGCCTCTCGTGGCTTATCGCTTAAGTTTACCTGGAACTCAAAGAAGCCACTCTTCAGAGCTTCCTTGTACATCATCCTGTCATAGTGCTGCTCCGTCTTCAGAAGGCCTGCGTTTATCTCGCTGGAATGCCCCAGAAAACACACAAAACTCATCAACTCAGCCATTGTGTTTATATAGACATTTCTTTTCTCTCACTCACATACAACAAATTAAAAAGGTGCTGTAGGTAAGATATAAGAGCTATTATTTGAGTGTAATTTGTTAGAAATGCCCTAGCCATCCGTCAGCTATGAGTGAGTGAAATGCGCTGAAAGAATATCCGTTTTGAGTTGACTACCTGCCACTGTATGAGATTATTTGGATTTTAGACCACTCCCGGCCAATCCATGTCGCACCTGTCAATCACAGGTATGTGACATGCAACACTTCTCAATGGTGGAGAAACATAGGGAGGGAGGGAGCAGAGAGGGGGGGGGGGGGGGACATTTTTGGGGTCGTTTACTTTCAAAATCTTGCTCTCTTCTGCTCTCTTACTTTACAACTCTTGATTACAACTCTTGAATCTCACACTTACAGCAGCTTTAATCCCACTCTGCCAATCCCCCTCACACTGTGTGCCTGTACGTGTGTATGTATGTTTGTGTGTGTGCGCGCCCCCCCCCCTTACAATGATGCAGTGCCGGGCGTACCTGGCGAACACCCTGTCGTTGAAGGTGTCGGGGGGGCCCGTCCTCAGGCTGCTCTGGTTAGCGATCATCTCCTTCACCCACTCCACCCAGGTGTACAGGCGCAGGATGCCAGCGTCCACCACGGTCTCCACAAAGTTGGCGTCCTCCACCGTGTCCCCGGCGTCCGCCAGGGCCAGACGCATGCCTGGGGGGGGGAGGACGGGGGTGGGTTAATCGCAAAAGGCACTTAAGGAATGTGCAAAAGGCATTTAAGGAAAACCAGACCCTAAAACAATATATTTTAGATGAGAAGTAGTGGGTTACAGTGTAGTGCATTGGATTGATCCCGATCCAAATCACAACCGAAATTGACAGTTTCAAAGGATAAGATGTGGATAAGGACTCAAATTGCCCTCTATGGGTTAAACGCATGCTATTGCGTAGGTGACCTGCTATTGGCCATTTTGGGTTACCAGGTAACATCAATCAAACATTCTGTCGTCTCATGACACGGCTGATGTCACGTGTGGCATGTGGATGAACTGCGTTGCACGCGTAAAGCTGGTATGTTGAAGCTGCCGTATTGATTTGAGAAGTGTGTCCCCACAAATGCCATGTGATGGTGCTTCACTGTGCACTAAAAATTTGCTTTATTTGTTGAATCAATGCATTGAATCAATGTGCTCAATCAATGTGTTGGAATCAATGTAAGCACAGTGTCCGATTGGCTGAAATGGGGTGTGAGGCGACAGCGAGGTGGAAGCGACGGCATACCATCTGCTGAGAATTTGTCGATGGCTTGGCTGAGCGTGAGGAAGTTCCCAGTGGACTTGGACATCTGCCAAACGTAGACACAGATGTAAGCCAAATGATAACACACGGGAGACACACGTCAAATGAGTTAGACAAACTAAATGAACCTGGAAGGAAAAACCAAATCATAACTCGCTGATTTGTACTAAATAGTCACACGAACATACGTACGTGTTGCTAGTACACCGTGACCTTTCTCACCCCCCCATAAGGAATGCGCACGCAGATGTACGTACACACGCATGCGCGTGCTTAGGAGTCACACGTGCGCACGAACGTGCGGTCTGCATGGCTGAGTTAAACTCATCACACGCAGACGTACGTACGTACATTCATGTGGGACTTTAAGTAAAAAACCACACGAACGTACGTACGTGTTGCTAGTACACCGTGACCCTTCTCACCCCCCATACACACACATACCTTTTCAGAGTTGAGCAGCAGGTGTCCGTTAGCGCGCACCGCCTGGGGCCATTTCCCACTGCGGAGATAAGACATTGTTCTCATCAGCCTCTCCCTCTCTCTCGCTGTCGCTGCAAACACGTGGCAAGTGCTTATCTGTATCTGTTACCTGTCAGAAGCGTCTCCCTGATTGATAAATGGTTCTCTTTTTCCCCTTTTTTATCCCCTTTACCGTCTTCATTATAAACTGCATCTTTTGGTCATCACAATCGTATAATCTTTTCTCTTCGAGGTAGGATGAATACAAATGAGGAATGTGTCAAGTTGTAGAAATAATCGAGTCGGGCTCATTTTCTTAGCCACACACACACACACACACACACACACACACACACACACACACACACACACACACACACACACACACACACACACACACACACACACACACACACACACACTCACACTCCTGTCCTATCTCCTATTCTCTCTTATCCCCTCCCCCCCACACAGAAAGGAATTGCCATTTTACAAATCTGCGTTCTAGTAGTCCTACTATGTTACAGCAGAAGTTCTGGGGGGAGACCGCACAAAGCCTGGGACAAAGCCAGTGTGCAAGGGGCAAGGGGTGGAGTTACGTCTTGTTTTCTGTTTTTGTTAAACAGAGATATTCTACCGAATAAAACTAGTTCACGATGAAGCTTTCAGAAGTGGATTTTGATGAGTGTATTTCCACAGTGGCCAGTCTACACCGTGTTGATTTGAAACTTTTACAGACACTTTACTAGTGCTGGCTGAGTTTGTGTTCGCCAATTACACACTTACAGATCCCCACCTCCAGCAACACAATTGGTCGAAAAATTATGAAACGAAAGAACTTGAAAAGCCCTGTTGAAATATTGATATTTAGATATTAATCTAAAGTCTGATTTGTGAGACTACCATATTACTAACAAGCCCTAACAGCGGGGCACTCTTTGTTTAACTCAACAGAAGAAAAAAAACAAAAGTAACATGGGTGATGTGTAAAAGTCCATCCACACCAGTCCAACACGAAATTGCGGCACGGAAATGCAATTTTTTCATTGCGTGAATCATCTGCAGTTAATCTATACCGGTGCGACGCAAATCTTTTCTGCTTTGCTGCTTATTCACAGCTTAATAAGGGGGGGGTCACCTCTGTGTTAAAGTAAAACTGAGTCAACAGCATCAGCAGTGATGATATAGCCTGGCAAGCCAGACCCACATCAGAAAGATGTAGGGTCTGGCATTGCTCCATTGGCAGTGTGGGCGGGATAAACGGTTGTTCCCGTTTATCAAGTTCCCTCTGCACGCAATAAGATAGCGCTACAACCAATCAGAGCAACGAAGAAGGTGACGTAGTCAGAGCGACGGAAATTAGTCCATGGGGAAGTGTTCCGTATGGTGGATTGTGGAAGAATAGTGAAATAAAATGTTAACTTCAAGTCTTGAAGAGTCGCGGCCAAAGCCGAGTCGAAAGACAGCTGTTCGCCAGCAGCAGCAGCCATTGTTTACCTCTAACACGGAACCGTCGCAACTCTGTCGTCATGGTAGCCCGGTTTCCGACTCCGCCCCTCACGCTGTGATTGGCCTGACAGATTTTCTGTTTCCAGCACAGAAAAACAACGGAGAAGTGCTAGACCCCTCTGGCTGCAAATTAAATTTGCTGCCGCTAGGGGCGTCTAGATTTCTAGGCTAGTGATGATAATCATTTAATTGTAATTGTGAGAAATTAAATTTAACTAGAAAATGCATTTCCTGCTGAAAACGCGTGTGAATGCTGGAAGCTGAATGATAAGCGCAAAGCAGAAATATAAAATGAATTGATCGGAAGAATCTGAAAGTAGTAGTATAAGCTGAAATAGTAGAAGAATCTGAAAGTAGTAGTAGAAGCTGAAATAGTAGAAGAATCTGAAAGTAGTAGAAGAAGCTGAAATAGTAGAAGAATCTGAAAGTAGTAGTAGAAGCTGAAATAGTAGAAGAATCTGAAAGTAGTAGTAGAAGCTGAAATAGTAGAAGAATCTGAAAGTAGTAGTAGAAGCTGAAATAGTAGAAGAATCTGAAAGTAGTAGTAGAAGCTGAAATAGTAGAAGTAGCTGAAAGTAGTAGTAGCTGAATTAGTAATACTAATAGCTGAAGTAGAAGTAACTGAAGTAGTAACAACACTGCTGAACGTCCTCAAAAAGTAGCCCTATCTGGCAACACTGTCTGAACGTCCTCAAAAGGTAGCCCAAACTGGCAACACTGTCTGATCCTCAAAAAGCAGCCCAATCTGGCAATACTGCTGAACGTCCCCTCGCTCGAGCGTCAATGTGAAGTCAACTGAAAAGGAATCAGTTAAACTGTGAAACTCTTAATAAATATAAATGCTATTGAAATTTCGTTTGGATATTATGGGATATACAAGTCTGTAGATTTGTGACATTTTTTGAACGAAGGTAAACGATTGAGAATTAGTTAGGCCTACGATATGTAATTGTCAGAGATCAATGTGTAATCGATGTGTAACTGTGAGATCAACTGAAGAGAACCCAAAACTTAAACTGTGATTCTGAATAAATATAAATGCTATCGAAATTTCGTTTGGATATCGTTATTATTGAATATACAAATCTGTACATTAGTGACAATTTTTGAATGAAGGTTAACGGTTGAAAAGTGAATGAATACGACGTCTTAAACAGTGGAAGGTCCGCCGGTTACAATGGGACAAATGGTAGAATATGACGATTTGAAACTAAAACGGCGATACAGAAAAAAGTATAACAGCTATCGAAATTTCGTGAAGACAGCTAGATAGATACAAATCTCTAGATTTGTTTAATTGTTTGAACGATGGGAAACGGTTGAAATTTGAATTAGTTACGACGTAAAGCACTGGAAGAATAAGAGGCTGGGCCACCCATTGATTTATATTGGAAAAATAAAGGTGGAAAAAGTAGAATAATTTGAAAAGTTGAATGAATATGAAAAATCTGAATAGATAGCCATAATGTCGTAACAAATCTGAACATTTTGATATTTGAATGGTTTTCTGTAGCTGAAAGTATGAAGAAGGAGAAGAATGCCAAAAAACGTTCGGAAGAAGAATAAAAATAATAAAGATTTCGATATCTAGAGTGTGAACGCTCGAGCATTCACACTAAAAAATAATATTGGGTCCATCCAAAATCCCAATACTGAAGAGACGGTGGAGGCTGGAGTTCCAAAGGCTCATAAAGAGCTTAGCGTAAACAAAGAAGATTGAAGTTTGAATCGTCAGGTGCCTGTTTCCGCAGATGGAAATCCGCAAAAGCTGGGATTTTTTTCTTTCTGCATGAAAGTCTCACACTGGTGTATATACTTCTATAGTAACACATGAAACCTTTTCTTTATAAATATCGGTGTGAAGAATATTTTGCATAGATATTCGTTCTGGTGTGAATGGACTTTAACCCTGGACTCTCTTTCTAATAGGGGTGAGGGGGAAAAAAAAGGATTCACTTTTTTTATCGTTTTTTTTAAACACCTGAATCGATTTAAAAAATATAATAAATGTATCAGTATGTTTATTGTTTTCACATTAAATGCATACAAGAAGTACACTACATCAAAAGTAGCATGTAACCTTCCCTTAACCTCTTCATCACTAGGCCTATTTCTCAGGTTTTTGCCAAAAATAACATGCCCAAACTGAACAGTCACAACTACAAGGGCTTTGAAGTAAGTCTTGGTACCAAAAGAAAGATAACACCTGTGAGATTGTTGTGAAAGTGAAATAATCAATGTGGATGCTACCGGATCAGAGTGAATAAAGCTAGAACACAGAATAAATGGAAGATTTAATTTCTGCCTGAAATTAATTTTATGTTTCAGTGTGAATAACACCTAGTGCATTATCAGTTAGCAGCCCTATACTACTATAGGGCCATGGCACAACATCTGATGAGGGCCTGGGAGTTTCCAAATAAAACAATAAATCCAATGCAAAAATGACAATACAAACGTGATAGACACAGACAGGTGAATATCTTGAGAACCCATTGTTCAATTTTAACATTTAAACCCTCTACTGAAAGGTAAGGGACAATAGAGTTGAATGACACCAAGCCCAACCGTTGCAGTTGCACCACCGGCCACTAGATGGCGATAAAGAATGTATGCTCTGATTGAAGGCAGTGGTCCTATTTTATGTGAAACCCTCTCTTACCTACTATACATGATTGGAAACATGATTGGGAGGGTTCAAAATGTTAACCTGACTCCGCCAGATGGAATGATTCGCGTTGGCTCAGCATTTCCATCTGGAATCGTTCCGTTGGAGAGCCTTTGGGAGGGGGCGAAAATACTGGTTGCTGATTGGATAAACCATCTGCCTATGTTGGTGATTGACGGGCCAAATCAACCAATCAGATCAACGAAGCGTATGACGTGATAACAGAGCGTCGAGGCAAGCTCATCAAGTAAACAAGTTGGGAGAAGGGCAAAAGCATCTTTTCCTCCGAGAAAAGCCTCCAGTGCCGCTTTTTGCTCATATTTTAGAGAAGGAATACACTCTAATTCTGCTAAAACTTGCTCGATAGCTGCGTGCATCTCGATCACATCCGCGGAAGCCGCCATGTTGTTTAGACTGAAGAGTCGCTCCTCATTGCGTCACACTTGAACCCGCCTCAAAACCAACGCCGATTGGACGATAATTTGGTGATCGGCTCCATATTATCTCCGTCGTGTAATACCAGTCTGAACTGTGAGTGGAATATCATGGAGCTTGCGAGATCAGGCTGGTCCCACGAGGCTATCAAAATGTTGCCAAGACACTGAATTATCTGTTTACGGTGGTTTTAAATGACACAACTTTGATGACAAAAACAGCAAAGGTAAGACATCATTTATGATTGATTGTAGAAAAAGAGAAGTTTGTTTTTGATGGTTTTTGGCATCTAGTTCGGTAAGTTTTAGTCCGTGATCTGGTTTGGATTGTTGGAATCAGCAGACTCTCTTTCATATGATATATAGTTTGTTTCAAAAAGCATGTCGAGAAAAAGATCGCTATTGCTGTGCATGTGCACAGTCATGAAAAACATAACTCTTGCCCATTCTTTTGTTTGGGATTGGAATTGTGTTTCGTTTAGCTAAAAATGGTTATAATAAACAAAGTTGAGATTCTTAGCTTTCTAGTGATGTATGACATGACTACTTTCTCACATGTTAAAATGCCTTACGAAGGCTTTGATTTTAGCAGGGGCATGTCTGCCCGTATACGGGCGGTCTCGGGATGAAGAGGTTAAACCCTCCCAGTATAGCAATGATGCTGCTGAAATAAAAGTCAGAAAGACTGTCATGTGATGACATGTGCAGTGTTTTTAGAAATATACCTCATGATATACCATCTCTAGGGGTGTATGATTCAACTTTTTCCCACCGTCTAGTGTTAAAAAAGTATACAAAAAAACACAATAAATCGTAATGTTGAATCGCAATACCTGTAGAATCGCAATACTTCAAAATTGCAATACATATCGAATCGGCACCCGAGTATCATGATGGTATCGAATCAGGGGATAAGCACATCGTCCCAGCCCTACTAATAAACTTACTTGTCCTTGGGCCACATGGCCACATGGTTGTACAGGTAGTAGGACAGGTGGTTGGGCACCAGGTCCTTGCCGGAGATGCGGACGTCGACGGGGTACCAGTACTCAAACTCCCGTCGCAGCTTCTGCAGGTGCTCCTTAGGGATGGATGTCTTGGGGAAGGGGGATGTCTTGAAGAAGATGAAGTCCCACACCTCCCGGGTCATCTGCTCTGGCCTGGGGACATGGAGAAGAGACAAGAGAATATGCAGGCATGAAAACGGGTCAGGGGTGAAAAAGGTGAGAAGGGCGCGCGGACGGGCGGTTAGACGGACGGACACTGTAGGGCGCCTGTGACTATAATAAATATGCATGCCAGCCTGTCACTTAGTCTACCATTTACAATAAATATATGAGGCACAATGTGGTAAGGGCACCAACATGGCATGCATTCTTCCATCATGATTGACAGACAAGATTTTTTGGGGGGGCAAAGAAACTAACCTAAGAGTTTTCTACCATTATTGAAACATACCATCAACCTGAAATGCAATTTGCGATTGCAGACGGAGCATGCCAGAAAAAAATATGTTTGATTTAGAATCAAAGTTTCCCTTTTCCAATTTCACAGTAGCCAAATGAGTTGAGTGGATGTAATAGCCTAATAAGCCAAGCACAGGTTCTGAAAAAATATTGTATTAAATAAATAATATTTCCATCCTGGAAATACAAGTAATATTATAAAGAAGCACTATAACCAGTGTTTCTTTTCTGTGATGTACCGTTAGCTATACAAGCTCGAAGCTAACTTCAGTAACAATATTTAGTTAAAAGTAGCGTTAGCTAATCATTTTCCACCGGGAGCTTTAGCTGGTTGTGTTCGCTCACTGTGTTCAATGACTCCATTCATCAAGCTGTAGTTAACTATAACTAAGCCTATGCCAACAGAGCTCCTGGCTATAGGCTACGAGAAAATATAAAAACGATTGAAACTGTCACTCACCAAATTCAGTCCGGTAAATAGGCTTTATGCCGAGCGTCACGTGACCAAACCGGAAAACTGGTCTCCTGACTTCCGCTTGTCGTTAAAGCCGGTAGCAGCGGTAGGAACTGATGGCGACAGCTATTGATTTGGCCTAGTTAGCCCTTTTTACTGTTGGCGTTTTATTTGATTTTAACATCTGAATGTTAGTGAGAAGAAAAGATGGATGGAAAAAAAAAAAAAAAAAAAAACAGCGGTAAAAGCTATCGAGTGAGTCCGGGAGAGGGCTACTCTCCTCGGACACATTACTCTGAAGCCCCGGTGACGGCCTGGAAGTGTGGATTAATAAATACAATTTTTAAAAAAACAGCGCTAAAAGCTAGCGTGAGTCCGGGAGAGGGCTGCTCTCCTCGGACATATTACTCAGAAGCCCCGGTGACGGTCTGGAAGTGCGGATTAATAAATAAAATAATGTGAGCGCGGTACAGTGTACCTGAACCGGATGTGATGAGACTTGTTTAGCAGAATGCGGAAGTATGTTGCGCATAACCCCTATTATCACTCCGACTCCTCAATGGGCACGCTCAGGTCAGCCGGCACGAGCCTTCGCAATATTTCCGCGCACGCGCTAGCGCGCTCACCCGCTCAACCCCCCCCCCCCCCCCCTCCCCCCAAAAAAAAACATTTTCTCATCGAATCTACACGATTCACGTAGGTCACCTGTTTTGACTTCAAAACGGCGAATTTCGCCGAAAGGTGAGTGATTTTCATGCCTGAATATGGATGATCATAGGGCTGGGCAATAATTCAATAATATTGTTTATCGTCTTTGAATAGTAAATGGTAAATGGACTGCATTTATATAGCGCATTTCTCAGAGGTATGACCTCTCCAAAGCGCTTTACAACTATTGCCTCACATTCACCCATTCATACACACATTCATA
The DNA here is from genome assembly GCA_030340625.1 of Merluccius polli. Taxonomy (NCBI): domain Eukaryota; kingdom Metazoa; phylum Chordata; class Actinopteri; order Gadiformes; family Merlucciidae; genus Merluccius; species Merluccius polli. The sequence continues at coordinate 146,594 of JAOPHQ010003138.1, read as the reverse complement.
CTCCGACGGCGGGTCAGCCATGCAAGGCGACAGCCAGCTCGCCGGGAGCAGTTAGGGTGAGGTGTCTTGCTCAGAGACACCTCGGCACTTAGCTAGGAGGAGCCGGGAATCGAACTAGCAACCTTCCGATTACTAGGCAACCCGCTCTACCTCCTGTGCCACTGCCGCAGGAGGTAATACTGATACAGTATTGTATCGTTATGAAAATTGGACTTATCGTGATACCCAGTTCTATAGTCTAAATGAATTACAATGAGAAGACATTCCCTTAAAATGATCAAATATGAGGTTTGAAACGTCAGTGAGAAAGGAAGCCCTAGATGATCATGATCATAGACATTCAGCGACCGCTGAATAGTCTGCCCCCCCATGGACGCCTTTGAGGGACTAGAGGAGCCTGTGATGCAGGGGCTATGAAAATAAAGTTGACGGAAAGAAGAAAAAAAAAAGGGACACCTCAAGTGAGTTGAGGGAGGGAATTTGCACCATTGTTGGACTCCAACATGAATACTACATCCAATTGATCTATTCTTTAAGGATGGGTTTTCTGCTTTGTGCATGCACGTGTGTGTGCGCATGTTGCTTTTATCCCTCCAAGTAGTTGATCTTCGAGTGTGAGCCAACCACTTTTTGTCAATGCCGAGCAACGTCATCATGTACTTAGACACTGAGCTGCTTGATTGATTTTCCTTCTTCTTCTACGTTTCTAAAAGAGAAACAATTCCACTGAGTTATTAAACCACATTGAAGAGTGTGTTTCTCCAGGCTTGTTTTCTCCAGAGTACAAGGGGGCTGGTGAAGGGTGTTTGGGCTCTTGCCTGTGTATTTCTGTGTGTGTGTGTGTGTGTGTGTGTGTGTGTGTGTGTGTGTGTGTGTGTGTGTGTGTGTGTGTGTGTGTGTGTGTGTGTGTGTGTGTGTGCTAGAGTTATATCCCCCTACCGATACACCGAATACCTCGCTGTTTACATCTCAGGAGGTTTTAAGGGTGATCGAAAGCCTACCAAACAACAAGGCAAGTGGATCTGATGGCATTACCTATGAAACATTTAAATCTACAAAACAATGGACATGTATCGCACTAACGCAAATATTCAACGTTTGTCTGATAAACGAAAAAACACCAAATTCGTGGAAAGGAGCCCTTATTAACCGAATTCCGAAAAAAGACAATATACCTGATGACCCAACAACATGGAGAGACATCTCTCTACTCCCTACCATCTACAAAGTTTTTATGAAGTGCATTCTGAATCGCATCCTGCCATGGCTCTGCGAAATGAACATTTTGTCGGAGAAGCAAAAAGCCTACATTAACCGCCAAGGCATGAACGAGCACGTTTTTTGCCTGAAAACAGCAATTGATGATTTTAAACATGAATCCACAAAGTTTTATACAGTCTTCCTAGATTTTCGTGATGCATTCGGCTCACTGCCGCATAGCGTTATGATTAAGGCCTTGGCCGAAATAAACATACCCGAACCTTATATCAATATCATTAAGGACATCTACAGCAATTCCTTTTTCCAGGTGATCTGTGGAGACCAACTGACCAGCCCAATCCAACTAAGAACTGGCATTAAGACAGGCTGCCCATGGAGCGCAGTCAACTTTGTTCTAGCCCTCAACCAGTGGCTCAAGTGGCTGTGCCTCTGCTCACCCCCACACATCAGATCACCAAACCCTGTCCAGGCCTACGCAGATGATGTCCAGGTGTCATCTAGAGATGAGAAAGTGATCAAGACCATGCTCTCTCACACTGACGAATTCCTGCAGTGGTCCGGACTCGAGGTGAAAAACATCAAGTGTGCTGTGTTTTATGAGAGGCGCAGTGGAGGTAACAGGTGGTATAAAGCCAAAAAGGACGAGCCACCCTACTTCTCCATCATGGGGAATGAGATCAAAGTATATGCGCGCCACGAAACCTATTGCTACCTTGGTCACCGATTTAACATCGCGGGTGAATGGGAAGAGCAAATTCACGAACTGAGAAGTGAATACTGCTCAAGGTTGGAGATGGTAGATTTATCCCCCCTCCCTGTCGCAATGAAATTACAGGCCATAAGAGAGATAGCGCTTTCCAAAATACAGCATCTCTTTGCAAACATACATATCCCTAAATGCATCTTGACTGAGCTGAATAATAAGACCGTAGGCCTGGTAAGACGCTGGATGGGACTAAACACACACTCGACAAGAGACGTCCTATTTCACAGGGCCAGAGAGGGAGGGCTGGGTGTCCCTCACATAGAGTGGGTATATGTCGCCGCCAGAATAAACAACCTGTTAAGGATGCTAAATAATGACGACTCAGCCGTGCGTGAGCTTGCCCGAGCCTCACTTCTGTTACACCTGAGGAAACGCAAGGTCCCCCCATCTACATCAGAGGATGCCAGCTTCCTCGGGTTCAGGAGAAAACCCAATGGAAAATTGGATACCAACACACCAGGCTTTGGCGTGCGCTCGGACTGGCTGGACTTGAACGACCTGTGCAACCGCGCAACTATACAACTGCGCTGGAGGAACACATCGGGGCAGTCAGTGGAAGCCAACAACAACATCATCACGGACCCAACCATCATGGCAGAGGCAACCATCACAACTGGCGACGACACACATCTTCTTGACACTCAAAACACCAGAAGGACAATTATCAACCACTTCCATTCGCACATGATTCAGCACTGGACAGGTCTACGCCTACAAGGACAACTGGCCTGCCTGCCCTTTGCGGACCATAGCGTATCACACACAGCTCTGAAAAACACAGCTCTACAAGAAGATATCCACAGATTCGTAATAAAAGCCCGTCTTCAAGTATTACCATCAAAGTCCAACCTAGCAACATGGTTTCCATCCGCACATGAGCCGTTTTGTCTGCAACATCACAGTCAACAACGTGAGACGATCGCGCACATCCTTAATGGCTGTGCTGCCTATAAAGGACTGTACATCGCGCGCCACGACCGTATCGTCTCACTGTTGGAGAAGGAGCTCCGCCACAATGCCAACCTTACTACAATCCACCACAACGAAAAGATCAAGACAGACTGGTTCTTCCCCCCACACGAACAGCGTGCTACACTGGAAACCGCCATAAGTAACTTACCAAATACACCCGACATAGTTGTAATTAATGAACACACCAAAGACGTTACAATAATAGAAATTGGTTGCTCTTTCGATGCTTACATGGACATTTGCTATGCTTCAAAACTGCTGAAATATCAACCATGGTACAATGTTTTCAGTAATTCTGGCTATTCCTGTAAAATCATTGCCCTCATTTTTGGTAGTTTAGGTCATGTGCACAAGATGTGTGTGAGAGGCCTGCAGATCTGTGGACTACATAAGAACAAGGCCAAAAAACTGGCAAAATATTGCTCTGTATCAGCAGTAATTGGTAGCCTCTACATATGGAGGCGTAGATGTCACCTGTACCCCTAATGTGCATTATGGACTAGGTTGTTGGCTGCTGTTGTACACCTTTCTATCAAATTTGGATTATGTCACGATATATGCTTATCTTCTAATCCAAATAAAGTGTTAATGTGTGTGTAGGACTGCTTGCATGTCTGTATGTGTGTGTATGTGTGCGTGTGTTTGAGCCTACTCCATACTTAATGCCCAGTGGTGAGGCTCCCTGCCCGTTGAGCACTCCTCCCTGGAGGAGGTGTGCCACGGTGTAGTAGGCCATGTAGATGGTGGAGTCGGACAGAGACTCAATCAGCCACTGCTGGTCCCATGGTAGCCGCGTTCCTATAGCAACCAACAGAGGAACGCACACACACACACATGCAGCAGACCATGTGATTAGAGATAAACAGTGCAAGCCACAAGCATACATAAGTGATTACATAGAGACACATGCATGCATATACGTGTACAGAAAATACTAGACATTAGAAATGACAAAATGATTTCATCCACTTGTTGTCATCTGCCGTTTTGTTAGAAATTATTACAAAATGAAGCCAAACATAATCCAATTATCTTAGTCTGCTCATTTCATTCAAGTTTTTATCTGCTGTTTTTGACAAAAGGTGTCCATCCACAAGGCTACCTCACCGTGACCAACACAATTAGGCTTTGTTTGCAGATAGGACGTTTTCACCATTATCTGACACAACCAACTTTAATAATAATAATAATAATACTACATTCATTTTATATATCGCTTTTCAAGGTGCTCAAAGACGCTTTACACAGAGACACAAATGTAAGGTACATGAAGAAGATGAGTGAGTAGAGGAGACATGGAAAGGGAGAGAGAGGAAACATAACCAGAATGTTGTTTGGTTGCATGAATGACCTCCATGGGTTGAGTGAGTGAGTGAGTGAGTGACAGAGAGATGTATGATATATGTCAATCCTCAAGTACACATCAGCATGTGTGTCCATTACAAACCTGAATTAAGTAAGGCAGAGTGTGTGTGTGTGTGTGTGTGTGTGTGTGTGTGTGTGTGTGTGTGTGTGTGTGTGTGTGTGTGTGTGTGTGTGTGTGTGTGTGTGTGTGTGTACACATAAATGCATGGGGGAGAGAAGGAGCCCTTAGTGAGTTGATGTATTGGTAGCCCTCTGTCTCCATCTATAGACCATGGGAACCAGGAATATTCAAGCCTTAGCTTATCAGTATGCTATACAGGTGAGGACCAAAAGACCAGCATTTTCTCCCCACCTTCCCTTTCCTCAAATTTTAATCTAGATTCATTTCATACATGGCAATTCCATGCATTGTATATTTTTACTTTACTTTGACATACATTTTTACATCGCTCTAACATTTTCGCTACCATTTTTGGGTTAATTTGAAAATGTATATTTTCACCATCTTTAAATGTTTCCAACTTCTGCACGAAGACCAATCCTGCCACATAAGCACACTCCCTCTATGAATGGACATTGCCAAGTGACGAGCATGATCATGCTGCTGGGGAGACACTCCAGCAGCATTTACCAAGCATCTTCAGGGAAAAAATGGGTGTAAATTATTCTGATAGGAAAACTTGCACATTGTAAGCAGTAACTTCAAAAGAATTGTATGTCTGATATTAACAGGCAGGTCATTTACAATACACTATGGGCAGAAGTGGAAACTAAAGAAGGTAAGGCACCCGAAGGAATCTACACAATAAAGAAGTCAGTGGGTTGACATGGCCACAGTATCAGACCTCTTCTCAATAGTGGCGATACAAATGCTAACATAGCACCTTTCAATTGGAGAGAGGAAGGGAGCTATCTCTAGGTGCAAGGACAGTTTATACAACGGTATATTAAATAAACTAGTAATAAAGTAAAGAAGGCTATATAATTTGTGATATTATTACGATTCATTTTTCCATGACACCAAGCGAAACAATAGTTGAGCCTCTTAAGCCATCAATAGCCAGTGAAAAGTGGAAGTGAGAGAAGATCCAAGTTAAAATTCCGTAGGCCAATTTTGATCAGCAAGCCCTTCTGTCACACGCATCCTCACACTATTAAATTCATTCAATTCAAACCTGCACCACTTGTTTGCCAAGGTTATAAAATGTATGACATGACACACATACACAAATATGCAAACGTGTATGTTGCGTAGTTAACGTGTGCATTCCATTGACACACACAGAGACACAAACTCACCGAGGCCGTAGGTACGAGAGCAGGCATGCTCCTGAAGCCAACTCAAAGTTGCCTCAAAGTTCTTCCGGGTCTCTTCGCAGAACCTGCACAGAACACACAGCACAGAGCGGGTCGGTCAGACTCAGTACCGAGCCCCCCGACTCTTTCAGTGTACTGGGACATCCATTACCTCACTCATTTACATCCTAATTACATGTTTGTGTTTTTTTTTTATTGTGATCCTTGGTATCCTTTGAATAAATATTATCAGTATTTCAAGGGAAATCACAATATTCACAGTGACTTAATTCATCCAACAGAAAAAAAATGTATGTACATTTTTAAGCCAATCAATGCTGGTGTTCCGTGCTGGTGTTGTTGCTGTGGCAATGTACCATCACCACAGGGGCAAGTGTATATTGAGAAGTTGAATCAAACCCATACGTAAAAAGTCAAAAGATATGTCAAGCCATTACATCTGAAAGCACACTGCTGTGCAGATGTTTAGCCAGTTAGCCATCAACACCAACAGGCAAGGACACAGAAACAGTCGTGTCTAAAGACATACGTTTCCAAAGACTTAAGGACTTGGTTGGCCTGTCCCTTCCATTCTGCATCACCGTAGTCCAGATACCTAGAACATAGCAGAAATACACCCAGGATAAATACATAGAAACATAAATAAGGGAGAGGGGTGTATACATTATCTTGTGAAAAAATCCATTACTAAATGATATTGATATTTTGCTAAATGATATGTTATAAAACATAGCGTGCTGACTGCATTGACCCTACTGCTACAATTGCACTAACAATAAGGGGTTAGGCCTGGGGCCAGTAAAAAGTCACATCGGACCAGAGCTAAAAAATGTGATATATATTTAAAAACCCATTTAGGAACCCAGATAGAGTTGTACAGAGATGGGTGTCAGCAGGGTTTGAGATGTCGTGTTTGAGATGTCATTTTGGTTCAATAAACGATTAAACATAAGTTACAAAAGTCTTTGGTTTTATGTTCCAACCCTGATAATTACAACTTTTAGTGAGGGTTAGTAAAAATGGTCTAAGGGCCATGCTAGACATTTAAAAAAAGGAGTATAGAAAGAAAGTAACAGTCATGTTTGAGTAAAAAAAAAAAAAAAGGGGCGATGCTGCACCTACCACTGATCACAGAGAGCCACCACACACTGGTCCCCCGAACGAGACATGATCTGCTTCTCTGGCTCCATGTAGATCACAGCCTCACCCTGCGGGGGAGACACACTGCTCAGTCTCAGTCCAACTGATCATCCGGAAGGACAATTGGTTGTGTCATTTTCAAGAACACACGCCACAAGGTCATCACAAACTATTTTGAAAAAGTGTTGCTTTTGGATTTCACAACAACAGCAGAAACAGAAGAAGGATCAGATTTGTCTACCTTTTCCACCATCATCTTCTGGATGGGCTTCTTCACATCCTGGACCTTCTGTCCTTTGTAGCCCTCGACCAGCATGATCTAAAGAGAGAGCAAAATCAGCAAAACCTCCAAGAGGAAGCAGCACTTCAGGCTAGTTAACTTGTACGGAAATGAATTGGTCTCACGAGGCTAGTCTAACTCAAGCACCTTACCAAAGAATACACTCTGCATTCCTGCTGGCAGCATTGTTATTGTCTTTCATTACATTGTCAATGGCCAGACATTAGTCTTCATGGCTGAATAGTAAGCAGAACCAAAATTCCCCTTCAATTCAGTTTCAATAAGCGGAGGACAGGTGTGTTGCATCAACGCTGATTATTCAGCAGTTAACCATATCAGCCAATAAGAAGTTAAAGGATAAGTTTGGTATTTTTGACATTAAACCTTGTTTTCGGATCGTTTACCATGAAATACAATGGTTAAGAGTGACATTTTGACAAATGCTTCTATTTGAGAGTTTTCGGTTGTTAGCGTAGCAGCTCCCCCCCCTTTCAATGGCAGTCATGGTACCTACCTGCAAATCCTCTCTAGAAGGCATTAAACATTCTTTTTCAACGACATGAAACTCTCCGAGTGCTCAGATGTGTTCACTGAAACACTGGCACAAAAATCGCCGAAAACAAGGTTTAATGTCAAAAATACCAAACTTATCCTTTAAGCATGCAATAGCATTTGTTTAACCTAGCAAGGGAGTCATCTCATGCAAACAAATCTGTGAGTGGCGTTTGGGTTTTGGGTGTCCTTTAATGTCCATGTAAAGCAAATTCTGAGATGTTTCTAAACCCATTAGAAACCCTGTTAGAAAGTCATTGCTGAACCCATGTGAAAACACTAGAACCATGTAGTGTTGAATTGTGGTTTTTCATCAATTTTGCGTTCAGGATTTTCTGGGCGGGGCTTAAGGGGCACCTGATGACGCACCGTGATCCTCTTTAGCATTGCCCCACCCCTAACAACCAGAGTGCAGTTGCATCATTTTTCTATGGTGTGACAAACTCAAAACACATTTACTTTTGCTTTACATGGACTTTAACTGTATGAACGAAAACACAAACAGAATGGAGTGAATGGACAGACACTCACCCCTTCATAGAAGCCCTTGAGGTAGACCTTCTCCTTGGCCTCGGCCAGCTTCTCTCGGTCATTCTGGCTCTGGATCTTCAGCTCGTCACACACCAGGGGAGCGGAGAGGTTCCCAAAGCCCGGGATCTCAATGATGGGGATCTAGTGTACACAAAGGCGCGCGCACGCACACACACGCACACACGCACACGCACACACACACACACACACACGCTTCCAAAAGATGTAGCTGGATTTGTTTATGTATATTTATTATATAAATAATTTGTAGTTTTGTAATTAAATCATCAATGTTAAGTGACGATTTTAGTGTGCAATATATTTTTGACAGGAATGTCGAGAGCGGATTAAGCATGGAGATGTATAGGAATGTTTCAAGCGTACAGAAAAATATTTGTAACTGCATTTATGATTTGTGTGAATCAATGTCTTTGAGACTGAAACCCTCACAGACTTCGGGACATCAGCTTACCGGCTCAAAGGGCAGCACCATCTTGTCTTCAATGCCGTACTTCTCCCTGAGGGCCTGAACGACGACGACGACAACAACAACAACATCATAGGTCAACATAATGGTAGGGATACATCAAGTAAGTACAATGTATTTATACGTTAGCCATGGCAGCCAGGTTTTAGTGGTGGATGAATAAAAACCTACTTTGCAGTTGCCTGTACGTTTCCATTCCATTTTGTGGGTTTTAATGTAGTTTACGTTTAAAGGTGCGCTATGCAACTCGGTTATTCCTCCGCTGTTTCTGGGTTTTCGCCGGAATTGGGCTCGCATTTCTCACTATAGAGCTCCCCCTGCAGCTTCGGAATAGGCCTACAACACTGTCGTAAAAACTCATTGACAACGCCCCCCACCCCCCACTTCGATAAATAAATAGTAATACACAACGAGAACCTGGATTCGGACCGCAAACAAACATGTGTGGTAGCAAGTCACTGCTAGGATAAACCCTCACTAGCTAGCAAGCTAGCCATGAAGCAACCAAGCTAAACACATACAGGGCTCACAATAAAACGGTCGAGCAAAACACATTGTTCAACAGACTCTCAAACCACATTACAAAAACGAAGTTCACCCAAGGGTAGGCTACTTACAATTTCAGCAGCAAGACAGCCAAGTCGGCGTCCGTTTTGCATTCTTCCGAGTCTCTCAGTTGACGCCATTCCGCATATGCTCGCCCTATGTTCACTCGTGTCTGGTTTCTTTGTTTATCATAATCCTTTCTCTTATTCTTCGATTCCTCCGACCTTCCCCTCTTGGGTCTTGATGGATCCATAGTGGATTTGTCGATTGATCCAGAATTGCCTTGCAACTGACTCTTTATATTCAGCCGGACCCATGTTTGGCACCCCCGCCCAGGTCTACCGTAAAGCAGTGAAACTACAATCTGACTACATTTTCGAGGCGCGATTGGATACTTCCGCTGAGTGGCCGGGACGGCCACATGAAGTTGCATGTTCTGTTTTTCCGCGGGGAACCAACAGGGGGAGATGAAACACCCACCAAACAACCCAGAAAGTGTTGTAGAACGATCAGAACGACTCTCAACCTGCATGGTTAAGGTTATTTTTGATAAACGAGTTGCATAGTGCTTCTTTAAGGTGGGCGGTACGGAGACGGTCACGCACCTGTTTCTTCTTGATGTCCCGGAGTGCGGCGATGTCATCAGGAGCGTCGGATGGAACGCTGGTTACCACGCCGGTACCTGAAGGGACAGGTGACAAGCAACAGCAGGCCGTGACCAGTCTATTCAAATGCTGCCATTGTGATTTCAGACAAGGAGCCAACGTGCGTAGCAAAGGGAAGGAAAGGTATGTTTTATAGCAAAGTTATTATTTTGTATTATTATACTATTCTCTCTGCTTCCCTACCAGGATATTTTATAGCCAACGTTGTTCGCAAAGGCACATAGGAACAATTAAACACTGCATGTCAACAAGTGTTTTAACACTCTTTGTCACAGTATTCAGCTCATGGTATGTAGCTATTGTAACAAGACTAGTCCATGCAAAAAGTAGCACAAGTAGCAAAAGTAAGATCTACACAATGCAACTCAAATTGATCCATCGACTACATGTGGTCCACGAATAAAAATATAGGAAAAGGTCAGGCTGGGCAATAATTCAATATTATTGTTCATTGTTTTTGGATGGTGTTGTATCATCATGAAATAAAGATATCGACTTATCATGATTCCCAATTGTATAGTCTAAATTAATTATGATGAGAAGATAAGATGACCTTAAAATGATCAAAATATGAAGGTTGAAACGTCAGAGAGAATTTAATTTAAGGCTGATACCATACTTTAAATCCCCATATACTTCAATGTAATGACCCTCAGCTACACCGGTTAGAATGTTTTTTTTAATTTATAAGCATATGGAGATATACACTCACCGGCCACTTTATTAGGTACACCTTGCTAGTACCGGGTTGGACCCCCTTTTGCCTTCAGAACTGCCTTAATCCTTCGTGGCACAGATTCAACAAGGTACTGGAAACATTCCTCAGAGAGTTTGGTCCATATTGACATGATAGCATCACGCAGTTGCTGCAGATTTGTCGGCTGCACATCCATGATGCGAATCTCCCGTTCCACCACATCCCAAAGGTGCTCTATTGGATTGAGATCTGGTGACTGTGGAGGCCATTTGAGTACAGTGAACTCATTGTCATGTTCAAGAAACCAGTCTGAGATGATTCGCGCTTTATGACATGGCGCGTTATCCTGCTGGAAGTAGCCATCAGAAGATGGGTACACTGTGGTCATAAAGGGATGGACATGGTCAGCAACAATACTCAGGTAGTATGTGGCTTTGACACGATGCTCAATTGGTACTAATAAGCCCAAAGTGTGCCAGGAAAATATCCCCCACACCATTACACCACCACCACCAGCCTGAACCGTTGATACAAGGCAGGATGGATCCATGCTTTCATGTTGTTGACGCCAAATTCTGACCCTACCATCCGAATGTCGCAGCAGAAATCGAGACTCATCAGACCAGGCAACGTTTTTCCAATCTTCGATTGTCCAATTTTGGTGAGCCTGTGCGAATTGTAGCCTCAGTTTCCTGTTCTTAGCTGACAGGAGTGGCACCCGGTGTGGTCTTCTGCTGCTGTAGCCCATCCGCCTCAAGGTTCGACGTGTTGTGCGTTCAGAGATGCTCTTCTGCATACCTCTGTTGTAACGAGTGGTTATTTGAGTTACAGTTGCCTTTCTATCAGCTCGAACCAGTCTGGCCATTCTCCTCTGACCTCTAGCATCAACAAGGCATTTGCGCCCACAGAACTGCCGCTCACTGGATATTTTCTCTTTTTCGGACCATTCTCTGTAAACCCTAGAGATGGTTGTGCGTGAAAATCCCAGTAGATCAGCAGTCTCTGAAATACTCAGACCAGCCCGTCTGGCACCAACAACCATGCCACGTTCAAAGTCACTTAAATCACCTTTCTTCCCCATTCTGATGCTCGGTTTGAACTGCAGCAGATCGTCCTGACCATGTCTACATGCCTAAATGCATTGAGTTGCTGCCATGTGATTGGCTGATTAGAAATTTGCGTTAACGAGCAGTTCGACAGGTGTACCTAATAAAGTGGCCGGTGAGTGTATATATATATTGTGAGAACACATTTTCCTATATCGCCCAGCCCAAGGAAAGGGCACAATCAACCAAATCCCAGTTAAAATGGACTCACGCCATAAGTTGACATAACAATATTTGTCATACCTTTGTCCTCCTTGATGGTGAGCATGGGCAGAGCGTAGATGGTTTTATAAGAGGTCAGCGGGGCACTCAGGGCACAACCCAGAATATCCTGGTAGGGAAGCAGAGAGAATAGTATAACAATACAAAATAATAATAACAGAAACATTAAAATCAAAGAAAAAAACAACATATTGATAAATCCAATTGACATTGCAATTGTACCGGTTTCATGATATTATTCTCAAAACATTTCCCGAGATCAACGGCTGTTGTGTGAGTTGCGCGCTGCACGTACCTGTCCCAGGATCTCCATGACGACAGGCACCACGCCGTTCTCCTTGGTGAAGCCCTGGTAGGACATGTTGCGGGCCGCGCGGCTGGTGCTGATGAACACGTCACCGTTGGCCGTCTCGAAGGCCACGTACTTCATGTCAGGCCTCACCCAGCAGTTGGTCTGGCCGAACATGGTCTCTGGCCTCATGGTGGCCGCCACCAGGAAGATGTTTCTGCCCTTCAAGCCACTGTGAAATTTTGTCATTTTCATTGATTATCATTGTGGGGTGGATTTTTTAGTTTAATTTTATTACACAACTTTGTTGAATACTCGATGGTGATTGGTCAATTATGGCATTTTACGTATGGTCTGTTATTTCTGACGAGCAGACGGCTATGAATAACCGACCGTTGCTATGGACGCTATTTCGAACCGTAGAACCTAACAGACAGAGGCAATACAATTATTTTTAAATCAATAAAATCATTTTTTGTTGTTATATTTTGTGTCAAATTGATTTTGACACAAATATTCATTTTTATTTTCATATTGATTTCTTTTAAGTAGTCATATAAGTAAGGGATAATCCACGACTTCGTGGAGGCTCTTCTTAGCCCCCGCGTTGTGCATTATTTTTTCGATACATGCACACCTCGGAGTGGATTATCCCGCTTATACCATGGCCACTTACGACTCATTACAAATATAAGGGTGTTGATTTATATTTTAAGGTAATTCTGTCTCAAAAGTACAACTTTTACCTCGCAATACTTTGTGTGTGCCTGTAAACAAACGGCAAATGACAGGAGAAACATATGGGTCTGACTAATGTCTAATGTCAGTTAACATGAGATTCATATGGAATGTGGACGTTACCTTATTACTCCAGCAAATAGAGACGATCTTAGTAACGACATGGCAACGTTACCTTATTACTCCAGCAAATAGAGACGATCTTAGTAACAACATGGCACCGTTACCTTATTGCTCCAGTAAATAGAGACGACCTTAGTAACAACATGGCACCGTTACCTTATTACTCCAGTAAATATAGACAATCTTAGTAACGACATGGTAACGTTACCTTATTACTCCAGTAAATAGAGACGATCTTAGTAACAACATGGCACCGTTTACCTTATTACTCCAGCAAATAGAGACGATCTTAGTAACAACATGGCACCGTTACCTTATTGCGCCAGTAAATAGAGACGACCTTAGTAACGACATGGCAACGTTTACCTTATTACTCCAGCAAATAGAGACGATCTTAGTAACAACATGGCACCGTTACCTTATTGCGCCAGTAAATAGAGACGACCTTAGTAACGACATGGTAACGTTACCTTATTACTCCAGTAAATAGAGACGACCTTAGTAACGACATGGCAACGTTTACCTTATTACTCCAGCAAATAGAGACGATCTTAGTAACAACATGGCACCGTTACCTTATTGCGCCAGTAAATAGAGACGACCTTAGTAACGACATGGTAACGTTACCTTATTACTCCAGTAAATAGAGACGAACTTAGTAACGACATGGCAACGTTACCTTATTACTCCAGTAAATAGAGACGATCTTAGTAACGACATGGCAACGTTTACCTTATTACTCCAGCAAATAGAGACGATCTTAGTAACAACATGGCACCGTTACCTTATTGCTCCAGTAAATAGAGACGACCTTAGTAACGACATGGTAACGTTACCTTATTACTCCAGTAAATAGAGACGACCTTAGTAACGACATGGCAACGTTTACCTTATTACTCCAGCAAATAGAGACGATCTTAGTAACAACATGGCACCGTTACCTTATTGCTCCAGTAAATAGAGACGACCTTAGTAACGACATGGTAACGTTACCTTATTACTCCAGTAAATAGAGACAAACTTAGTAACGACATGGCAACGTTACCTTATTACTCCAGTAAATAGAGACGATCTTAGTAACGACATGGCACCGTTACCTTATTACTCCAGTAAATAGAGACGATCTTAGTAACGACATGGCAACGTTACCTTATTACTCCAGTAAATAGAGACGATCTTAGTAACAACATGGCAACGTTACCTTATTACTCCAGTAAATAGAGACGACCTTAGTAACGACATGGCAATGTTACCTTATTACTCCAGTAAATAGAGACGACCTTAGTAACGACATGGCAATGTTACCTTATTACTCCAGTAAATAGAGACGATCTTAGTAACAACATGGCAACGTTACCTTACTGCTCCAGTAAATAGAGACGACCTTAGTAACGACATGGCAACGTTACCTTATTACTCCAGTAAATAGAGACGATCTTAGTAACAACATGGCAACGTTACCTTATTACTCCAGTAAATAGAGACGATCTTAGTAACGACATGGCAACGTTACCTTATTACTCCAGTAAATAGAGACGACCTTAGTAACGACATGGTAACGTTACCTTATTACTCCAGTAAATAGAGACGACGTTAGTAACAACATGGCAACGTTACCTTATTACTCCAGTAAATAGAGACGACCTTAGTAACGACATGGTAACGTTACCTTATTACTCCAGTAAATAGAGACGATCTTAGTAACGACATGGCAACGTTACCTTATTACTCCAGTAAATAGAGACGACCTTAGTAACGACATGGCAACGTTACCTTATTACTCCAGTAAATAGAGACGACCTTAGTAACGACATGGCAACGTTACCTTATTACTCCAGTAAATAGAGACGACGTTAGTAACGACATGGTAACGTTACCTTATTACTCCAGTAAATAGAGACGATCTTAGTAACGACATGGCAACGTTAACTTATTACTCCAGTAAATAGAGACGACCTTAGTAACGACATGGTAACGTTACCTTATTACTCCAGTAAATAGAGAAGATCTTAGTAACGGCATGGCAATGGGGAAGCTTTCTAAACGTAGTCTCCCCCGATTCCAGTCCAGTTGACAGTTATTTTCGTTTAGTGCCTTCATTTTTAGACCAGTGATAAGGCTGCTTAACATGTACAATGTTTTATCTAAAAATATCCTAGCGAGGATCTTACTTGATTTGCGATCATTATTATTATTATTATTATTATTACCTGCTATAAAAGACTTTAGACTTAAGTTTGGCAGGGTATGGCTCCACAACCTTCATCTTGATGAGAGTGTACTCCTGGGGTCCAACTCCCTAAACAAAGCCAGAAAAGGAATGAATAGCAAGTTGAGTGCAAATCATTATGTCAATAACTCTAAAATAGACTTGTTTTACCATCAAACAACAGTGGGAAGGCATAGTTTCCAAAACTATATGATATATATCATCACATCATTTAAACTGTACCTCTCCTGTTTGTCTGTCGTGGTCCATGCAGGGCTGTTTGTCCTTGGGAGAGTAGATTGTGTATCTGCATAAAGACAGGAATGGCAACAATAATGCTATTAACACAGTGTAACTTATTTGTATTGTTTAGGTTTTTGTCCCAAAATAAGGGCAATGCATTATAACCTCTAACTTCATCAACATCACTAATGTAATAGGCTACAGTAACAAAATACATTTGATGAATCAAATAAGTAAACTCACCGTTTGCCAAATTTAATCTTTTTCCTCTCCTTCAAGGTGATAAACTGCCACCTGACAAAGGAGTCGTAGAAAGGGTTCACATCTGTTGTGATGAACGAACGCCTCCAGTCCACCTACAAAGTGAAAGATATCACCAGAGTTCAGACAAAAGCAAAGAAGAAAAGACAAGTTTAAACAAATAAATTAATAAAGCCAAATGCCAAAAAGTCCATCGACATTAACCAATGAGTTCCATCCGGAGGTTGGCAAGTACATTTTGACCTTGCTTGACAGACACACATATATTTGAAATTGATTAAACACAAACAAATTACAGCAAATACATATTTTTTTAATTTTAAAAAGGGCGCAGGAAGAGCAGAAAATTAAGGGCCTAAGGCCTTACCTTAACTCCCATCTGCTTGAGGTCTTTGATAGCCAGGTGAGGGAAGTACCCCAGCCAGTGTTCAGCATTGGCAAACTTAACAATCTCCCCGTCAGTCAGACCCAGAGACTTCATGATGTCCCACTGGAACTTGGCCGTACCGGATTTTGCGGCCGCTTTACTCTAGAGGTACAGAAAGTTACAAAAAGTATTTTCAGATACATTCTTTATAATGGTTATCTTGACACACAATTAGCACCAGCCAAATGTTGGTAAATAGGCAAGTGGCTGGTAGATTTGCCTTACTCACCAGCCAAAAAAACAACGGTAATCTATTGAGTGGCTGGTAAAATTTGAACATTCACTAGCCACTTGGTCGGTGAAAAGGCCAGAAAAGTTAATTTTGCAATCTGATGGCACATAAACCTTTTTTTCCTCGATTACAAATATCTTTGATATGATTCTAGCTGTCACATTTCTATATTTGGAGATATTTTGTTGCATCTGATCTCTACTCAAAATAACAACATTGATACATTACCCAAAGTCAAACTAGAAACAAAAAGTACTTGCACACATGATTCCATGTCATCTGATACACACAACACACAGCCAACATCTTTGTCTAGTTGCTGACCTTTTTGCCCTTTGCCTTATCCTTTATGATGATTTCGTCTGAGACATCAGGCTTCTCCTCCTCGACGTTCTCCTCATCGGGAAACTGCGGAGGGTTTCCATAGAGCTCCATCTCCCTCTTCAGCTTATCTGCACAAGCCTGGCGATGAACGACACAGTTAGGTTAACCAGCAGGCCATAATCAGCTCTACGAAGAGCTGAAATACCCTGTGAAAGTCACATCTGAACCTTCCCTGATCCATATTACTAGTAGACATTTCTTTATGTAGGATAGACTGGTTCTGAACTGGGGCTGGGAAACTGCAGGGGCATTTTAAGTGGGTCGCAGAGCATATGCCAAACCTTAATCTTTAGAAAGAAGCTCATGTTCGTTCATGTTTCAATGGCTTACTATTTCATTGAGTTTTGCTCCAATTGTTTCAGTTTGTTTGTTCGCTCAATGTTTTTAACAGTGCATGAAGGCATTTTTGGGTCGTGACTAAATGACGAATGACACATGTGGGTCCTGAGGTGAGACCAGTTGAGAACCACTGGGATAGACCACTCGTTGGTTGATTTTAAAAAAATATAGTATTTATTTAATAAGGAAATACAATTCGGCATTACACATTTTCACTATAGACAAGTATTAGCCTGCTTCAATGTTAATCACTTGAATTATTGGTTCACACAGTGGCATAAATTCACACGATTGAACATGCCACTGTATGTACAATAATGTGCACATGGACTGCACACATGGTTATACATAGTCTAGTCTCACAAATCAGACTTTAGATGAATATCTTAAGGATCTGTAAGCCCGTAATTGGTGAACACAAACTCGACCAGCAGTAGTAAACTGTAAAAACGTGTAAAGATTTAAAATCAACACTGTTTAGACTGACCACTGTAGAAATACAAAAATCCCCTTCAAAAGCCTTCATCCATGAGTTTTCTTTGGTATCTCCGTAATGAAACGGGTAACAAGGCATAACTCCACCCCCTGCAGGTTTTTGGTTTCTGGCCCAGGCTCTGTGCCGTCTCCCCCAAGAAGTTCTGCTACAACATAGTAGGACTGCTGGCTCAGACAATAAACAGACATAGGATTATGGACTCATGGGTTTACCTTGATGGGCATTCCTGTGCAGTGCAACCCGAATGGGAAGAGACATTGCTTCCCTTTCAAGCGCTGGTAACCGACACCAAACTGCAATGGAATAGAAAGGTATAGTATAGCCAATTCATAAGAAAACTACAGCAGTTACAATAACTAAGCCTGGACACTGGAGAAACCCCTTGTAAATACTGGAAGAACATGCAAACTCAACAGCCATTTAAAAATACACATGTTAAACGTTACCCACAACTGTGTGATCTCAGACGTTATTCAATTCAATTGTATTTATAAAGTGCATTTCATGCACAAGGCAGACTCAATGTGCTTCACAAGAGGCATACATAGTTACAGTAAAAACAGTTACATAAAAATCAATTATGAATCAATTGAACAGTGCAAGTGCAAGTAAACAATCATATGTATGCCATCTTCACCACATACACATTTAAACTCATACATGCGCACCCACTCACACAACCACACATGGACACATGCACACGCACACACACAGTTCAACAGAATGCTGTTGAAAAAAGATAGGTTTTAAATCTGTTTTTAAAGATGGCTACTGATGTGGCATGTCTAACTGTGTCAGGCAAGGTATTCCATTTTGTATTATTGTATGTATGTATTGTAACTGTTTTGTGGTTTGTTTCTCTTCTTGCTTTGTAGGCAAACTCACCTCACATTTTGACAGACTGAATGTGTGGCCAAGATGCAATCTGCCATTCATGTAAGGATAGGGGAAGGTTACAAAGTACTTGTTTTTGCTGAAACAGAAAACAAACAATGGATTAAAATAGTAAATGAACAGCTCATATGACATTACTATGACTATACTATTTTGGACTTCCTAGATAATTTGAATAATGCAGAATAGCAGTTTTGCGGCAAATGTGTGTAAATAAACCAGTACAAACATCTGATCTAGTTCAATGTACAAAACCATGTGACAATTAAGGCCCACAGACTGGGAAATGTATTTAATTCAAATAATCATTGAAGAGCACTGGACATATTCTGATGACATGGTTAGATACAGTTGACAGAACCGGTTAAGAAAACATAATTACTTAGTGCTTTCCCCAATTGTCGTTGGTGCATCACACTCAAATGTCTTCTCCCTCTCCCATTTGTCCTGCATCTCCTGCTCGATCTTCTTCAGATAGTCCAGCTTCGCGGTTCCCTTGCGCTCCTAGGACAGAAACAGTGACAGCAGTGACTTTACTTACATTTCCACGAGTCTGAAAGGCAGTTGCCGTGGGGAAACCATTGCAAATGTGAAATATAAAACGAATTGCGAACAAGCCGAGTTCGCCAATCTCCCAAACCCTCCCTGTACGATATGTGATGTAAAAATAGAGCCAATGTGTACTGTCTGATTTATTGTGGAGATATTTCTCTCAGTACCATGAGAGCTACTAACTGTTAGCTAACTTAGTTAGCATGTACATGTAATATGCCACGTTATACAAGTTATATAGTAATCGACAGACAACGCAAATAGCAACATATACAACATAGATAGTCCCTTCTACTTACACTCATTGTGTAGGCAAATGTGGTCTTATATTATGATTTTAGTCTCAAGAAAGTCCTATGAGGGATTTGACAAGGGAAACCCACGCCACCGGTACGAGGCTGACGACATGTGCAGCAATTCACACGCACTGTTTACTGGGTAATGTAGTTTGTATTAACATTATCAAACTGCCTTTAATTCGTACTCTCTAGAAACGCAGTCCGTCTAGTACATATTGTATAATTGATAAATAGCGATGTGTGATTTATGTTATTGTTATTATTGCTATTGTAACAGCAATGACGTTAATGCATCTTTTTCTTTTTTCTTTTTTTTTTCTTCCTGGAATCGTTTTACGTACTTTGCGACACTTCCACTTGTGTTACCATGCCGTAAACCATTCTGCCCGACTGCAAGTGAAGAGAGCAGAGGCCTTGAATCAAATACATTTATAGACGATGAGAGTGGGATAACTAGAACGCACTTTCAATTTATAGACAGTATTGGCAGTCTTTCTCACGATGATCATAGAAAATGTGGAAGCTTTAAAGTCGTGGCTGGCAAAACTACTGGAGCCAATGTGAGTGATCTAGTGAAATGTCATCTATCAGCTTGCTAAGTAGCTAACGCTAGCTACAGAGTTGATATCCATGGAGCTTACTAGCATCTGTTGTCAAGTTCCTGCACGAGTTAGCCACTATGGCCGCTAGCTTACTGCATCCTGGCAGGGATGAACAATCATACTTTCACCAACTTGGGGAAGTTGTAGTGCAGTTTCTCATTGTTGTATGTTTGCACTGAAGGATATTTGGAAATGGCTCCAGCTAAATGTGGAGAATGTTAACGTTAACGTGTAGTCCTGTAGCCAGCTGGCTAAGTTCTCCAGCCTAGTTGTGTTCATGTCACTGACTTATATTTGGTAAAAGCTATCGTGTTTATTTTAACAAGTGTTCATTGTATTTCACATCATTTCGCATGTGTTTAATAGTAAAGCGACAACTACACTGCCAATATCTGTGATTGCACGTTATTTGTTGAACTAAGCAACGATACAGATATTAATGGCGCATACATGATGATCCGCAGATGTGAAGCAGACCCCTCTGCCCTGGCGAACTATGTTGTGGCTCTCGTGAAGAAGGACAAACCAGAGAAAGAGCTGAAGGCGCTCTGTGCTGACCAACTGGACGTCTTCCTACAGAAAGGTAGTCTTTCTCTACACACTGCTTTGAATGGTTGAATATTTAAATTCGAAATAAGAGATGAAATAAGAGATGAAGCGAAACGAATTGCTTAGCGAAGGCTTTTTTGAATCAGTTGGCAATCTGGTGAAATCCTGTCTCATTTAACATCACAACTAGAACAAAATGGCAAGGAAATCACACCAGGTCCAGATAACCCTATCATCAAAATCATTTATATATATATATATGTATGTGTGTGTGTGTGTGTGTGTGTGTGTGTGTGTGTGTGTGTGTGTATATACAGTACTATGTATATATATGTGTGTGTGTTTTAAAGTAAACCTAATTCCTATACTTGATCTAATGCAGAGACAACAGGATTTGTGGATAAACTCTTTGAATGTCTGACAACCAAGAACTACCTGGTGAATAACCCGGCCAAGGACACCCCCAAGGAAGAGGTGAAACCACTGGCAGTCAAACCTGACGTACTGGAGGTAAGTGAAAGAAAACATGAATAACAAACTGTGTTGTTTGCATTCGTTAGTTTGTATATTATTGAAAATTAATGTACGACCTCAAAGTCTACTGTCCATCAGTAAGTTTGCTCGTCATATTTAGATACAGTAGAATTAGCTTTGGTATAGTAACCTTCAGGAGTGAACAGGAGTGATGTTTTTAAGCTAGCAGGGTTCCCACAGTCAGGAAAATCCTGTAAAACTAAAGCTTTTGGAAATTCAAAGCCATGGTCAGAATTTTCTAATTTTATGTACATGTAAAAATGTAAGTTCATGTAAAGAGGAGTTGTAAGGTGAAAATAGGTCAGAGACCTAGACTGTGTGGCGGTTACTATTCTTTGTGCAATTCCAACTTCTAGCCACAGTAACATTTTCAAAACAAGTTTACAATGTCATAGCAGACACAGTGAAGTAAAGCTTGTTTATTCATTACACCACTAAAATTCAGACCTAGAAACTTGGTATGTATTTATGGGAAATCATAGAAAAGCTTTGAAATGTATGGGAACCCTGAGCTAGGCTAATACAAAAAAAATAATTTCAATGTAATGCGGATAAATTGGGACATTTATTTACCAGTGGTTTGTTGTTTTACCAGGCTGAACCAGCTGAGGAGGAGAGAGAAAGCCGGCGGAGGAGAAGTCCCCCAAGAAACCACGAGTCCAGGTAGAGTCTCTTCATCACGACTGATCGATACACCCAGGGAATACTGTACAGACTGTACTGAATACTGTACTATTCCCTCTTTATGTCACCATTTGAAACGCAGCCAGGACAGGGCTTGAAGCCGCTAACTTCCACTTCATCACGTTAATGTCATCGAAAGCACGCTAGATCTTAAACAAGAGAATCCATTAATATAAGCAGTCTGAATACAACTGACATTTTCTATCTGTCATTTTTTTTAAACTAAATAATTTAAAATTATGTTTGTCTTTTCATTACACTATCAACCAAACTTATTACATTTTGGAAGTAAAAATGAATGATTACCTTATATATTTATTTAGATTTTTTTATGCGCCTAGTTTTACAAACAAATGTAATGTTTTTCCAATTTTCATTTAGAGCAATTATTTATACACTCCCAATTGCTTTGTATTTAACTTTGCTATAATTTCCTCTTTTTAAGGCAATTATGTATTTGTTCTTAAGGACTCATATTTTAAAGTCCACAACTTGACCAAAACAACCCTTCTGTCCTCCCCCGAATCCTCACAGGAGTAGGGACGACAGGAGGCGAGAGGAGCGCAAGCGGCGTGACTTGGAGCGCCACGGGAAAGGCGGTGGTGGTGGTGGCAGCGATTCCCACCGGGAGCGGGAGCGCCCAGAGCGGCGGAGGGGGAGCCCACGCGGGAGGAGCTACAGCAGGAGCCGGAGCAGGAGCGGCAGCCGAGGGAAGAGCAGGGAGCGGGAGCACAGAGGAGGTGGCAGAGGTAAGGACAGGGAGAAAGCAGAGGTGGAGGTAAAGACAGGGAGCACAGAGGCGGAGGCGGCAGAGATAAGTTAGGGAGTACAACATAGGTAGAGTAGATTGGGAAGGATGCTCTATTCAATCTCCTGAATGACAACAACAAAAGCAGCCGTTGGAAAACTGTCGCTTCACTACTCAGCTAATACTACTAAAGGCTCCTCAAGCAGTAGTTAGTGTAGCTGCTCTGTACGCCTGCTGCCTGACCTTGATGATGCCATGAGGAGAGGAAAGCAGTGGGCTGGATGTGGAGGATCGTATGGGTTTTGGCGTAGAAGCGCTGGTCTGCATCGCCTGAAGCCTTTGGGGGGGGCGGAGGGGGGCAACAATGTGGACCGCATGGCAGGATTTTCATTGGCGATTAAACAGTGCCGGGTGGACGTTTCCCCATCTCATCCAAGGTCCATGCTAAACCTTTTTTCTTGTTGCGCTGATCAACATCCTTTTGCTTCTCGGGTTGACTTTTTTTAAATAACTGGTTTTTGATCAATTTTATGAGTTGGATTATTATGTATGTGTTTATTATATGGATTATAGTGATATGAGAGCATTTTTTGGGCCATCGAGTGATGGAGCTTGGAAATTTGAGTGATGGATCGAGTGATGGAGCTTGGAGTCTTTCTGGATAAGACTGGGATTTTTAGGCCTAGGATTTTTAACCTAAAGTGATCTGATGTTTAGAATGTATTGTTAAGCTAAGAGAAAAGACTCTTCTAAGCTGGCATATACAGGCATTACTTCAATAACAATAACTTTGTATTTGATCGATATCAATGTTTTCATCTTCATTTGGCTCTCCCTACTGTATCTTGGAAATAATGTTCATGTTTTAATAATTAATCAGTTAGAAGTATCCATTTTTCCCCCCCTCCTCTCTCTTTTCTTTGTGACAGATTTCAAGTCCAAATACGAGTTGGAGAGGAAGGACCCCGACGCCTTCAACTCATCCTCCTCATCATCCCAGCAGGCCCACCCTCCACCGCTCCTGCCCCTCCCCACGCCACAGCACCCCTTCTCCTCCGTCGCCCCCGGGGGCGTGCCGTGCCCCGGGGGCGTGGCGGTGGCGCCCGCCCACCTGCCCGACAGCACCACGGACAGCTGGTCCAGTTACTATGGCAACCAGAGGCAAGATGGCAGCAAGCCGTTCAACAGCAACAACAAGGGTGTCGTGCTCAAGCAGCGCTGCAGGGACTACGACGGTAGGAACCGCTGGACATTTTTATTTCCATTTTAAATTTGGTTATTTTGAATTGTCGCACTTTGTTGTGTTGAAATTCTTCCCTCCTTTCCTTAAAAGCCCACCACTTAAGTGACACGGGTAGATTTATTTACTTTACTCAAATAAGTGATCAATTATCCCAATATTAACATCAACGGTTTCGAACCCTAACCGAGTACTTTGAAACGCGGCAAGCTCAAATTTCACGCACCTCACTGTGTGTAAAAGTGTGCTTATTCATCGATTCACAAGGGACTTTGTGTAGCTTTTTACTAATGACCCCTGCTTAGAGCTCCCCCCCCCCCCCCCCCCCCGTCACTGTTCCCATAGGAACACAAGGTGACTTCTTAAAGTGTCTGGTGGTCCCACGGGCCCACCTTCTATCTGTCACCGCACACAACAGGGATCCTCTGTCTTTAATGAGGTGGTCAGATAACACTGGTGTCTTGCTCTCCAGGTGTGGGTGGGGGGGGGGGGGGTGTGTGTGTACGAACCTGAGAAGGCTTTTGACTTGTTTGTCACTGCGCTAATATGACACACACTGGCCAAGAGTGGAACTCCTTGCCTGCTGAGTTTGTTGAGATGAACGTCCCATTTCACTGCATAATATTGAATGTTGATTGTGTTTATTTGCTCTGTGATGCTGACCATTAGTGTCCTTGAGTCTGAGAAAGGCACTTTTAAATGTAATTTATTATTATTAATGACCACGGACCCTGGGCAGGGACGGTATGCTTATCTCCCGATTCGATACTATCACGATACTTGGGTGCCGATTTGATGTGTATGTATGCGATTCTACAAGTATTGCGGGTTTTTTTTCTTCAGCAGCTTTAATCTGATCTTCAAATAATGGCTGAATAGTTCCAGTGAATATCGAATAGTATTTTTGCTTGAAAAGTCCATCCCTAATCTATACAGCTCTCCGTCTCTCCCTCCCTCCAACTGATGCCATTAAAATAGCAGGTTCTTAATAGGGACTCGAGAGGGTCATTGGGGGGTGGGGGGGACCCTAGGGATGTGTGTCAGTCACTAGGGGCTTGGGTGACATGTATTTGTTTTACCGTTTCCCATAGAAGTCATGGAAGGCTGTTTTTTGTTGAGACACAAAGGGCTCTCTGAAGGTATCGATGTTGGTTGTTGTGGAGAGGGGGAGAGTGAGGGGACTAAGACATAAGGCTACTCATGGCATATTGTCGTATTTATTTTTATGGCTTTTTGAAGTCGTCCCTCAACAAGTGCTGATGTATACCTACCTTGTGCTGTGGGCTGAATCAACTATTACAATAACGGTATGAGGTTTGAAATCTGAGGAAGAATACTTTGTCTATCGTTTAATTGCCATGTACCATGTAATGAACCTCAGATGGATTGTTTTGGAATGGGATCTTTAAGTCATACGCATGTCATGATGTATGTAGAAACAGGTGAATTGTGATTGTTTGGTGAGGACAGTCATTATTGATTGATGAGTTGTAAAGAGAGAGCACGGAAGAGAGCATGATTTTTGAAACTAAACCACCAAAAAAACGTCCCCTCCCTCTCTGACACACACACACACACACACACACACACACACACACACACACACACACACACACACACACACACACACACACACACACACACACACACACACACACATTTCTTCACCACTGAGAAGTGTTACGTTTCACTCACCTATGATTGACATGCATGATGGATTCAGGGAAGAGATGCCCTGATTAGTCAGAAATCTAAATACATACAGAGGCAGGCGCAGTCAAGTCGAAATGGCTATTCTCACAGCACATTTACTCACTAATAGCTGACGGATGGCTATGGCATTTCTAACAAATTGCACTCAGATATTAATAATAATAATAATAATAATACATTTTATTTATACAGCGCTTTTACAGCTCTCAAAGACGCTTTACATAAAACCAATAAAATACAACAACAACAAAAAACAACAACAAAAAATATACATAAGTACTCAGTGCAGAGAGGAAGAAAGATAAATAAATGAATAGAAGGACAAACAATGTGCAATAACTATGTGTGATTGTAATTTCAGGGGGCACAGAGAGAGACAGCTATTGTTACAGGTTAAACGCAGATTTAAAAAGGTGGGTCTTGAGAAGTGATTTGAAGGTGGATAGGTTAGAACAGTCACGGATGTGTTTGGGGAGGGCGTTCCAGAGGGAGGGGGCGGCTATGGAGAAGGCTCTGTCGCCCCAGGTGCGGTGCTTGGTCCTGAGCGGGTGTGAGAGGAGGTTCGCATCGGATGATCGGAGGTTGCGGGAAGGGGTGTGATGAAGGCGAGCGATATTCTTTAGGTGAAAGAAAGCAGTTTGGGTGAGGCGGCTGACGTGATGTTCAAATGAGAGGTTACTGTCGAAGATGATACCAAGGTTACGGATGAACGGGGAGGGTGACAGGGTACTGTTTCCAATGCTGAGGGAGAAGTTCTGGGATGATGTAGTGAGGGATTTCGGGCCAATGAGTATGATTTCAGATTTGTCACAGTTCAGTTGAAGAAAGTTTGTTTGCAGCCATGATTTCAGTTCTGTCAGACAGTTGGTGAGGGTTTAGTGGGTGGCAGGGGTGATGGATTTTGTAGAAATGTAGATTTGGATGTCGTCGGCGTAGCAGTGGAAACGGAGACCATGGCGGCGGATGATGGAACCAATGGGGAGTAAGTAGAGGATGAATAGGAGAGGACCCAGCACCGAGCCCTGGGGGACGCATTGGGGGAGGGGAACAGTGGAGGAGGTGCAGTTGTTGATGTGGATGAAGTGATGTCTGTCGGTGAGGTAAGATTTGAGCCAGGAAAGAGCAGAGCCAGTGATGTTGAGTGATGTTTGCAGGCGGGACAAGAGAATGGAGTCGTTGATGGTGTCGAAGGCTGCAGTGAGGTCAAGGAGGATCAGTATGTTGAGGTGCCCAGAGTCTGTAGAGAGGTGGAGATCATTTGTGATTTTCAGGAGAGTGGTTTCGGTGCTGTGTTGTGTGCGGAATCCTGATTGGAAGGGTTCATACAGTTCATGAGAGCGGAGGTGGGCTTTGATTTGTGCGGCGACATATTAGCTCTAAAATCTTCCCTACAGCACCTTTTAAGTGAGCAGGTGACAGTTGGTTGAGTGTGCTGTCTTTGCATGTCTACGATAGAGGAAACACAAATACTTGCTCTGTAACATGAATGTTTTAGAGGGTGAGGGTTTACTTTTGTCTTCACCACTTTTTGTTGTTTACTCTTGCAGAAAAGGGCTTCTGTGTCCGTGGCGACCTTTGTCCCTTCGACCACGGCAACGACCCCCTTGTCGTGGACGACGTCACCCTACCCGGGATGATCCCCTTCCCGCCGCCACCCGTCATCCCCCCTCCCCCTGCTGGGCTCCCCATGCCCCCCATCACCAAGCCCCCGCACCCCCTCAGGATGCCCGCCATGCCCCACTACGGACAGCCGCCGCCACCCGGCGTCTTCCCCATGACCCGTGAGTAGTCCCGCCTAGGACCTTTCCCATGGTTTACTAGTCAAGTCCTTTTTGACTTTTTTATTTTATTCTTCCAACCATAGCGACTTAAAGGTGCTGTAGGAGAGCAAGATTTTGAAAATAATGCCCTCATTGGAAAATTTGTCAATGAGTAAATGGTCTCATAAAGAGGCAGCCGCATTCAACTGAAACAGATATTCTCACAGAGCATTTTACTCACTAATAGCTGAGAGATGGCTAGGCCATTTCTAACAAATTACACTTAAATAATAGCTCTTAAATCTTACCTACAGCACTTGTATGTCCTTGTTTGTTTTATATATTGTATACTCATTCATTTTGATCAGTAATTTAGATTTTTTTATTCATTACTTATTTCCCAACCATACTGACTTAAAATGTAATTGAATGCTTCAGTATAATACAGAGATTAGTTCTCTCTGCAACGAGATCGCCTTTTAAACAGATTTTTCTTTCTTTTTCTTTCACTCGTCCATCATAATAACGGTTATAATGACAGTTCCAGTTCAGAGTGGATATGAAAGGAGCTACGATGATTGATTTAAAACCTTTTAGCTGAGCTATTAGTTGGGCTAGTTTTTGTGACCACAATTTAAAAACTGAGGGAATATCTATTGTCTTTATTCAATGTATTTTTGGTAAGTTAATAATCATCCTTGAAATGTGTCATTGAAATTCTTAATGTTGAGTGGTGATTTTTGGTTATATTTAAATGCACAATGGACTCAAATTGCCCTTTATGGGGTAAACGTACACTATTGCATGAGTTACCTGTCATTGGCTATTTTGGGTTAACATTCTGGCTACACCCCCACACCAAATCTGATTGGAGCAAGTGGAGACAGCGA
Source organism: Merluccius polli (assembly GCA_030340625.1). Lineage (NCBI taxonomy): Eukaryota > Metazoa > Chordata > Actinopteri > Gadiformes > Merlucciidae > Merluccius > Merluccius polli. The sequence goes on along the minus strand of JAOPHQ010003138.1, from coordinate 118,521 downwards.
AAGCCTGAACAGCAATATATGTGAAAAAAAGTGTTTCCTAGAAGTCGCAGAGAAATGTTTTTTAATTAGATAGTGGTCAGAAAATGTGGGTTTGGTTTTTCTTTAATCTTTGCCCTAGTGTAGAGCTGATCAGTTAATCCAATTTTGATCATGATTACGACTTCTCATGATCATGAATACCAGAAAATCGACACAACTCTGTTTAGGAATGTCGTTTTCGCTATTTTGAGCGGGAGTGTTTTCACTCACACCAAAGCCCCAACTCTACAACACACAGAGCTCATGGTTGAGCTAAAGTTAGCTAACTCTAATAAAGCATTTACTTGTTGATTATGTGCCAAAAATTACATTAAAATCATTAGTTTCCCATAATATCAATTAATCATCATTTTATAATCGTGATCTCAATCTTGACCCAAATTAATGATTACAGTTTTTGCCAAGATCGACCAGCTCTAAGCGCTATATGTAGTTTTGTCCTAAGACAGGACGTGAAAAACCATGTGCAGCAGAGCCCCGCCACTTCTCACACAGTCTAAATGTCAAGTAATTCCTGTTATCTGAGGCATTAGCTTGGGCTTGTGTCTCCCTCAGGGCCCCCACTGATAGCAACCAGTGGGATAGACACACCCAACCACCAATCGGCTATCACCTCCTCGGCGCCAATTGGACCGCCGGGCGTGGGGCTCCCACCTCCTCTTCCACTTCCTCCTCGTCTGCCTCCACCACCACCGCCTCCCTCCTCGTCCGTACCTCTACACCCCCAGTATGCCCAGTCTGAATGTAAGCAGCGATGCTTTTCCTGGTTCAGATTGACACTTCTCTCTTTGGTGGCGATGTTGTGTCTTGCGTGTGGCATTTTGGCTTTTTAATTTATCTTTTTTTCCCCTTTTTATTTTTCCCTGCCTTTTTGAGGATCTAGTTTTTGTCTAGAATTTTTTTTCTGGGACTGGTAATTCATAAAAGATAGCTCATAGCAGAAACACCAGTAAAACATACTTTTGCATAAACTAGAGTGCAATGGCGGATATCTATGCATGTTACTTAATACCGTTATGTAGCAAGTGCGATGGGAAAGTTCACTTATATATAGACTAATCTACATATCTGGTGCTTGCCACATTTATTATCTACATATCTTGTACGAGCCACATTTATTATCTACATTTCCGGTACTTGCCTCAAGGGCCTTTATCATGAATTTCAAGCTGTGAAAATAAAGATCTGCACGATGCTTATTTCATATACATTCCAGTTAAACTAAAACCATAAGGCCTAATATATTTTAAGTGACAATGTCGATAGGCACAGGGCTATAAATCTTTTGTTGGCTTGTGTACACATATATTTTCCCCCCTATTTTTCTTTTGAGGTTTTTGTATTTTGTGCCAATGAAATGTTCTTCATATTATTTTGCAATCATCTATAAACTATCCTATGGCTGCTGCAGTATTAACTTTGAACCAGAAGGTGGCACTGCTAATGAGCACAATGTTGTGTTCAATATTTATTTTGTATTGCAGAGTCCCCTAATAACTGTAAGACACACTGGGCCTACTATTTCTCATGGTTTCATAGGGGATGTCACCAACAACAAAAACATGGAATAATCTGATTTAATTTAACTGATTTACCCATAGTCATGTCCACATGCCGTTATTTTTCTTGTAGATAAATGACATCTCACTGAATCTATACTTTTAAAAAACTAAAATGATGTGATGTGTTGAAGTAATGATTTGTATTTAAAATAGTAAATGTCCACATATGAAGAGATGCTAGGCTAATGGTTCAGAGAGAAGTAATGGCGTTCTCTATTAATAATTAAAAGGCGTTTAATGGATATCTATAGTGTAGCAGCCGTATTTATCCCTTGCCTCAAGCAACAGTGACCCAGTTGTATTTAAAAGAGTATTTATTTGTATCATCTACTGTGGATACAGTGTTATGCACACATTATAATGGGGTTTTCTTTCAACCTACCCTATTGCTTGGTCTTTAAAACATTTAAAAATGTAAAAAACAATCTATTGTGATCAGGTAAAAAGTTGTGATATCTTGATATATTGATTTATTAATTTTTTTCAGTTTTGCTTTGGGCAGTTTTTATTTTTATTTTAAACTTTAATTTTTTTGCATGTTTAATGTTATTTACATTCTGCAACGCAATCTTCTTTTGTTTTAACGTCCGCCTCCTTGCACTCCAGTATTTCCTTCCAAGGTCTCGACTCCATTCGACTCCCTTCTTCTAAAGCCAAGCGACTTGTCCGCGTTTCCAATGTCTTTCTCTCTCTCTCTCCCTTGCTCTTTTAGATAACTACGATCCTGAGGGCTACAACCCAGAGTTGCCGGGCCTGACCGGGGCGGGCCGCAAACAGTACCGGCAGTTCATCCCCCGCGTGCAGACCCAGCGCACCAATCTCATCGGTCTCACCTCTGGGGACAGCCAGAGCTCTCGAGGTGTGTGTGTGTGTGTGTGTGTGTGTGTGTGTGGGTGGGTGGGTGGGTGGGTGGGTGGGTGTGGCCATTTTTATATATATTTATTTTTTTATACATTATGTATATTCTCTTTTTTTAAATGGATAATTTTATAAACAATGTATTTTCTTACATTGATTTTTATCATTTCTTGATTTTTTTATATGATTGATCATTACATATGTATAATGTATATCATTTTTGTTAATGGCTCTTTCTGTTTACCATTGTGTCGGTCCAGCTGCCAACATTGTGATCCAGACTGAGCCGGCCCCTGGCCCCCCGGCCCCCAGCAGCAACCTGACTCGCTTTAGCTCAGAGCAGGATGCCCGCAAGAGAGCACTGGGGGCCGTGTGCACTTCCGAGGCCCCTCCTGCCAAGAAACCCTGGATGGATAAGTAAGGACACGCACACACACACATTCACCGCAAAACTGTCATCTGTCATTTGTTTTTATTCAATAAAATAGGAATAAAAAATCTTCCTACTTTGCCTCAGGCAAATGTTACAGTTAAAGAGCAAATCCAATGGGAGGCTTTGTTTAGGGTAATTGCTGGTCAAGTCATATGTATTTTAAGAGCTATTTAAGGCCAACAAATGAATGAAATTGCTCATTAATGTTGCGTATCAAGACCTATAAAGGCATGCTGTCTCTGCAGGTGCTGGCGATGTCATGTGATGGTTCTCATACATAACAATTCTTGAACTCTGTGTTTACCTTTCTTTTAAATAATGTATTTGTGTCGCTGATTTAAGTGTATCTATATGACAGCATTGCGATGGGCGGCATCTGACAGGGCAGCAGCATTTTACAATTATGTTAAATATTATCATGATAAAAAAAGAAAAAAGATATGGATTCTTAGAGATTGCTATTTAATACTCCAAACCTACCACCCTTCTTTTCAAGGCCAGACTGATATGCGTTGTGAAACGCTGACATCAATATCTGATGGTCTCACAAGGCCAGGGCACAATGGGGAGAAAAAAACCTAAAATATTCCAAATTGAAACCAAGGTTTTCTAGGAGCGTCATTATATTCCCGCTGTATTGCAGGCCGGGCTTCAATAGCCAACACAAGCCCCCTTTCCCCAAGAGGAACCACTATGTCAACACCAAGCTGGAGGTCCGCAAGATCCCGCGGGAGCTCAACAACATCACCAAGCTTAACGAGCACTTCAGCAAGTTCGGGACCATCGTCAACATCCAGGTAACCCGCCCCAGAGAGACCTCTGGTTTCAACTAGGGCTGGGCAATAATTCAATATTACCCTTTATTGTCTTTGAATGGTGTCGACTTATTGTGATAACCGATTTTATAGTGTAAATGAATTAAGGTGAGAAGACAAATATGAGGTTTGAAACGTCAGAGAGAAAGGGAAACTAGTTTTAGTCCGATACCATACTATACATTTCCATATACTTCAATGTAATGACCCACAGTTAGACTGTTTAGAATGGTGTTTTGAATTCATAAGCATATCGTTATGTTTATCAATATTGTGTAAATTATCATAATACATTTTTCCATATCGCCCAGCCGTCGTTTCAACACTGCATTCATTTAGGTATCCGTTGGTGATTTATGGCCCGAAACTTACATCATTCACATCATTATCAAAATGTCTGCACTCAATATCGCACATTGATACGTTAACACTAGAACTGCCAGAGCCGACGCCATTGGGCGTTGTGATTTCAAAAATGTAAATTACTCCGTCATTGTTATTGCTATGTTTCCCTCCTGCCCTGACTTTAACTAAATACCTATTCTGCACATGCCTATATCGTCATAATGATAGAATAACTTTTAGAAAACCAAATGAACTGGTTTTTGGTGTTGTTTTTCACAAAAATACCCACCTTTAACAGCCAGGAGCAGCGCCGATTAGCATTGGTACTCTCCTCCACCCTCTCCTCCACAGCCGAATGGATGCATTTACATAATCGCCCAGCGCATTGAGACAATGAATGGGACATAGAAACTAATTTGCATGCCAATATTAACTCGCATTAATTTATACTCAATCACACTAAGGTGTGTAGGCCCACATTATTCATCCTGTCATATGTAGTATAAAATATCAGAAATTAAAGCGAAACTAATCACACTTTCTGTCTGACTATAAAAGTTGTCGACTCCCGACACAGGAGTCCCATGTGTGCACTACGCAATAATAATATCAGTAATGTTTTTCTAAATTGTATTAAGTTGGTGTGGATGTGCGTGATCAGATGGGAAGTTGTGTGTTCACTGTTGAACTGAAAGATGCACTGCCCACGGGAGAGATTAAGAGACAAATATAAATGCTGAGGGGGACTTATTGTCGTTCTTTCGTTAGACAAAATGTAATGTCATCATTTCGCCGTGGTTATATTTACCATTTAGTTTACTTGCAGGTGTTGCTCACAATAATCTCTGAGACTTTGTGTGTACTGAACAACATATAGCGCAAATGACCGTCACCAGACTATAACTGCATCAGCGTGAAAATATTTTTTCTAAAAATAGATGGCAAAATAGCACATTTTACACTGCTAAAGGTACACCAGTTTTGTATGAGTTCAAGCTGTTAGATAGACTATCTAGCTGTGTATGGTTTGTGGGGGGCTGCTATAGAGATTAAGGCAGTGCTATAGAGATGGAGAGGGGAGAAGCGTTAATGGCCCATCAGCCAAACGCTCTTGGGCGTCAGGTCTGGCGGTTTTAGGACCCTTATAGTGTTTGGCGGTGCTAGTGTCAAGTGAGTCACATTAACTATCCGATGCGTAAAGTACCCCAACCGGCAAACCGGGCACGTACAGGTCTCTGCGTCGCGACATGGATCTTTACATCGCATTTGTGACCGAGTGACACACAGTGGTGTCATCTTGGGTTTACTCAATTCTGAACCCCCCTCCCTTCCACCCACCCAGGTGGTGTTTGGCGGGGACCCAGAGGCGGCGCTGATCCAGTACACGGCTAACGAGGAAGCCCGGCGGGCCATCTCCAGCACCGAGGCGGTCCTCAACAACCGCTTCATCCGGGTGTACTGGCACCGGGAGCCCCCTGCCAACCCCCTCACCGCCGGCGGCACCGGTGGTGGTGGCGGCAGTGGTGGTATTGGTGGAGCGATTGGAGCCCAGCAGCAGGAGCAGAGCTCTGGACCTCAGGGGCCCGTTCCGGCCCCCCAGCACAGCAATATGCACAAGGTATCTAGCTCAGAGACAGGGCCTTACACTAAACCCATTTTGCTAGCATTTGCGACTTAACAATTGACTCACACAAATACAAAACACAATTTGAGAGGAAATGCAAAACGTATACCTAATGCGCACCTGTAGGTACGATTTGAGAGTTGTAAAGAGAGGGAACAGCAATGGACAAGATTTTGAAAATAAACAACCAAAAAAATGCTGCTCCCTCTCTAGTCCCTCCCTCGCAATCCAGGCCTGCCGAACCAGTCAGGGAAGAGATGCGCTGATTGGTCAGAAATAAATTGGCTCATACGGAGGCAGGCACAGTCAACTAGAAACTCTTTATCATGAAAAGAAAATTCTCAGAGCATTTTACTCACCATTAGCGGACGGATGGCTATGTAATTTCTCATCAATTACACTCAAATTCTAGCTCTTAAATGTTACCTACAGCAACTTTTTTTTTTAACTGCCAACTGTCACATACTTATTGTATGTTCGTACATCCTGGCACTTAAAAATAGTACTTAGCATCGTGTAGCATCTTAGCCTCTTTGTTGTATATGAGGAATGGGTTAACCTAGCAATTATGAGTGCTTTAAACCTGTTGTATTGACGTATTTTTAACTATACCGACAGAGATATATTGTTGTTTCACTTTCTTCTGACAAATGTACTTATTGTAAGTCGCTTTGGACAAAAACGTCTGCTAAATGTAAATGTCTTGCTCCTCTCTTCCCCCAGGGCGTTAAGCAGCACAACCCAGCAGCCTACGTGTTAAACAACACCCTACCCAAGCACAGGCCCGTGGGTGCGGCCGCTGCCAGCAAACCAGACAGCCTGCACTCTACCCCCAGCGACCCTGCCGCTGTACGACTTTTCTTTCTTTCACATTCTTAGAAAATGTCTACTATTTTTTTTGTGAGGTTTTTTTTTTTTTCAAACAAAATAAGCTTATTTAAAAAAAACATCACTTTGGATTCTGGTGTCTTGTATTAATGGATTAATACATCAATGTGTTAGACTAAATAATGAATTGATAAAAAAAACTTTGATTAATGAATTGAGTAAATCAATAGATGTGTGTGCGTGCGTGCGTGCGTGCGTGCGTGCGTGCGTGTGTGTGTCCGAAGTATGACGAGTGGCCTTGTCATTTCCCGAGCTGTCATCTGACTTTTCTCTCTCTCCCTATCTCTTTTTGGCCCATAGCCCACTCCAACAGCGGGCCAGAGGAGCCTGTACACGCCCAACACCCTCAAGTCCTCAAAGGGAAAGATGCCCAAAGCGCACGAGGTGCTCAAGAGGAAGCAGGCATGTAGTAGTCACGCCGTGCAGCGTGCACGCTTTCACATTAACCCCCGATTTACGTTGTTAATGTGATGTTGGATGTTAATGCTGTGCAAGATTTGACGGTTATGTTATCTTTTTGTTGCTTATTCAAAACCTTAAATAAGCCTCTTTATGGAATTGTGCATGGAAATATTCACCGGCACTGCGGTCCATCTGTGAGAGGAGGAAACGCTGCTTTTAAGTTGTTAAACTAAATGTCACTTCACTCCCAGCCAACAAGTGTTCGTCATTGGTGCACACTTTTTCAAATGCATTTAGTGTTTGGCTTTTAGTATGATTGCGGAGGTGATATAGTATGTGGTGCAGGTACAGTCATCTGCTTTTGGTCTGACACAAAAGCAGTGCTTGAATTATGGGAGAGTCAGGGGGAGCTGAGCTCCCCTGTAAGAATTTTTGGGGGCGCATCGCTAAACTTCTATCAATTATTGTATGCAAGCACTAATCTCTTCCAATTAAATGTGCTACTCTTACCATGATGTGTTCAAATGTAATATAGAATACATAATATAGAATAATACGCTTGTGGACTAGACGAGGTTTAATGGACATTGTATTCGCCTGAGTGTGCGTGTGTGTAACACTGAGTGTGTCTGTGTTCATTTGACCAGGAGGCGTTGAAACTCCAACAGGATATGAGGAAGAAGATGTTGGACACCCAGATAGAGTGTCAGAAGGTAAGACATACCAGATCGCACCAAACTCTTTCCAAAACTCAACCATCTCTAAAGCTGCACGTCTTTGCGGAGGCAGAGGTCCATGACTGGCTAAAGGGGCGTGTACACTATGTGTAGAGACATGGATCTTTGCAGATCTTTGTATACGTGCTGACGCAAGTGTATTAAGCCCTTAACCTAATACTAAACCTAACAATCTCTAACCCAATGCTAAACCTAACCATCTCTAACCCAATACTAAACCTAACCACCTCTAACCCAATACTAAACCAAACAATCTCTAACCCAATGCTAAACCTAACCATCTCTAACCCAATGCTAAACCTAACCATCTCTAACCCAATACTAAACCTAACCACCTCTAACCCAATACTAAACCTAACCACCTTGAACCCAATACTAAACCAAACAATCTCTAACCCAATGCTAAACCTAACCATCTCTAACCCAATACTAAACCTAACCACCTCTAAACCAAACAATCTCTAACCCAATACTAAACCCAAACATCTCTAACCCAATACTAAACCCAAACATCTCTAACCCAATACTAAACCCAAACATCTCTAACCCAATACTAATCCAAACCATCTCCAACCCAATACTAATCCTAACCATCTCCAACCCAATACTAATCCTAACTATCTCCAACCCAATACTAAACCCAAACATCTCTAACCCAATACTAATCCTAACCATCTCCAACCCAATACTAAACCCAAACTCTCTAACCCAAAACTGAACCCAAACATCTCCAACCCAATACTAATCCTAACCATCTCCAACCCAATACTAATCCTAACCATCTCCAACCCAATAGTACTAAACCTAACCATCTCTAACACAATACTAAACCCATCCATCTCTAACCCAATACTAAACCCAACCATCTATAACCCAATAATAAAACCTAACAATCTCTCACCCAATACTAAACCCAAACTCTCTAACCCAAAACTGAACCCAAACATCTCCAACCCAATACTAATCCTAACCATCTCCAACCCAATAGTACTAATCCTAACCATCTCTAACACAATACTAAACCCATCCATCTCTAACCCAATACTAAACCCAACCATCTATAACCCAATAATAAAACCTAACAATCTCTCACCCAATACTAAACCCAAACTCTCTAACCCAAAACTGAACCCAAACATCTCTAACCCAATACTAATCCTAACCATCTCCAACCCAATACTAATCCTAACCATCTCCAACCCAATAGTACTAAACCTAACCATCTCTAACACAATACTAAACCCATCCATCTCTAACCCAATACTAAACCCAACCATCTATAACCCAATAATAAAACCTAACAATCTCTCACCCAATACTAAACCTAACCATTTCTTGCCTAATACTAAAACAAAACCATCTCTACTCAATAGTAAATCAATGCATGTCTAACCCAATACCTAAATGTGACAATTTCTAGCATTGTACCTAATTGAGCTGTCTAAACTTGAAGGTCCTTGCCGTTGGTTATATTGCAAATGTTTTATGACTCCTCCCTCCCACAGGCGCTGATTAGCCGCCTGGAGAAGAACCGGGGGATGAGGCCAGAGGAGAGGGCCAACATCATGAAGACCCTGAAGGAGCTGACGGACAAGATCAGCCAGCTGCAGAACCAGATGACCCCCACCTCACTGGCTTCTAATGCCACGGCCCACCCCCACCCTAATCACGGCCAGCCCAAGAGCAAGATCGACGTATGGCCTATATTTATTTTGTTTTAATGGAACCTTCGTTTAACCAGGAAGTCCCTTGAGATTAAAATGTATTTTTGAGGGACACCTGGCCAAGATAGCACACCAGTACAAGTACAAGGTTACAAGATTATAGAATAGAGCCTGTCGAAACAGATAAGGAACAATTAAGGAAATGGAGCATGATATAAACAGACGAGAACAATTAAGGAAAATAGAGCACGATATAAACAGATGAGGGACAACAGATACGTACTACACAATCCAGTTTAGGAAAAGCAATTGCACACTTCAGTTTAAATTGTCCAGCAATGGTTAATTTAAAATGACAGATTCCACAAGAGCAAGTTACTTCAGTGTGTGTGTGTGTGTGTGTGTGTGTGTGTGTGTGTGTGTGTGTGTGTGTGTGTGTGTGTGTGTGTGTGTGTGTGTGTGTGTGTGTGTGTGTGTGTGTGTGTGTGTGTGTGTGTCAGGCTCATAAGGAGCTGTTGGATGCAGAGCTGGACTTCCATAAGAAGATGAGTTCTGGGGAAGACACCACAGACCTGAGGAGGAAGCTGGGACTGCTGCAGGTAGAGGTGAGCCAAACCCCCACAAGTACCATGTTGGACAATAAAATACTAATGGGGGGAAAAGACAGACACCAGTCAATGGCTAATAGATGACCATCTGGCAGGTAAAAAATAAAGCATGGTTACATATTGCAACAATTGCTTGGCCGGTAGATTTTTCCACTCTGGCAGGTTAATTTTGGGCCCTGGATGGAAACCAATGAGAGGGATAGGATAGCCTCTTCTAGGAACGACTGTAAGTGCAAAAGATGTCTGACACACGCCGATATTAAGGTACACCAGGCCTAGCCAGATAATCCTCCTGAATGTCTGTTTGGTTTGACTTGTGGGGAGGAATGCGCTAGGAGGATATTATGCACCAGCCATGGAGTTCAGTACTTTGAGGTGTTTCATATGGGGGTGAATGAGGTATCCACGACAAAGAAATGAGCCAGTGGCTTGGGCTTCAGAGGTAGCTAGTATCGCGAGCGTTCACCGCATATAAACGCCTTTCTAAGGCAAACGGTCTATAATGGCACTGCACTACCATTACCATATAGGTTCTGCCTTAAGGCGGCTGCGCACAAGAGTGCACTGGTACTGTTGCCTCCAAAGCCTAGTCTGTTGAGTTCACTGAACCACCACCAACATCAGCATCCATTTTAATTGGAATAGAGCATTTGTTTGCAACACTATGACAAACACGTGTTTTCGCTCTTCTTCTTCTTCTCCCCACCTCACCCCCTTGCTCTCGTCCCTACTCTTCCACACTCTCCCCATCCCTGTGGGTCTTGAATTAGCTGCTTGTTAAAAATGCATGCCCTCCCCCCCCCCCTTTCATCTGTTCTCAACCCCAGCCCGACCCTCTCCCATCCTTCTGCACATTAAACAGCCGCCACTTAAGCTAGCCCAGCAGGACATGTGCTAACATAGCCGCCAAGTCAGACACGGCTCCTACACTGACGGAGGCCCTCCTCATTAAAGTTTGAGGCTGTGTTTCCTGGGTTCAGGATGGGGGAGGGGGGTGACAATTAGCAGGGGAAAGTGTGAAAGAGGCTGTAATGGAAGATTGTAAAGGAAGGTGTAGGTCACGGACACTGATGGGGTTTAGATGCAGACGAGCATCAACTGGTGGGTGAGCACGGTATGGATTGACAAGAAAATGTGAAGAGAGAGAACCTATGGCTCCGGCTATTGTGACTCCTTTTATAGTTTCTCTAGAGGGGTGTTCATTTATTTCTAAATATCGTTGACAGAAGTTGGAGCCATCTTAACTGACTTGTGTGTTCATTCAGCCCAGTTTGTATACATCTTCCTTTCTTCCCCCCAACATCCTGTTGGAATAACTGAACACCGCCAGATGCACCATCCTTATGTCTGCTTGTGTGTGTGCGAGAGTTCAAGACGACCAATACACACACACACACACACACACACACACACACACACACACACACACACACACACACACACACACACACACACACACACACAGAGGTGTGTATCATCAACCATCTGAACCAAAACCGCCTGCCTTCCTCCAGGCGACACGGTTGGGCTTGCTCCGGCCTTCCGCGGGCCGTGGCCGTGGCCGAGGCAGGGGGCTGTCGGACCCCGGGGCACCACCCGTGGTCAGTCGCGGCAGGGGCCGCAGCCGGGACCAGATGGGACGTGGCGGGGCCCTGAACCGCATGTCGGTGGACCACCGGCCCCGGGCACTGTCCATTCTGGGGGTCTCGCAGGAGGAGAAGGGGGAGCTGATGCCCCACTTTGTGGTGAGGGCACTTTTTTGGTGGGGGTGGGGCAATGTGATTTAAACTTTTTTTATATGATAAATAAAATTGTGAAAGCATGGGGGAGTATAAGTGGCAGCTCTTCAGATGATTTAAAAATTGTGACCATGGCATTAAACCAGCACTATGTAACTTTTCCACTGCATGTATTTACTCCACTTTTGCATATATTTTTTAAAATGTTTTTTGTTGTTTTTTTCAGAAATTTGGAGAGGTGGAAGACCTCCGTGACCAGGATGCCACCAGTGTTGTGATGACCTTCAGGACACGTAGTGAAGCAGAGAATGTAAGCCTCAAGAGGTTCACCGACCGTCTGGTCAATGTTTCCACCCAATGCCAATCTATTTGGCTATGATGGCGGTTGGTGTGCTTTTAATTGTTTCCTCAATTTTGGTCTTTCCAGGCGGCGAACCAGGGAGCGAAGTTCAAAGGTCGCGTGCTGCAGATCTCCTGGTACAAGCCCAAGACGCCCTCCGTCTCAGCAGAGCCAGAGGAAGAGGAGGCCAAGGAGGAAGACATTGCAGTAGGGATTGCTTGGCTTTCAATAACCTAACTTGTCACTGTGGTGTCACTCTTAACTAGTTGCTTGTTATCACTCTGGCAACCCAAACGGCTTTAAGGAATACAAGTCTAAAATGAATCGGATGGAAAAACCTTTCAGGGAGAGAAGTTTGTCTTGTGCTCAGGCTGCTGAAATGCAAATGATTTGGACGCTTTCGGAGTCTCTTCAGCATGAATCTCCAGAGAGAAGAGGGTCAGGCCCTTCCGCACTTGAAGCCTATTTTACCCATGTGACCCACAGCACACAGCACTGTTGTTTGAAAAAACAAAACTGTTCACCGTCAAAGGTGCAATTCTATAGGCTTTCTTCTCATTTCCGACATCTAGCGGCATCAAGTGTTGAACTAGGAGTAGACTATTGCTTTAGTTTCTTGCGTCTCCTTACCATTATTCTCTGAATCTCTCAAAATATTTTTTTATAAATATGATTTTTGTGATAGACAACAGAAATCCATCAATTACTTCTAATTATGTTAACGGAGCTTTTTCTTGAACGGGGGGTGCTACCGGAGCCTTTAGTTGCCCGATTGTTGAGCGGGGGGGTGTGCTATCGGAGGATTTCGGTTCGCGATAATATCGGCGATAATATTTTTATCGCCGATATTATGATGTAAGATGAAAGATCTTGCGTTAATACCCATCACTAATATTCATATACTTAGGTAGTTGTGTAGTGGATACATCCCTCTGTGATATGTTATGGTTATTTTACGTTTTTAGGTCCTGTTGTCCATCACTTTAAGTGACCTGATAGTGAAGAAAATGTTGTATACATGTCATTAATGAACAGGTAGGGTTAAGGCATCTAGCTCAATGATGCCTACAGGTAGATTGCAGACATTAGGATGCAAACCCACAACCTTTCGGCTGGGAGTCAAGCATCCTACCCGCTAGACTATTCTGTCCCCCTTTTTGTTTTATTTATTTTATTTTATTATACGGTACCTAAAAAGTAACTCTTGGTTGTTTTTATTTTGATCAAACAGGAGCAAGTTTGCTCTTTTTTGACTGGCGAGGAGGAGGAAGAAGAGGATGAGGATGACGAAGATGAGTACGAGAGCCGATCCTGGAGACGATGAATGACGCGTGAACCTGCTCTGTCCAGAACGTTCCTCTCGCCGACTCCATGGACACTCGCCTTCCTCCTTTTTCCAGTATTCTTTTCCAAAATTGAAGACTCTAATAAGAGTAAAGAAAACAAATTCTTTAGTTACTTGTGTAAAGAATCTTAAGAGGGCAAACTGTTTTTGTATCCCTTGACTCATAATAATTTAAAATGTCTCACTTTTGCTGAGAATGATAAAAATGTTAAGTTGATCTTATAAATAGAAAACTAAATCTATGTAAGTTTCATTGTGGTTACCAGATGGATTATTATTATCAGTAATGCACAACATTTGTGTCTACTGTGAAGCTGTATTTTTATACATATTTAAAAAGAAAAAAGGTCCTTTCTCCCCAAATTCACAAAGCCTTTTTGGACATCTATTCCATCACTCACAGAGCACTCTGCTGCCATGAAGAGATAACCGCTAAAACATGTTCTTTGTTTTCTCCTCTGCTTCATTTCACTGTAATGTCAGTTATTAACACAGCTTCATAGGGGGTTTTGATTTGGTATGTTAATGATGTCTTATGTGTTCAAGCACCAGGACAAAAATCTAGTTGCAGCTGAGTTTATTTATTTTTCCTTTAGAAGTTAAGCTAGCATGGTTGGACGCTGACGTCTGCATGCTCTCTCAGCCTAACAAAACTACACCCACGCTTAACCATACAGTTCTCACTTTACACCAGAACTAGCACAGAAGAGCGCAAGTTGAATGAATAACTCCCCCTTCCGGCCCATGTCTTTGTAACCTTTACAAATGGCTGTCTATGTTGCTGTCTATGCTAACGAAACGACGGTGTTCTGTGGTGATATTAATCTGGTCGCCCAGGCCTCATGTTGCTGAACTCCACGGCCGGTGCCCCTCTTCCACTCTATTTCAAGTGTGTTTGGCTTTCCTTTTCCATTCACTATACCATGTGTTCCATCTCCCAAGGCCTGATTTCAGGGAAGAAAAGGTTATCCATTTCAAATATGTTCAAAGATCCACAGAAAAAGCTTGAATGTAATTTTGAGCAGATTTTAATACATGCTCCCCCCCCACCCCAGCCTTAGCTAATTAGCATTAAGGCCAGATTTTTACAAAATTTGTGATTTACTTATGTAAATTTTGTAAATGTTTGAGAGATGAAATATTTTTTTTTGGTTTTGTTTTATTTTGTTAAACAAGTGATTAATTAAAGCCTAGGATCTGATTGGCTGTAAGACTAATATGATTTTGAGCCGCCCGAGTCCCCTCAGCTGCTGAAACAGTCAAACTGAGAACTTTCCCTTGTGAAACACACACTTTGTGGCCTTGGTCACCAGGGTCACAGCATTTGGCATTCTAGTTGTACACTAGCCAGTAACTGAATATAGGTAGACTGCTTTAAAATGGATCTCAAAATGTCTGTTTTGTAAATTAACAGAATTCTTTTTGCTTTTGAATTGTTGCACCTTCATTGAAACTATTTAAATATCTTTTTGATGCAGGAGGACAATTATTTGAACTGTAAAATTGATGGTTTTAATTTGTTGTGTTTTTGTGTCATTTTAAAGCTTTTGATCTTTGTTTTTGTTTTTTACAGTCAGCGTTAAAGCGAATCCCAATATTCAAGCACAATTGGAAATCAATTAGGTCCAACAATATCACTTGTTGATACCAGAAGCTGCAGTAGGTCTATTTTGGATGTAAATGTGTGCCGTGTGTAAAAGTGACACCATGCTTGTTGTTGTTGTTGATCCTAAGAAAAGGCACATGTACAATTGACTAAAAATCAGCTACCACCACACTAAGGGTTCTGCAATACATTATCACTAAACACAGTTTCCCATTTGCTTTTGAATTGCATCGCTGTAAACGCTAAATGAAGTACTGAACGGCATTAGCCGATCAGATTCTTAGTTTGTACCTTTTTTCTTATTTAGCAATTTTCCCTGCAAAGTTCTTTAGGTTTTTGATTTATAAGATTTCCACTGTCAAATTTTTTATTTAAAGGAATGTCTCAAAGATGGTATCTTCTTTCCCTTTTTTTGTATATATTCTGGCTGCTACAATGACAATGTTGTAAAAAAAAAAAAAAAAAAGTATACATTATAGGAAAACTGTTGAGGATTTGTTACTGTTTATACTTGCAGGATGTGGATGTATTTTCTTGATTTGTTCAGTTTGTAAAAAACGGTTTTCTAATTTACTAGCATGTTTGCTTTTGCCAATAAAGATAGCGGAATGGGTGCTTGAAAGACAATTAAGAAAAAAAGAAAAACAAGATTAAATTGGAAATTTAGAAAAATTACAATTTGAATTAAAAAAATAATTTGACATTTAAAAAACATTGTGGTAAAAATGCAAAAGAAACCATTCCAGAGAATATGAGTTTAACACCTGTGTGGTCTCCTTTATTTACAAGAGTTTGCTTTCATTTTTGGGTTGTTTCAAATAGGCTATTAAACATTCAATCGTATTTTCTCCGGTCGGTAGAGGGCTGTGAATGGGCTGCTTGACATTGGAGTGGCCAAAATACCATTCATTACGTTGTTTTTTTAAAATAAAATTCGGGAATAACCTTCTACAAATTTCTCTGAGGAATTAACCACAAGTGAAATAACCGTCTGCGGGCTGTGTAATTTGGCATTGCCTCGTTGGCGACAGCTTCTGACATATTCAAATCTTGCTGAATAATACATGAGCATTTCTTACTTTGGGAAGTCAAGTGAAAACACTCAGAGTCTGTTTGGCTTAATGCAAGAAAAGTCTGCTTTCCCTGGGGATGGGATGTCAAAGTTAGGTCGCGGCTCGTCCTTCGCATCCCTTGTCGCTGGGCTGGGGGGGGGGGGGGGGGGGGGCGGGGGTGAATACATCTCTGAGCCAGAGGTGGAGATGTGGATATGGAGGACAATAAGGTGGAGATGTGGATATGGAGGACAATAAGATAAAGGGTGGTGTAAGGGTGGTGCTGAGCTGCTCTGTGTCCAGACGGGAGAAGAGTGCGTCCTGTCACACTTCGCCACAAACAAATCCATAAAACATGTCAGAGGCAATCTCTGGATGTGAAATCATGACAAGCCGGTAAACATTTCACAATGGTCGCTAAAATATGAATCGGTCCCGATATAACCCTAGGTCTACCGTTATTAAGAAGTAAAGAGAGGCAGAAAAAAGTCTCTAGACTATATCGGGTGAGAAAATGTCTTCTTGACTTATTCAGGGAAACATCTTGAAAGAAATAATTAATGGTTTATGAAAAGCTTACGTCAAACCAAAAAAATGTGCAGATGTAAAAATTCATTTGAAAGAACTAATGAAAATACAGATCCATTGCAAAAGGAAATAGTTTAAAATCTCCAGCACAAAGACGGGCCTAGATTTTCTACAATGTCAGGATTCGGATAGCCAGGGTTCATCTCCCCAACCTGCAGCAGGTTTACACGGGGAGAGGAGGAGATCTTAGCTGGTTTAATCTGTATAATGAATAAGGACATGCCAACGTGGTAATGGATGCCTGCCACCGCGTCGTTAAATTATTCACCGTCTGGGGAACCGGAGAGGGGGCCCGGGGATCGGGTGGACCTGCTGTGTCATCGGTCCCCCTCAGGTTCCCTAGTCCGCCCCTGGCTCCTCTTACCGGGGGAGCTGCAGCCACGCGGCCGCAGGAGAACCAGACCCACGAGGTGAGTGGTTTACAGGGGCGGCACCAGGGCCAACCCGCTGGCCCCATGGATCAAACGGATAGGACTGGAAGGGACACATATACTTTACAATCAGCAATGTGAACATTGTTATACCGAGACTGGGAATAAGTCTAAACATGGTGTTATTGTACCTTAGGGATTACCAAAGCCTCCCACTTCCAAGGATGTGAGTTGACCCTAAAACGGTCTTTTAGTTCAGCACAGGGCTTTTCATCCTTAATGAATATTATGTGCAGTAGGCGATTTAGGCCTATTCCGATCGCAAATGTAACGAAGAACCAAATATTTTTATTGAAGTAGTTTTGAGCTATTTATTTCCTAATTAGGATTCTAACAGCGTTAGATAACAGGGCTTCTAAGAGCCGTTGAACGCTGTCCGAGGTCCTGAATCTCTGATCAACCGTGAAGGCCTACATACACAGTAAGAGGCCTGCGTTCAGGCTATTATTGCCTGGATTCCTTACACTTGTAGGAGATTCAAATGGTTTTTAGGCCATATTTGTTTGGCATACCTGAACACAGCATATAAGGCTATATACTATAGGCTGCTAGACTCCAGCTGTGGACAGTCCACGCCTGCGCACCACAGTCCAGACTTGTGACTTGTAAAGTGAGTAGGCTAAAGGCAGGTGGGGTTGAGGGGGAGAGAGAGAGAGAGAGAGAGAGAGAGAGAGAGAGAGAGAGAGAGAGAGAGAGGTAGCAGGAGGGAGGGGTGGCTGAAGAGAGAGAGAGAGAGGAGCAGGAGGGAGGGTGAGAGAGAAGAGAGAGAGAGAGAGAGAGAGAGAGAGAGAGAGAGAGAGAGAGAGAGAGAGAGAGAGAGAGAAGCCGCGAGGCGCTGCCAATGTGAATCTCTCAGTGTGGTGAGGAGGGAGGAGAGGAGGTCGCGCCAGAGGAGCTCCTGTCGGCCATTCTCCGGGCTTTCATGTCAGGCCCACAGTGTTGCTGGCGAGGTGCGCGAGGAGGATGATGACCATGAACGGCAAGCAGCATTTCTCCATGCACGCGGCCCTGCACGAGCCCAAATACTCCGGCCTGCACGCGGGCTCGGAGGGCATGCGCAGAGTGTGTCTGTCTGCCCCACAGGTACGTTAAGTTCGGGAGTGAGAATTTTTTCTTTCCGTTAAGGGAGGAAATATAGTCTAATCTCATTGGAAAATGTGTGTAAACTCGGTTTGACAGGACTTTGTTCTTCCCTGTGCGCTCACTTCCCTACTCTTTGTGCCCCCCCCCCCCCCCCATCCCCGTCTCCCCAGTCCTCCTCCTCCCCTCTCTCTCTCTCTCTCTCTCTCTCTCTCTCTCTCTCTCTCTCTCTCTCTCTCTCTCTCTCTCTCTCTCTCTCTCTCTCTCTCTCTCTCTCCTCTCCCTCCCTCCCTCCCTCCCTCTCCCCCCCCCCCCCCTCATCCACATGTGTATTGAAGCATTACGCGTGCTTTCATATTAATTTTGATGACCCCATGCTTAGAGGAGGGTGCTCCCTCCTCTGCGCTGTGTGTTAACCGTGCCGCCGCCGCCGCCGCCGCCGCCGCCTGACGGTATCCCCCACTGACTGCATCATGCGCGCTCTTGCTTCCCGCTCCAGGGCAATATATTCGGCGGCTTTGATGAGAGCCTGCTGGCACGCGCAGAGGCTCTGGCGGCTGCTGACGGCATCGTCTCTCACGGCAAGAGTCACCCGTTCAAAGCGGACGTGACTTACCATACGATGAGCAGTGTCCCTTGCACCTCCTCCTCCTCCTCCTCCTCCGCCGCCGTCAGCGCGCCTGTCTCCCACGCCATCACCGCGCACCACCACCACCACCACCACCTGGGCCAGAGCCTGGAGGCCGGAGACCTGCTGGACCACCTCTCCTCCAGTCTGTCCGTCGCGGGGATGGGGGCCCCGGAGGCGCCCGTGCTGAGCACGCCGGCCCACCACCACCACCACCACCCGCAGCAGCACCACCACCACCACCACCTGCAGACCATGGGCCAGCTGCACCAGGCCATGGCCAACATGCACCCGCACACGCTCTCCGTCCACGGCAACGGCGGCATGGCGTGCGTCAACGACGTGGAGTCGGACCCGCGCGAGCTGGAGGCGTTCGCGGAGAGGTTCAAGCAGAGACGGATCAAACTGGGGGTGACGCAGGCGGACGTCGGGTCGGCGCTGGCGAACCTGAAGATCCCCGGCGTGGGGTCCCTGAGCCAGAGCACCATCTGCAGGTTCGAGTCCCTCACGCTGTCCCACAATAACATGATCGCGCTGAAGCCGGTGCTGCAGGCTTGGCTCGAGGAGGCCGAGGCGGCTTACCGAGAGAAAAACAGCAAACCGGACCTTTTCAACGGGAGCGAAAGGAAACGAAAGCGCACGTCGATCGCCGCGCCGGAGAAGCGCTCGTTGGAGGCGTATTTCGCCATCCAGCCGCGGCCCTCCTCGGAGAAGATCGCCGCGATCGCGGAGAAACTGGACCTGAAGAAGAACGTGGTGCGCGTGTGGTTTTGCAACCAGCGGCAGAAACAGAAACGGATGAAATACTCTGCGGTCCACTGAGGTCACACGTCATGAATAAAATACTACCTTTTGATCGAGTGATTCATTTAAAAGAAAATCCCGCAGGGAATTGATTAACAACAGCAAATCCGTCTGGGATTATCTCACAGACCTCGTATTTATTCAGATTTGTATTCGAGTTGATTTCGATTCGTTCACTCTTCGTCTTCCTTACATCCAGGTGTGCACAGGTGCAATTTGTTCGTTGTTGTGGGAGATATAATATTGTGCTAAAGGAGATGTTTTATTAACACGCACCCTCCTTTCCACTCACCGTTTATCAGGGATCCTGTCTGGACTTGTCTTGGGATACACTTAAACATTTCTTGATATGTGTGTGCTCAACACTTCACGTCTTTCCACACATGTGTTTAATTCAATGTGATTTCCGTTAAGTTGGACTATATGCGGTGGGGAAAAAAACACAGGCTGCAATGTGAACGTTGTTTGTTGGACGTGATGACTACTAGGCCACCACGGCCATAAGGTTTTCACTCTCATCCACTTTTCTGACAACACAACGAATAATAGGCTCACTGCAAATAGACACGCAGTGGAAATCAGCACAATGTGTGTCACTAGCACAATGTTTTCACCCTTGAAACCGGTTAATGTTGCACATCCATGGGGTCCTTTTTAAGGCTGCTGCTACTGATATTGCGTAGGCTATTTTGATGTAAACATGTTTTGGAGTATTACAGGTAAATAGGCCTATAGCCTACATGGACGTATTATAGCACTCGGATACTTGATTTTTTTTTTTCTCACTCTTGGATTTCACTTTATAAATTGTGTGTTTTACCTTAATAAATGATTGACTATTTTCTAAGATTTCTCTCAGCCAGACACGTGCTTATTTCCGCTTATTTTAGTCAGTGTCCATTTTTATTTCATGCAATTTATTATAGTCTGCTTCCAGTTTGGTTGTATTAGGCCCTACAAAATAAACATTTCACAAATAAATGTTTATAGGCCTTCTATGTAGTTTAATCGTATAGGGCTTACATCATTTTGCATTGTTACACATTTGATTGTTTATGCATAGCCGAAATGTCTAGTGTTCTCAAATGGGGATGTAATGATGGCCGGCTATCCTATGTAAAGAGCTGAAATTGTGTAAATGTTGGTCTCACACAGCGGAACACATTTATGAGTTAGCCTATAAGGACATATCCCGTTTAATTAGGCCTATCGACCGTCTTGTCCGGCATTTGATACGGGATATAGGCATACAATTGTTTAGTAGGCCTACCTTATTAGGTCAGTTTACTTTTTATATTTAGCCTATATGTAACAGGGTAAAGTGCAATATTGTGGACCAACATGGTAGACCTTATCCACTAACAAGTGCACTTTAACGATTAGATACAATCTGAATAATTAGGCCCTAATAGCTGATAATGTAGGCTATGTAGGCCTAACAAGTTTAACAATTTATCTAATTTAACAATTTAAGGCCAAAATATTCATAGTGTGATAAATAAGCCGCACGCTAAAATGTAGGCCAGTATTTCCTCATAAAATAATGCTGTGGCCTATTGAAAGGTTTTTGTCTCGTTTTACACTCAAATGGTTTTTAGGTACTTTTTGGTTGGCCTCTTCCAAAATGTTCCTAAATCGAGTTGGGCCCGAGGTTATTTATATGTAGACATCAAAACAGAAATATTGATGCTATATCTCCACATTTAATTGAAAAAAAAGAATAGTATTTTTGTTCTAAATTATGAAGTAGGCTAGCAAGATAACAGGGATAACAAACTAAAATGCTATCCTCTGTGTTGGATCACTAAACATAACTTCATCCCAGTGAGACTATAGGCTTGCGGCGTTTTCACCCGTCTTTATTTATTCTGTATTTTATTATTTTTTATATTGCCATGGGATCATCAGTTTACAATCGCAACATCGATTGCATCCATTAATATTCTCTTTGATGCTGAGCGATGATAGGCTACTGCTTAATTAGCCTTAATTAGAGACGTTGCAACGCAACACGAAATGAGATGCAAACGATGCTTTTCATCAATATTTATCCCACATTTATTTATAGGCCTGCTTGTATGTCGTGGGTAATAGCGTGAAACACGTGTAGCAGGGAGAAATAAAATCGTTTAAATAACCCCATGTTTGTTGTAGCATTTAAACCCCGTATAAATAGTATTTATAGGCTAAATAGCTGTTAAATATTTTGGCAAAACCTGAGCTCCGCAGTGTGAATTATTGATTGTTATAATATCACTATTGATATCATAACTCATTTGCTATGCGGTAAGTCGAGCTGAAGGCCTGCTCCCTCTCTCAGAGGCATGTGGCGAGTGGGCGGCGCTTTAATTATTCATCCGCAGATGAAAGGTATATTTTCATGCAATAGGTGCGCGAGGCGAGTCCAGACTGCCGTCCAACTGGCCGTTAGAAACATCATTATAAGATCAAATTCAATCAATGTATTTAACACGTATGCCTCCTTAGCTATAGCCTACTAACCATATGGACGGATAATTCATTACAGACCAGGCCACTTCATATGCTGCTCGTGAAAGACTGTGAGAGTAATACAGAAGGTGTGTGTGTGTGTGTGTGTGTGTGTGTGTGTGTGTGTGTGTGTGTGTGTGTGTGTGTGTGTGTGTGCGTGCGTGCGTGCGTGTGTGTGGCGGGAATGGGCTACATGTTATATACTTGAGATGTATTCACGCAGAGAACCATTCTTGACAGAATGGGGATGGAAGTTGTGTCTAATTGCTGAAGAGAACACACACGTGTGTGTGTGTGTGTGTGTGTGTGTGTGTGTGTGTGTGTGTGTGTGTGTGTGTGTGTGTGTGTGTGTGTGTGTGTGTGTGTGTGTGCGTTTTGTGAGGGAATGCATGTGTGTGTGTATGTGTGTGTGTGTGTGTGTGGGGGGGGGGGCGTATAACAGGGCCAATGCTGGAGCCAAGACAGCCCACATTTAATAATTCATCCAATGCCAGCAGCAACAAATGAGAATGCGACCCGGGTGCAGGAAGACAGCTACCTCTGTGCGATCTGTTCCGTCGCCTCCCATTATCATCACATGCCAAGCCAACTCAGGACATACTTCTCCACAATGAAGTCAAGCTTAGCATTTAGCACGGGACGCACGTAGACTACGCCTGGGCACGCACACACACACACACACACACACGCACACGCACACGCACACACACCCAGAGCAAAGAAAGACAGGACGTTCATCCCCGGCGCGCCACACCTGTTGTTGGCCCCGTCCCAATAAGTTTGTGGGCACGCGGAGGAACCACGTGACTCCGTTACCTGACGACGTGTCGTCACTCAGTGGCGCCCCGATCATTTGGGGTTGAGGGGGGATGATCTTACCATATCAGTTGGCCGATTTCACACGTTAGTTGTGTTGTGTTGGCCTACCTCTGGGGAGCTGGTGTATGAGAACAGCCGTACTGAATACGTGACATGGAGGGTTGGCGGAGGGGAACTAACGGGAGGCCACTGCTTTGTTATGCCTACGCCTAACACTGCTTCCAGGAAGCAGCCCGTTTTAAAGAAGATAGGCCTGCCGCCTGCTCAATTCGCCTATTCATATCCATTTTCTAAAATGCCACATCAATTAGACGGCAAACATGTAAGCGATACCCTCGGTGACTAGTTGAGCTCCGCGGTTTGTGGGCTTCCTGTTCCCATCCAGTTAAACCTTTTCACCACAATAACATCAACCATGAGACTTCATGGCAACAACTTTTATTTCATTCTGCTGGGATACTTATCAAGAAGATGTGTCATTTCTGTAGTGCCCCATAATATAGGCTATATATATATATATATATATATATATATATATATATATATATATATATATATATATATATATATATATATATATATATATATATATATATATATATATATATATATCCCCCCATAGGCGTAGATTACGGGGGGGACGGGGGGGGACATGTCCCCACCACTATTTATAATTTGAATTTTGTCCCCACCACTTTTAAAAATGTGCAAACCAATTGCGACCGAAAAAATCCCCACAGTATACTCAACCGAAACCGTCAAGTCTAAATCATGCGATAGGCGCGCACGATGACATCCTCACAGCATGCACACCGGCTGTGTGTGGACTCGGGTCTGCGGCTGAGTCCGTGGCCGGGTCCGCGGTTGGCGGGTTCGGTGCTGGGTCCGCGGCCGGGCCCGGGGCTGAGTCTGCGGTTGGGTCCGCGGCTGGCGGGTCCGGTGCTGGGTCCGCGGCTGGCTCTTACGGCCGGGTCCGCGGCTGGCGGGTCCGTGCTGGGTCCGTGGCCCAGCACCTCCCCCCCCCTTGACAATCGCGCCGAATTTTGATGGTTCATGTGGGACCTTCACTAGTTGAGTCTCCAGCCCTGGTACATCAAAGCAGCATTATAAGCGACACCCGTGTCTGTCCTGTGAAAGGGCCCATTGCCGATTCCTTGAGTATGGAGCCTCGAAACCCCAAAGATTGGACCTCCAGGCTGTAATCATTGGGGGCTTTGCACCAGGGACACCCAGCAAGCAATCGGTTATGGACAACTGCTTTAGTCGTGGTGGTGCGGCCTAAGAACAGTATTATACACCCCATTCATTATTCAGGCGCTCTCCATTATCAAAGTGCTCAGATATACGGCGAACCCAGCCAGAAATAACTGGCTGTGGCGTGATTTCCTCCCCACTACTAAGCACTTAGGCGGCCAGGAGCAGTCTTTCACACAAACCCGGGTGGAGGGTCATGAACACATTGTCGTCCCACAGTCTGCTGAACATAATAATCCTCTCTAGGAAAATGCAGTTGCAGTGTAACCACACAATGCAGTCTGGTGAAAGGAAGTACAAAAAAAAGAAAAAAACCCATTAAAATAAAGATAGGACTAAAGGATGACAGAAAGATGGAATAAAGAGTAGAAAGTAAACAAGGAAACAATAAGGCACGGAAAGGGGGAAATCATTAATTAAGTGGGAAATATGTTGAGGGAGAAATGGACAAAAAAAGAGGCAAGGTGAATTTAAAATTGAGGCTTTAACATGGAGTGTAAAAAGAAAGGTTTAAAACTGGAATGTGATTTGACAAAGATTTGAATAAATAAATAAATACATAAATAAATAAGAAACTGGTATTGAGCAAATAACTTGTTCCGTCACACAACAACGTCACAACCCGACCACTGTGTGTCCGAGGAGACTCCTGAGCAGCACACACACACCGCTCTGCAGACGCGGACCTGCTGGCTCCTCAACTCATCACATCACACAATATATGACGTCATCATACTGGTGAGAAGCACGTTTCAACAATTTACCGTCATGGTCATGGGCTTGTGCCGTCTTGCCCAGGGCCGTGCAGAGACCCTTTGAGGGGCAGGTGCTCAAAAACGCGAGGATTTCTGTTGAGCGGGGGGGGGGTGCTACCCGAGGATTTCTGTTGCGCGATTGTTGAGCGGGGGGGAGGAGGGGGGTCTACCGGAGAATTTCTGTTGCGCGATTGTTGAGCGGGGGGGGTGCTACCCGAGGATTTCTGTTGCGCGATTGTTGAGCGGGGGGGAGGAGGGGGGTCTACCGGAGAATTTCTGTTGCGCGACTGTTGAGCGCGGGGGGGGGGGGGGGGGGGGGGGGGGCACTTTGGTCCGCTCAAAAGGGCACTTTGGTCCTTCAAAGGGAAAAGGGCAGGGGCTCGGGCACCCATAGCCCCCCCCCTCTGCACGTGCCTGGTCTTGCCCCCCCCCCCCCCCCCCCCCCCCCATACACACACACATACGGGCCAAGTGCCCCCAGGTTTGCCCCCAGGTTTGCCCCCAGGTTTGCCCCCAGGTTTGCCCCCAGGTTTGCCCCCAGGTTTGCCCCGGGGCCTCATAGACCAGGAGCAGTAACCAAGCAGAGGCGGCGGCCATCTGCATCTCTGCAGCAGAGATCAAAAGAAGCGCTCTGAGCAACACACCAACTCTGACATCAGTTCATCGTCATATCGAAACCAATGACAAGCTGGGGTAGGAACTGGTCCAAACTGGTCCACACTGGTCTCTCTCTTCAGAACGCTGAGTTAATACCGACATTATGGCTTTATGCATAGGGGGATGATGGACGCGAGGCCGCTGGGTCGGGAGCTGCTGGGATGGTGGGTGGTGAGTCTGCTGGGATGGTGGGTCTGCTGGGATGGTGGATGTTGGGTCTGCTGGGATGGTGGGTCTGCTGGGATGGTGGATGTTGGGTCTGCTGGGATGGTGGATAGTGGGTCTGCTGGGATGGTGGGTCTGCTGGGATGGATGGTGGGTCTGCTGGGATGGTGGGTCTGCTGGGATGGTGGATAGTGGGTCTGCTGGGATGGTGGGTCTGCTGGGATGGATGGTGGGTCTGCTGGGATGGATGGTCTGCTGGGATGGATGGTGGGTCTGCTGGGATGGTGGGTCTGCTGCCTCGGGGTGTTCAGCCTCATTAGCATATCGGCAGGCAGTGATAGGTTAGCAATTGAGGAATATTAAACAGAAGTGCTCCAAACACTGAAAAGACTTACATTTTAATTTCACATATTAACAAGTGCAGATCATTTACACTATCATTTATTACTTCTTAAAGTTAGGTTTTGCGATGATTCCATGATAGCTGAAATTTGAATAATGCAGTCTGATTTCTATATTTGAACATCAAGAACATTGTTAAATAAATCAAACAACACATGCAATTTCCTTCCGGTTTCTGCAAGGATTCTTGCTCCCATTACAATCATAACCATAATCATTCAACCTCACTTGGTCTACCTTGGCTTGAATAAATGATTGAATATTAAACATACAGATATACATATTTAATTAAAATATTTTCTCATGAATAATCATGAAGCTACGTTATGTTAGAAGCAGCAATATGCTTTTGAACTCAAAGGACGCATAATGTTAATATGAATAAAGAAACAAGGATAATTACAAGTGCACATTAAATAAATCGATACATAAACTGCAGTATGTAGTTAAACAGTCATTAGTCATCTCTAGAAAACGCCTACACTGAAAGTTAACCCCTCACGGCCGGGTATTTGAAGCATATTTGGTGTCAGAAAAAACACATTGAAAAGTAAACCTTCCTTTTGCCATTGTTTATTTGTAGGACTCCATTTGTGAGGCACAGCATGTTTTGTGAGCAAAGTGCACAATTCAACCTTGTGCTCTGTAGAGGTTCATAATGCACAGCACAATGGACACATTTAACAAACACATTGGAATATTTCTGTAACAGTATCATTAAATATCAGAAAATAATTGAGTACACATTTTTCAATTCTCAAACATTTTAACAAAATACTTAAATATATGGGAAACAATATAAATATATAGATAATACTGATAAAATATAATAAGAATGAACCAATATTAAACAAAAAAACAATTATCTGACTTTGGCAACATAACATAGTGCTGTGGGGCAGTAACGCAACTCCTTTAAAAAAACTGTTAATCCAGCCAACTCGTAGTGAAAGCAGTTAACATCACTAATGTATGCACATAACCCTGCGAAACACACCCTGAACATTCTAGAAAGACTCCAGTTGTTAAAGACGACAAGAAATACTGTGGCAAAATATTTGTATTGGAAGGGGGAAACCATGACCCTCTCTATGTATCTACAGATATAAATCAATAAGTAAATTATATATATATATATATATATATATATATATATATATATATATATATATATATATATATATATATATGGTATTTCTGAAAAATCTAGTAACAGAACCAACCAATCAATGTTCAACCAAGCAAACCGATGTTTTCCTTTTGGATACAGTCCATAAAAAACCTCATGAGATCCTTGAGCTGAAATGTCACATTAGGGGAGCTTGACATCTTCAGCTCATTCTTGGTGCAATTCTGAAAAAAAGAGTAAAGATTCATGTCAATCAACTACTAACTACTAATGATAACTGTAACCTTAAAAATATTAGCCTAATAATAAGTGTGTACAAATTTCAACTCGATTTGCGGTGTCAAGACTGGACATTTGAAGAGTAACTACTGATAATGTATATTGATATTGCATATCATTTTATGAGAAGTTTTCTCAACATTTCTTAGCAAATACAAAACTGGCCATTTCAAAAAACTAATAATGAAATGGGGGCTCTGTAGATTTGTATATGAAGGCCATCAGATCAGATGCATGACTGAAACAATACTTGTTTGTATGCATTGTGTTCTTACCTTGTTGGTGTTGTAAGCTGACAGTTGTCGGTAAAGTGTATCTATTTCCAAATGTTCTGTATGCTCATGCAGGACATTTTGTACTTTGCAGAATGTATTTTCCTGTCAATTAGGAACACGTTTTGATAAGTTGTGGGCATATTCATGGACATTTGTAATAATAAAAAAAAGGTTGTGGGGTGTTGGTTACTCTCTCATTCCTAACGTGTCACCATACATTTGATAGATCACTAATGGCCAAGAGAATGACCACAGGAAAACAAAAAAGATATCTGTAGTAACACCAAACTTAAAAAAACACTGTGAGAGAACCGTTTTGTGAACATCACACACTATTATCTGTCAACACATTTCTGCAATGTTCTGTGGTCCTCACCTCGCAGTTTTCCATCGTTGGCACACAGGCATTCAGCAAGTTCTACAACAGGAAACAAGAAAGAAAGACCATCAATGCCTGATTAGAAAACAGATTCCGGTCCTTGATTCTGATTGGCTCGAAGCCAATTGTAAAATACAACAGAAAATTCATTTTCAGTATTAATGCGCCTGTAAGCCTGTATGCTAGCCTGTGTTGCTTGACAACCATTTTGCTGTCTTGAGGAATTATATTGGAATTATATTGCTTGGCGAAAGAAGAATGATAAATAAATGATTACGTTTTATGTTGCTGTTTATTTTGTGAAACCTTA
Organism: Merluccius polli; assembly: GCA_030340625.1. Lineage (NCBI taxonomy): Eukaryota > Metazoa > Chordata > Actinopteri > Gadiformes > Merlucciidae > Merluccius > Merluccius polli. The sequence goes on along the minus strand of JAOPHQ010003138.1, from coordinate 90,019 downwards.
CTAGGTAGTCTATCGTAACCATTTTGGTTACCGCTTTATAAAAGCAATAAGCCAACTGAGGCTGGGGTTTTCAGTTTAGAACAGCTAGCTGTTCTCTAAACTGTAAACCACGGCCTCTCGTCTAACTACATCTCACTGCACCCGCCATGTGCGGTGAACGAGAAGAAAACGGCTTTAAAATCAGAGCATTAAAATCTACTGCTAAACAAACAGTGGAAGAAAACTGAATAGGAAGATGAAATGAGAGGGTTGGGGCATGGGGGGTTAAGAGGCTAGTGTAATGGTTAGATTGTTTGACTCCCAGCCGAAAGGTTCTGGGTTCAAACCCCCATCTGTACTCTAACTTGCAGGCGTCGCTGAGCAAAGTACCTCACCCCTACCTGCTCATTCATCATGATCTGTATAGGAATACATTGTCCGTTGCTTTGGATTAAAGCTTCAGTAAACTCAACGACTAAATAGTACAGGTCAATATTTAAAATGTTCCACTCTTACCTTAGGGAGGTTCTTGGTAAGGTTAAATAGTTTTTCCAGCACCGATGCCTGCAATCGTATGGTAGGTGCTGGACACACCGTCTGCAGGAGGGCGACCACCGCGACAACCAGAAGCACCTTCATTGTAGTTAACAGCTCTCTTCTAGCAGCAGACGCCTTGATGGATAGTTCAATGTCAGCGACACTTTTGCTCTGTTGCTAATCAGATGTGGGAGCCAGAGGTGATGACCTGCAGACTGCGGAGATGTGGTTTATATACAGCACTGGAGCCCACGCCTTACTCATGTTATTCTTTTTTTCCTCTTCTTTAAAAAAAAAAGAAAAAAGAGATGTGGTTTGATTAGCGACTAACCGTCAAATTCTCAGAAAAGTGGATTAAAAGAGATTAGCGTCAAACCGATATTTCTCTCGCGATATAAAACCCCCTCACAGCATCCTTAATACTAAGAATGAGAAAAGAGATAGCATGGATGGAATGATTGGTAAAGTCATTTATCAATTTGAATGGTGCAGTGGGAACAGCATGGAAACACGACTGCAACATAGTGACTAAAAAACATTCACCTGCATCAAGAACCTTCTTGCTGAAAGCCAAGCCAAGTTTAAAGTCTCAAATCAAGGCTCCGCCAAAAATGTAGACATATTTTGACATAGTCACTCTGACAACATTCGTTTGCTCTTTTCTAATGAAGATCAAAACATGGAGTCTGTAGTCTATGTATAAAAGGACGACAAAACGACGTGCACGTATGACGGCATACGGAGCACCAAAAGTGCAAGTCCTTGAACAACGGGCTTAGCATGGTTTCTTTATCACAGCAACATCCTTCTTCGAAACAGTTTTAACACAATCAGATGCAGTTATTTCAACAAGAACAATTCAAACATTCAGATCCACTTGCAGCAACTGCTCTACTGGCCACAACCCCCTTCACAAACACATCCAGTTTATACCCTGATGTATTCACCGTCACAAAAACCAGGAACGGGGGGTGTGGGGTACAAAGCAGTACACTCGATCCGTGACTGAGGTGGGAATTGGCTCAGTGCAGATGGGAGGTGAGGGAGGTGATGCTACACCTGTTGATCTCAGAGTTCTGGTCCTGGTTCTTGCGGATACGGTAGAAGTGCTCTACGTAGCTGGAGCGTCCCAGCAGTTCCACAAAGTCCTCGTCGTGGGTGATGACCAGCAGCTGGAAGTTGCGCTGGCGGGAGCGGCTCTTGATGATCCTGAGTGATGAAAGGAGACGTGAGATTCAACCAACTGAAAATAGTGTTTTGTGTTCCCCCAGATGCATTCATTTTATTCTTGTGTCTGGCTGTCAAAATCAAAACAAAAATTCCATTCCGTGCTCGACCAATCAGTGATTAGAGGGCAGGAATTTCACTGGTGACTGCCCCTCTGTCTGGCCTTGATGCCCTTCTGAAAATCGTATGCCCATCAGCCACTGTGGCCTTGGTGCGCCGTAATTAATCAATAACATTTTGAATTAAACACAGGGCTCCAAATTGCGACCGTTTTGGATTTCTTTGAGCAAATAATTGTTCTGGTGCAACCTTTTTTTTTTTCTTCATCCTTTTCTCTGTACATTTGCAAGTTAGTACACTCAGTGTGTGCCTTGTTCAGATTAATTGACCTAAATGGGACATGTTAAAATTAAATCCAAACTATTCGCAATACCAAGTTACCAGTACTTCCTTATTATTCCTCATTGACAGCTTTCTCTAGTTGTGGTTGCTGCGGAGGAAACACATGAATCACCTTGTGTGATTGCTTACTTAGAAATCCAAGCTATTCTAGATGCTATTTTATATATACTTACTCATTATTATTATTATTACTACTACGCCTATTACCTATCATACTTATAAGGTGTGCAGCATTAGCTACACAACTCATTATCTATCATACTTCATATTGTTATTTTTATATTTCCAAACTCCCCTACTTAACTCCTCCTTCGTACTTTATGCTAGAACAATAATTCAAACTTTATATACTACCTTACTATCAAAACTTTCATGGAATGACTCAAAACGTGTTTATTTTTTAAGTATTGAAACTTTTAAACTTCTAAATTCCCACATACACACACATGGGATTTTTCTCTGTGTTCTAGAATTGTTACAGTAATATAAACTATCAAAATCTAATTGTCACTACATCAAAATGTTGAGCTTGCAGTGATTGCTCATCTCAATTTTCTAAGCAATGGTGTTGAGACTTTTTACGAGATGCCTCTCCACACACACACACTGAAATCTAAAATCAGTTTAGAACTAAACAAACATAAAATAAAAAAAAGTGTTAAAATAACAGTTCTCTCACTATTAACATTCTTCCAAAACTTCCCAATGCCTCCTTCATACTTTATACTGGAACAATAATTATTTCTTTACTTACTACCTTACTATCCAAACTTCTTTATAATGACTCAAAACTTATAACGCTTATAAATCACTCCCACTACCCCTGCTGGACTCTGCGGATCACAACTGTATGCATTTACTGCCCAAATAAAACGGTTCTAAAAAGACAGAAAGTAGACAATGGACATGGCCAGACGAATCTGTGCTCTGCCTGCAGGAATGTAATGACTGCACTGATTGGGACGTGTTTAAACAGTCTTGTAGTGTTGATTTGGACAAACTTGTTGATGTAACATGCTTATAAGTTGTCTTTTGTAGGGTCATTCCTTGTAAGTGAGTTAAAATGTACTCTAACAACAAACCATGGGTGACCAAATCCGTTAAGTCCAGCATACAGATATAGAAACTTATTTTTAAACGGGGAGTAGCCTCTGATCTGCATATAGCTACCAAGGAGCTGAAAATAGAAATCTTAAAGGTCCCGTGAAACGGAAGTCAGAGTGCTATTTGATTCTGCATATTAATGTATTTCCGGTAAAACATGAAGGGACTTGTTGTTTATAGTAGCCAATGACGCAGTAGCTAGCAGCTCAACATGGAAAACCATGACAGCCTGTTCTCTGTTGCAGAGGAGGTTGGTAACTGGCAGCATTTATAGTCATGGGGGAAGGACTCAAAAAAGCATTTTGATTGGACGCAAAATTAGTGCAGGGACACAGGATTAACACTTGGAAAATGTATTTTTCATTTCATGGGGCCTTTAAAAGCAAAACAATTATAAATCTTAACTAGAGAATAAGATGGCTGCAAATAACCGTTGCTCAGCCTTCAGTCTAGCATGAAAATATAGCAGGCCTCCAGAAGCCAAAGAACAGCAGTCAGGTCTTCCTGGATGGCTTTAATTCAGATATGAGCTTGATAATGCTCTTAATCGTTTTTATAATCATTTCGATACTGTTGATTTTAGTCATGAAATTCAGGAACTGAATCACAAACTTGAAGATAATCAGCACTTTGACATAGAGAAAAAGATATGGAAAAGGTCTTTCTCTCAGCAATAGTAAATAAGACTCTGTGGTCGTTTACTTAAATCATGTGCAAAATAAGTTAGTATTGCACTACATTCTTAATCTTTACATCTTAAAAGTCTTTACAGGACGAATGTTTATAGTCCCAAAGTACAGAACAAAGACGTATAAAAAAGCTTTGTTCCAGCAGCCATCACTCAGATTAACAAGTCTTAGCAACATGCACAGATGATATAGAGGCACGTTTATTTATTTATGCATCTATTAGTTTTAGTGTTTTTAGTGATGATTGGAACCTTGAGTACTTTTATTGTCAGTTTCAAGTACTTTTTCAAGCACTATTTCTTCATTTTCAAGGAATACACTCAAAGCAAATAATTCATTTTCAAGTATAAATTTGTATGAAACATAAATAAATGTGATCAATGTCCATCTTTCCTAAAACTAGTCATGTACATATTGCGCAAATTTGAACTTTTCAGTGAAGCACTGTTTGAGGCTCAAATATTACATACAAGTGTATGTAATATGTCATGTGTCCAAATTGCATCAAATTCGACACTGCACTTCCCTGGGTCCTGAGTGTGAAGCGGCCGTCGAGATAATCGATAGAATGGGCGGCACGCAGATGGCAGACAAACAAGAGATTCCTGCCTTTATAGTTTCAGACGAAGCACAGAGACAAAGTGTATAGACAGAGTGTTCAAAATATCCATCACACCAGCATTGTTAACCCCCCACTTACAAGACTGCACACGACACCACGAATTCCGGCTCCTAGTAGCTAGCTTACTTATGTTAGTTAATTTACACTTTTCTGCCATATTTAGTTTTCAGTAGTCTCGCATAGCCAGCCCCATCTCCAAACTTTGTTTTAGAAGAAAGGTCTGGCACTACTCACTATCATTCTGGCATAGGGGGAAAAAAACGCATGATGCAGACCACACCCCTACCATCCTGAGTCTTTCCACAATTGAGTTTATGAGATGTGTATTTAGATATTTGGTATGTGTGTAGTGGATACAGCCCTCTGTGATATATATTTGGATCCTCTTGCTAGGGCTGGGCAATAATTCCATATTATCCTTTATTGTCTTTGAATGGTATTGTATTGTCATGTAATGAAGATGTCGACTTATCGTGATACCCAGTTCTATAGACTAAATTAAATACCATGTGGAAGATGTGCCCTGAAAATGATAAAATATGAGGTTTGAAATGTCAGAGAGAAAGGAAAACTACAGTAGTTTTAGTCCGATACCATACTTTACATTTCTATATATTTCAATGTAATGACCCACAGTTAGACTGTTTAGAATGGTATTTCGAATTCATTAGCATATCGTGATATTTATCGATGTTGTGTAAAATTACCCATAATTATTGTGTTCAATTTTTCCATATCGCCCAGCCCTACCTCTTGCCCATCACTTTAAAGACTAAGTAAACCCCCGTTTTAGCAGGGGAACTTCCGCCAACAGGTTTTAAAAAATGAGCAGTCGTGACAGTTGTAAAGATTATAGAAAATATTGGGTTCCATAGGAGAAAGCGTGAGGGGCGTTGTCAAAAATGTCAAAACCCACATCACACTCGCTCGAGCTCAGATGCGCAGCCAATATTAACAACTTTATACATCTTAGTTAAAAATGTTCACTACCACCGAAACAGAACCGTTTTCAACCGAATAAAGTGATTTGGGGGTTTACTTACCGTTACCCTAACACAAAAAGGGAAAATGTCTTTGGAAAATGTTTTTTTAAGGATATTTTTGGGGGGCATCTTTTCCTTCGTGGACAGGACAGTGAAGATGGACAGGAGAAAAGTGGATCGAGAGAGAGAAGGAAAGACAGTAGGTGGGAATCAAACCAGGCGTTCTTTTGCCTATGGGGTGACGGGACTTACAGGGTGAGCCAATCAAAGTAAACATGTGTTAACATGTGTGTGTGTTTGTGCGCACACTCACTCGACCAAGGCGTGGGCCAGGGACTCGATGTTCTCCCGGTCCAGGTTGGTGGTGGGTTCGTCCAGCGCCAGGATGCCACAGTTCAGACAAAATGTCTCGGCCAGGGCCAAGCGGATGATCAGGGAGGCCAGCACCTAGACACAGACACACACACAATAAACAATGTTTATATTTTGATATAAGGCCAACCTAAACAAGCTCCCAGCCTATATCAGCACTCTTTTACATTGAATTCATAGTCTTTTAAACACGTTTCAACCCAGAGCTTCAGCAGAACTTGGGAAAACTGCTTTTAATGCCCCATAGATACAGTGCTATTTGGTTCCGCATATTTACATATTTCCGGTAAAAACATGAAGATAGGGAGGGTTCTTGGATATTGATTGGCGTTTACAGTAGCTAATAGCGCTGAATGTGCCGCCATCTCAACATGGAAAGCCATGAGGACAGCCTGCTCTGTGGAGGAATTCTTGCCACCACCTTCAGCTATGCCTGCGGATTTTGCCGACGTATACTTGGACGAATCGGACAGGGATAAAAATGAGGAAGAAGACGACCATGATGAAGTTGTTGGAGTGAGGACATATGTTGGAGCCGATCGGCAGTGCTGCTGGTGAAAGAGAGATGCAAGGTCATCCCCACAATGTAGCTGAAATATTTTCATTGGACGCAAAATAAGTCACTAATGTAAAAATATATATTTGGCATATAACAAGAGATACATGAATAATTAGCACAGGGGCACAGGATTAAGTCAAGAAGAAAATGTATTTTTCATTTCATGGGGCCTTTGAAGTTTGTGCCCCATACTCTTGGAATAAATTGCAACACATTTTAAAACTTGACATGTTGCTTCCTTTGGGCCTTTTTAAAACAAAACTGTCACCTACCTACCGCAGACTGTTTTAAAGGGAAAATTGAATCGATTCGTGACAATATATACATATACACTCACCGGCCACTTTATTAGGTACACCTGTCCAACTGCTTGTTAACGCAAATTTCTAATCAGCCAATCACATGGCAGCAACTCAATGCATTTAGGCATGTAGACATGGTCAGGACGATCTGCTGCAGTTCAAACCGAGCATCAGAATGGGGAAGAAAGGTGATTTAAGTGACTTTGAACGTGGCATGGTTGTTGGTGCCAGACGGGCTGAGTATTTCAGAAACTGCTGATCTACTGGGATTTTCACGCACAACCATCTCTAGGGTTTACAGAGAATGGTCCGAAAAAGAGAAAATATCCAGTGAGCGGCAGTTCTGTGGGCGCAAATGCCTTGTTGATGCTAGAGGTCAGAGGAGAATGGCCAGACTGGTTCGAGCTGATAGAAAGGCAACTGTAACTCAAATAACCACTCGTTACAACAGAGGTATGCAGAAGAGCATCTCTGAATGCACAACACGTCGAACCTTGAGGCGGATGGGCTACAGCAGCAGAAGACCACACCGGGTGCCACTCCTGTCAGCTAAGAACAGGAAACTGAGGCTACAATTCGCACAGGCTCACCAAAATTGGACAATCGAAGATTGGAAAAACGTTGCCTGGTCTGATGAGTCTCGATTTCTGCTGCGACATTCGGATGGTAGGGTCAGAATTTGGCGTCAACAACATGAAAGCATGGATCCATCCTGCCTTGTATCAACGGTTCAGGCTGGTGGTGGTGGTGTAATGGTGTGGGGGATATTTTCCTGGCACACTTTGGGCTTATTAGTACCAATTGAGCATCGTGTCAAAGCCACAGACTACCTGAGTATTGTTGCTGACCATGTCCATCCCTTTATGACCACAGTGTACCCATCTTCTGATGGCTACTTCCAGCAGGATAACGCGCCATGTCATAAAGCGCGAATCATCTCAGACTGGTTTCTTGAACATGACAATGAGTTCACTGTACTCAAATGGCCTCCACAGTCACCAGATCTCAATCCAATAGAGCACCTTTGGGATGTGGTGGAACGGGAGATTCGCATCATGGATGTGCAGCCGACAAATCTGCAGCAACTGCGTGATGCTATCATGTCAATATGGACCAAACTCTCTGAGGAATGTTTCCAGTACCTTGTTGAATCTGTGCCACGAAGGATTAAGGCAGTTCTGAAGGCAAAAGGGGGTCCAACCCGGTACTAGCAAGGTGTACCTAATAAAGTGGCCGGTGAGTGTATATTTAGAGAGATACAGAGCGAGAGCGAGACTGTCAAGCTAAAAGACTACTTCTATTGTACCTGCTAAACCTGCACACAGCTTACTGTACTTTACGGTCATGTTTACAATTACATTATTAATTGCACTGCTGCACTACAATTTTCCCTAGGGTAAGTGTTTAACCTTTGGCAATGTAAATGTTTAATTTCCATGCCAATGAAGCTCTTTCAAATGGAATTTGACCTGAATAGATAACGCAAGAGCAGAAAGATCAAAAGAGAGAAAATGAGACACGCACACAAAACAAAACCGAAAGACCGATAGAAAAAGCAAGAACGAGAAAGAGTGAGAAAGATCAAGAGTAAGAAAGATAATATATAGATTATCAATGAAATGTATGTACACATTTAAGATAACGCATTCGTTCATTTGTTTTGTAATTTTATTTACTTGTTACAATTTTTATTTTTTTTATTTTTTATATTATAGTGTTGTTGTTTTTGTCTGTTTGATGCTTTAGCAATAAATTGTTTTTTGTCATGCCAATAAAGCAACAGAGAGCGAACGAGCGAGGAACAGCGAGAGAGAAAGAGCTAGAGAGAGAGCAAGCCGGACCTTCTGTCCAGCGCTGCAGCGTCCTCTCATGTCCAGAGCTGTGTCTCCCTTCATCATGACAACCCTGTAGTTGTACGTCCTCCTCTTCACCCCAGCCGACGAGTTCTCATCCACGTCAGACCTGATCTCCACATACTCTATGTCTAGACAGAGAGAGGGAGAGACAGACAGAGAGAGACACACACACAGGGAGAGAGAGAGAGACAGAGACAGAGACAGACACAGAGATAGAGACAGAGAGAAAACAGCAGTGAATAAGTAAGAGGTTTAACTCTGTGGAGCCATTTTTTTGTATTTTTGGTCCGCCTGGTCTCCTCAAGTTATATACATGTTTTTTTCAGGACAACAGACAACCTGGCCTATCAGAATATGTATGCTGCAGTGATGGCACATAAATGTATACATAGGTATATGACCACAAAGACAAAAGAGAAAAACTAATGGAAATACAATCTCACAGAAATGTGGTCAAATGACAATGAGCAATAATTTGGGGGTTTGGGAAATATTTCTCCCACGCCATTCAAACTAACACAGAAACAACTATTTACATTTTTTATATTGAAATGCTTCTGTTTTTCAATCAGTTTTTCTCCAAGTCAGTTGTGCCATGCCACAAAGCAGTTCCTGTCTGCAATGCGACAGAGGACCACACCACACTCTTCTAGGGGGTAGAAAAGCAGAAATAACAGAAAGAATAACTTCTCAAAACAGCTACTGTGCATTTCATTTATTCTATATCTATATATCTATCTGGATGAGTGAAGGGATGGCGGGATGGGTAAAGTATGGAGAAGAGAGGGATAAAGAGAGGAAGAGAGTAAGGAGAATGAGGAGGGAGAGACAGAAAGAGAAAGAAAGAGAAGGAGAGAAAAATAGAGGGCAGGCGGCAGTGAATAGTAGGGCTGGACGATATGGCCAAACATGTTACCAAGATAATATTTTTCATATCAGTCGATAATTATCACGATATATATATATATATATATATATATCAGTGGCGGCTCCTCCATTGAGGAAAGGGAGGAAGATCCTCCTCAACATTGTTGAGAATAAAAAATGTAGATTGCCCAGACTATTGTAATGAATTAATGCCCTTAAATATGACTACTTTATTGCCTTTGAATATATAATGTTTGTTTCCCTGGTAAAGGGACATTAGCGCCCCCTATCGCCTATTGACAAGTACTTCAGGGAGGAACGTCCTCCCTCCGTCCACATACACAACCATTGATTTTTCCGAATGTACTGGCGGCCGGTGGATAACATGGGTTTCAATGGGGGAGAGGAGGAAAGTCCTCCTCTATGGGGTCAGAACAGTCTCATTAATAATGAATGCACAGAGAAGGATTCACAAATGTATTTTGTGATTTATATATAAATTACTCTCTTCTCACAAATACATTTCAATGCACACACAAATGGATTTCGTTATGTATAAATGTAAAATAAATCCATAAACAAAAATAAGTTTCACAAACACATTTCTGATCCACACACAAATGTGTCTTGTTTAAAATAAATGTAATATAAATCCATAAATATATGAATTTAAAAAAAATATTTGCAATTTTCATCAAAAATGTATTTGGATGTTGTTACATTTATATACAAACTGTTAAACTTGAATTTACAAGACGCTTTTCATTTGTGAACTTGTTTGCATTTGTGTGTGAACTGCTCTGTATTTATTTGTGGATTTTTGAGACTCCCCTGACACGGCTGGATTCACAAATGCATTTTTTTCAACAAGGAACTCTCTGTAGCCAATCAGATGCCGCCTTAGTTTTCAGCCAATCACATGACTGCAGTCCAACGAGGGGTACCTCACCATGGCCAGCGCACAGCTTTTTCTCTGCGCATTTTGCGTTACTTTTCGGTAAAATAAAAAAAAGAAAGATCCGGACTTGAGCTTTCTTCCACTTGAGTTCAGCCTCAACATGGCGTCTGGGAATGGCAATCACGATTTAAGTGACACTTGAATCGGCATTACCAGACGCCATGTTGAGGCTGAACTCTGTGCGTTCACATCAGAAGCGATCGATTGCGTGGGTCCCAGGGAACACCGGCACTTTGGTTCCTACTGTACTTTTTTGGTTCCTACTGTACATCAAAATGTCGACTGAAAAGTTAATCGCGGTTGTGGCTGGGCACCCGCTGTTGTACGATCCAATACAATACCGTAATAATCAGCTTAATATCATTTTTACAAGCACACGCACGAAGCGGGCCGCCTATTAACGGCATGGACCAAGCGGTTCTGGACCAGGAAGGAGACATGAACACTTTTAATAATCGTATTAACCGTATACCTGCACACAACATTATTTAAAAGTAAGCAAATGGAAAACATGTTTGTATTGTGGTGTCCGGTGCGCGTGGATGGCTCCTCCGGCGGAGCGGTTCATGTTAATAGCGGAGTCCGGGAGGGTTCACCTTCACGGCGTAGTTACGAGGGATGTGCGACTATCGTTTATCAAACAAGCAACCGTCTCTGCAATATGGCCAAAGTGTGTGGAGTTCACTCTTTGATATGTACTAAAAGCATACGGCTCCTTTACATGCGTCTGCAAAATTGAATTGTACGTTATGAGCGACAAAAGCGAACAGAAATATTCGCAGCGAATCTTTATGAGCGTCTTTGCAGCGCAATTCGCTTCTGATGTGAACGCACAGTTACCGTCCGATAACTTTTTTTTTTCTTTTTTTTTACCGAAAAGTAACGCAAAATGCGCAGAGAAAATGCTGTGCGCTGGCCATGCTGAGGTACCCCTCGTGGGATTGTAGTCATGTGATTGGCTGAAAACTAAGGCGGCATCTGATTGGCTACAGAGAGTTCCTTGGTGAAAAAAATGCATTTGTGAATCCAGCCGTGTCAGGGGAGTCTCAAAAATCCACAAATAAATACAGACCAGTTCACACACAAATGCAAACAAGTTCACAAATGAAAAACGTCTTGTAAATTCAAGTTTAACAGTTTGTATATAAATGTAACAACATTCAAATACATTTTTGAAGAAAATATGTAATTAATATATTTATGGATTTATATTACATTTATTTAAAACAAGATACATTTGTGTGTGTGGATCAGAAATGTGTTTGTGAAACTTATTTTTGTTTATGGATTTATTTTACATTTATACATGCCGAAATCCATTTGTGTGTGCATTGAAATGTATTTGTGAGAAGAGAGTAATTTATATATAAATCACAAAATACATTTGTGAATCCTTCTCTGTGCATTCATTATTAATGAGACTGTTCTGACCCCATATAAGGGCTCTGATTCGCTCAAACATCTGTCCGTCTGCGTTATGAACCAATCAGCAGGATCCCTGGCTAACGCTGACGATAACAAACCCGGTCTGTGAAATATGCGATAGCAAGATCCTAAATGCACAACGGAAACATTCGAAACGGAGGACATTGTTAACGTTTTATTACAAAAAGTAAGTTAAGTCCCTCAATCTGAATAGTTAGGCTTATGGTGCGTTCCATGTGTCTCGTAATCGCGACTTGCAGCTCGGGTGTGACGTCACATCCGTCTCACTCGCAGGTCGAGTCGGGTGAACAAATGGAACGCACCACTACAGCCCATGTAAATAGTTTAGAAATAATGTTCTTGTTGTTCTTTTACTAGTTTGTTACTCTGACCGCTCTGTTTGATATTGTGGAAAGGGTGTTAGTGAATGATTCAGAGCAGGATGCATTTTAAATGGCATCACTTTGGTTCTTGAGTCTTTTCTTAAAACTATTGTAACTGAAAATAAACATAGCTAAATAACAACCAATAACTTCAGTCAGTGAGGGAAAAAATAGGCCCAATGATAGGCCCAGATTTATTTATTTACTTTTACAAATCAAGAGTAGGTCTGATTTGATTAATGTGCTTTGCATCTTTTCCTTCTGCCCTTGTAGTCCATTTCAAAGACATGCTGCCCACCAGCTTTCAAATTACAGTGATGCCACTGGTGGCTTTGTATCCATTTTATTCACATAACTATCCCTCCCTGCTATGTTGTAGTTCACCAAAACTAACCCTGATAACCTGAAACAACTGAGTCTCACATTCTGATGCCACCAGACACCAACAGTGCAGACCAATGGCAACCAAGCGCACAGTCCTTCCTCCCTCACTTTAAAAACCACCAGCCGCCACTGATATATATATATATATATATATATATATATATATATATATATATATATATATATATATTCATTATCTGGTGAAGTTTAAAGGATATTTTTTGCTCCCGAGTGATAGCTGAAGAGACCAGAAGGTTAAATGTGGCTAAGTAGGAGTGGCACAATACCACTTTTCGTTTCCATTCCAATAGATACTGCCATCTTAAGTACATGCAGATACAGATGCAATAGATCAATGTTTTTTTAAAAAGCTTGAGTATTAGGCTAGCCCATTTACTAACTTCATAAAATATTACTAAATTATACATGACATGAATTTAATGCCATATAACATTCCTTCATTATCAAGTCTCCTAAACAATGTACATTTAAGTTTGCAATTTACATTATGTGGCAGATCACCACTGCATAATACATATTGACAATTTCCATCACTATGTAACCCAACATAATTAACATTAACCCCTAAAGGTTTCGCCTGCGATACGCTCTGCAGATGCGCTGTGTATCCATATGCACAGGCAAAAAAAAGGACAGCTACGCCTTTCGGGTCCACTAGCCCCAAAGTGGTTGCTGCGGTAAACTTTGGGTAAACAAATAATGAGTTTGGTCCATAGTCATGCTGTATATATATATATATATATATATATATATATATATATATATATAAAATAAAAAATGGTTAAACTGATTTTACAGCGCGTTTCTGGATTATTCATTAAGATTATGCGATCGCCAATTTACGTGTGTGCACCCGCATGCGCCGGTTAGACAGGTTTTAATTTACATGCGTTTGTTTCTCTGCTGTATGATTGGTTGTTCTTGTAGTGTTTTTGTAGATAGAGGAAAACGGACACAAAAATAACTTATCGTTATCATTGTAGATTTTATCCTGAAAATGATAAAGATAGTTTTATCGCCCAGTAGGGCTGTGCTGATTTTTTTATAATCGTCTGACCGACGGTCAAACAAAATCAAATAACTGTCACAACCACCGTGAACATAAAGATTTCTGCATCAAAATCTTCCTCCATGTTCACATGCTGCATTCACCGTTCCTACCTCGTTTGTGGTGTGAAAAAGTCGGCCATTACCTTAGTTGAAAATAAACTTACTGGATAAAGACAGGATGTGCCTTTACCCCCCCCCCCCCAGCAGACGGTTATACCCAGTGACACGGTGGTTTATTATGACGATTGATCACAACCAAAATTACGTGATCGGCAAACCCCGATCGCGCAGCCCTAGGTGTACTTCCTCGAAAACGACATGGGTCATCTCAAGGGGTTGTCCTTTCAATAAATGTGAAATGTGAACAGGCGAGGGTTAAGAATGAATAGAAAGATGGAATAGGAATAGGAATGGAGAAGGGACAGAAGGGGGAGAAAGAGATGGCGGGTGGAAGGAGCATCAATGTAGCATGAGCATGGTGAGCCCGTTACCTTGACCCCTGTACGTGCTACGCCACAGATCTCGGATAATTTTGTTGATCTCATCCATTTTCATACTGTGAAACTTCATGATACTTCTGCAAGAAAAACAAAAAGACAAAAAAGGATTAAAAACAAGGCAGAACGATATAGAATACTGCTTGTATTAGGTTCTCAACTGGTCTCGCCTCAGGACCCACATGTCGTTAGTAGGGGTACGACCGTGTACTCGAGCAATCAAGTGTAAAGACACTTTTGACACTGGCAGTGTCAAAATCCATTAGAAAAAAATAGTAATCGGAAATCGTTTGTATTTCTCCATGGAGGGATGCTAATTCTGACCGATAACCGACACTCGTTAACCGGTCATTAATTAATTCATACTTTCAAACTTCAAGCTTCCGATAATCGTTACGTTTCCGAAGGTATATTGGAATAGCTTAACACATAAATCTGTTAACATATACTGTATATGTGTATATGTACACTCACCGGCCACTTTATTAGGTACACCTGTCCAACTGCTCATTAACGCAAATTTCTAATCAGCCAATCACATGGCAGCAACTCAATGCATTTAGGCATGTAGACATGGTCAGGACGATCTGCTGCAGTTCAAACCGAGCATCAGAATGGGGAAGAAAGGTGATTTAAGTGACTTTGAACGTGGCATGGTTGTTGGTGCCAGACGGGCTGGTCTGAGTATTTCAGAGACTGCTGATCTACTGGGATTTTCACGCACAACCATCTCTAGGGTTTACAGAGAATGGTCCGAAAAAGAGAAAATATCCAGTGAGCAGCAGTTCTGTGGGCGCAAATGCCTTGTTGATGCTAGAGGTCAGAGGAGAATGGCCAGACTGGTTCGAGCTGATAGAAAGGCAACTGTAACTCAAATAACCACTCGTTACAACAGAGGTATGCAGAAGAGCATCTCTGAACGCACAACACGTCGAACCTTGAGGCGGATGGGCTACAGCAGCAGAAGACCACACCGGGTGCCACTCCTGTCAGCTAAGAACAGGAAACTGAGGCTACAATTCGCACAGGCTCACCAAAATTGGACAATCGAAGATTGGAAAAACGTTGCCTGGTCTGATGAGTCTCGATTTCTGCTGCGACATTCGGATGGTAGGGTCAGAATTTGGCGTCAACAACATGAAAGCATGGATCCATCCTGCCTTGTATCAACGGTTCAGGCTGGTGGTGGTGGTGTAATGGTGTGGGGGATATTTTCCTGGCACACTTTGGGCTTATTAGTACCAATTGAGCATCGTGTCAAAGTCCACAGACTACCTGAGTATTGTTGCTGACCATGTCCATCCCTTTATGACCACAGTGTACCCATCTTCTGATGGCTACTTCCAGCAGGATAACGCGCCATGTCATAAAGCGCGAATCATCTCAGACTGGTTTCTTGAACATGACAATGAGTTCACTGTACTCAAATGGCCTCCACAGTCACCAGATCTCAATCCAATAGAGCACCTTTGGGATGTGGTGGAACGGGAGATTCGCATCATGGATGTGCAGCCGACAAATCTGCAGCAACTGCGTGATGCTATCATGTCAATATGGACCAAACTCTCTGAGGAATGTTTCCAGTACCTTGTTGAATCTGTGCCACGAAGGATTAAGGCAGTTCTGAAGGCAAAAGGGGGTCCAACCCGGTACTAGCATATACACATATATATTAGGGATGTCCGATATTATCGGCCCACCGATATTATCGGCCGATATTGGCATAAAAAATCAATATCGGAAAAAAAAATCGATTTTGAAATAATTTCAGACATCTGTTATGTTTCAAGTGAGGACGTGGTTTGATGACATCATCAAACGCGCCGCGCCGTCTCAATAATAAGCCTGGGCATGTGTGGCCATGTAGCGGGACGCTAGTTGTAGCTGTGGTTATGTCGGTGGTTTGGAGTTATTTCAAAGTTTCTACGTTGAATAGTAAAATAGGGGTCAGCGCAACATACTAACGCATTCTGAGAAACAGTCTCATCACAACCGGTTCAGGTCCGCTGTACCGCGCTCACATTATTTTATTTATTAAGCCGCACTTCCAGACCGTCACCGGGGCTTCAGAGTAATGTGTCCGAGGAGAGTAGCCCTCTCCCGGACACACACGCTAGCTTTTACCGCTGTATTTTTAAAAAAATTGTATTTATTAATCCACACTTCCAGACCGTCACCGGGGCTTCAGAGTAATGTGTCCGAGGAGAGTAGCCCTCTCCCGGACACACACGCTAGCTTTTACCGCTGTTTTGTTTTTATTTATTAATCCACACTTCCACACTTCCGCTCGGCATAAAGCCTATTGCAATGAGTGTAAAGCGGAGGTTTCACGTGGCCGCATATATCGGTATCGGTTGACATCGGTATCGGAAATTAAGAGTTGAACAATATCGGTTATCGGTAAAAAAGCCAATATCGGACATCCCTATATATACATATATATATACACACATATATATATACATATACATATATATATAAATATATATACATACACTAGGGCTGTCAATCGATTAAAATATTTAACTCGATTAATCGCATGATTGATCATAGTTAATCATGATTAATCACGATTAACTATGATCTAATACTCTTTTCAACATGAGAATAGACAAATGCTTGCTTTATGCAAAAAAAGCATGTTTATTTATTGTTACAATGAGAAATACTCTCAGTTCAAGTAACTAACGTGCAAACTGCATAGTAATGTTTACTAACACAGTAGTGTGTTGAACTTCACATTTGATCTATTCATCCTCATTTTTGTTTAAGCAGCCATTTAACACAAAAGAATGCCCCTCAACGATCCCCCCCCCCCCCCCCCCCCCCCCCCCCGTCGGTCGTCGGACCGGGGTGTGTGACGATCGCGCGCGCGCGCACCCCCCCATTTTTTATCCATTACTGCTCACGGGGTTGTAGTTCAGCCCGTTCTCATCCCAACTCGTAATATACCGACGATTTGTTACGCCCCTAGACGTCTGACACTGACGCAAAAGGTACCCTCCCGCGTCTGTGTGAAACAATCTGGGTTCTCATAAACCCGTTTGCGGTGGTAAGAGACGAGCAGAGTCTACAGCGTCCATTCACTCCGATAATAACCCGGTCACGGTGATAGATTACGCTAACCATAACCATAACCATAACCCTAGCCCTTTTTGGAGTGAATTGTTTCACAGTAGACTGCGGACGCTGTAGACTCTGCTCTGCGAGCGGACGCTGTAGACTCTGCTCGTCTCTTACCACCGCGAACGGGTTTATGAGAACCCCCAGATCGTTTCACACAGACGCGGGAGGGTACCTTTTGCGTCAGTATCAGACGTCTAGGGGCGTGACAAATCGTCGGTATATTACGAGTTGGGATGAGAACGTGTTGTGTAGTTTGTTTGCGGCATCGACCTCGTGTGCATTGCTTCCTGATTTCCCGAGCTACGGAGTGGCCCGAGGTTCAAATGTCACAGCGTACTCGCGCGTTAAAAAAATTAGTGCCGTTAAAAACATGTTGCGTTAACTCGTTAATAACGCATTAACTTTGCCTTAATATACACATATATATACATATATACACATATACATATACACTCACCGGCCACTTTATTAGGTACACCTTGCTAGTACCAGGTTGGACCCCCTTTTGCCTTCAGAACTGCCTTAATCCTTCGTGGCACAGATTCAACAAGGTACTGGAAACATTCCTCAGAGAGTTTGGTCCATATTGACATGATAGCATCACGCAGTTGCTGCAGATTTGTCGGCTGCACATCCATGATGCGAATCTCCCGTTCCACCACATCCCAAAGGTGCTCTATTGGATTGAGATCTGGTGACTGTGGAGGCCATTTGAGTACAGTGAACTCATTGTCATGTTCAAGAAACCAGTCTGAGATGATTCGCGCTTTATGACATGGCGCGTTATCCTGCTGGAAGTAGCCATCAGAAGATGGGTACACTGTGGTCATAAAGGGATGGACATGGTCAGCAACAATACTCAGGTAGTCTGTGGCTTTGACACGATGCTCAATTGGTACTAATAAGCCCAAAGTGTGCCAGGAAAATATCCCCCACACCATTACACCACCACCACCAGCCTGAACCGTTGATACAAGGCAGGATGGATCCATGCTTTCATGTTGTTGACGCCAAATTCTGACCCTACCATCCGAATGTCGCAGCAGAAATCGAGACTCATCAGACCAGGCAACGTTTTTTCCAATCTTCGATTGTCCAATTTTGGTGAGCCTGTGCGAATTGTAGCCTCAGTTTCCTGTTCTTAGCTGACAGGAGTGGCACCCGGTGTGGTCTTCTGCTGCTGTAGCCCATCCGCCTCAAGGTTCGACGTGTTGTGCGTTCAGAGATGCTCTTCTGCATACCTCTGTTGTAACGAGTGGTTATTTGAGTTACAGTTGCCTTTCCATCAGCTCGAACCAGTCTGGCCATTCTCCTCTGACCTCTAGCATCAACAAGGCATTTGCGCCCACAGAACTGCCGCTCACTGGATATTTTCTCTTTTTCGGACCATTCTCTCTAAACCCTAGAGATGGTTGTGCGTGAAAATCCCAGTAGATCAGCAGTCTCTGAAATACTCAGACCAGCCCGTCTGGCACCAACAACCATGCCACGTTCAAAGTCACTTAAATCACCTTTCTTCCCCATTCTGATGCTCGGTTTGAACTGCAGCAGATCGTCCTGACCATGTCTACATGCCTAAATGCATTGAGTTGCTGCCATGTGATTGGCTGATTAGAAATTTGCGTTAACGAGCAGTTGGACAGGTGTACCTAATAAAGTGGCCGGTGAGTGTATATACATATATATATATATACACATACATATATACACATACATATATACATATATACATATACACATATACATATATACATATACATATATATACACACACACACATATATATATATATTAGTGGTGGGCATAGATTAATTTGTTTAATCTAGATTAATCTAACTGTAATATTGGAATTAATCTAGATTAATCTAGATTAAAATGGCTCATTTGAATTCTGTCGAAGACATTCATAATATGTGTGTGCTACCTAAATAATGACTAAAAATAAGTCTGCGCGATTGTCGACGGGGGAGGGGGGGTTGGGGGTGCGTGATTGTTGACCGGAGGGGGAGAGGTGCGCGATTGTTGACGGGGGGGGGGGGGGGGAGTCTCGCGTTATCGCAGCACGTTAACGCCGATAACGGCGAAATACATATATACATTACATACATACTATATACATACAATACATACATTGAATTCAACAACGTCTACACTTTTATAAATCAATAATGTAGTTTACATATAGCCTAACTTTATTTGAATGGGTCCTTGGCTGGAAAGGATGTAAAGCAAGGGTTGGGTAACAGCTGATGGTTAATGACTATGATGATGGTTAATAAGCTGAAGCTTGTTTGAAATTCTAGAAAGAAAAACAAAAAGGCCAACAATTCTAAGGCCATTAACACTAGCACCACCAGGCACTTTAGGGGTCCTATAACCTGCCAGACCCGACGCCCAAGAACGTCTGTATCCTTTTGTTTGGCTAACGGGCCATTAACGCGTCACCACTCTCAATTTCTATAGCGCAGCGTTAATCTCTATAGCAGCTCCCCACACACCATACACAGCTAGATAGTCGATCTAACAACTTGAACCCACACAAAACTGGTGTACCCTTATCAGTGTAAAATGTGCTATTTTGCTATCTATTTTTAGAAAAAATATTTTCAAGCTGTCACCGTCACAGACCCATATATTTCTCTGGTCATTTGACGTTTGTTTCCAGGAACACAAAATGTAGTGCGAGCTAAAAGTTGTATTTTTGAGAAAGAATTACCCCACAATATGAATCACCCTTATATTTTTAATGATTCGTAAGTGGCCATGGTATAAGTGGGATAATCCACTCCGAGGTGTGCATGTATCGAAAAATAATACTTTGCGGAGGCAAATCCCTAGACCTTCATGACAGAAGAATGACTTAATTTCATGAAGATGCAAATTGCTAGTTGCACAACTAGCAACTGGCCCAACTACATGCGTCATGTTCAAGCCCTGCTCCTTCAATGACAATAGATGCTAGTCACTGACAACATTGTTGCCTTTATTATGAATCTGGCACTCTGCTGTGGTTGGTTTGACATACACAGATGGTATAGATCTTGGAAATGGTAATTGGTAATGGTAATTTCCGCGAATCACATCCTTTCGTTTTGAGGCATTTCCTCTGCAAACTGATGAGACTGTTGATATACCCGTTCTGTTGCACTGAGGTAAGCCTTGAGAAAACACAAGCACATATGAATGAAAAATTATTTGAAAACGTATTTTTCTTAGCTTAAATTGAGTTAAATATATGAGTAATCGATTATATCTTTTCTTTTTACAATCATTACAGTTGGATGACAATTCTTTATGGCATTTTTGCATTTATTAAGCACATCCATGCTTCGTGGCAGGGGTGGACAAAGTAAATGGAGCAAGATATCTCTAAATAAATAAGTGTCTAAAGTTGGGGCCTCAAAACGATTGACCCATGTGTCTCGTCCGCACACGCACATCACTGTAATCTTTGGGGAACACAAATCTAAAGACTGCGAACCGACGGACGCAGGACCGTGCTAGCTCTGCACTCGCAAGAGTGTATTTTCCCAAGGTGTTTTGATGCCATTACAAAGTAAACAAACAAGGATGTCACTCTGGTTATTTGTGTGATGGCCTGTATGGAAAGACTAAAGATTACGGTGTCGACCTCCTTTTTGTAAAGTCCGCACTCGCCCACGTGTCTTTGATGTGGACATTGCCCTGTCTAACTAAAAATAAAATTAAAATAAAACTCACTCACACATAACGACTACAGAGTCCGACTCTACCGCACATCTGAAACATCTTAAAAACCATGTAGTGTGGCCCCAGCTTTATGTAGGGTAGGCTAATCGAGAATAATAAGAAAAATCTTAAACGCACTGCATAAACATATTTGGCATCTTCAGGCTTCCTCATAAAAGTTCTCAGATTTCATACATGTCATGAAGAAGTTCTGGAAATCCAGACAGTTGTGTACAACGGTTTATGCTGTTTCAGTCCAAAACAAACCAGTACTGCCTGACACAAGTATTCTTTCCTACTAGATTAATTCTGTGTATAGGTCTCAACAACAAGAAAACACCATCATCATTAATACCATCATATTGTCATTAATTTAAAAGACTGACACGTCAATCTGATACTAGATTCCACATTATGAAACTATTACGCGCATCTTAAATCTGATAAGCCAAACCCTACTCCGCTATCGCTAGTGGCCGTGTCATAAGACGCCAGACGTCAGACTTGCACCTCAACTCCATACATGGGCACGAACCAACTGCTATTGACTTACCAGGAAGTGACTGCTTGTTCATTGGTTCATTGCTTGTTCACAGAGGTGTCGTCGTAGAACTAACACAGGTGTTGCTCATAACACTAATTATAGGTCTGCTCCTTTGAGGTTCCAGGGCATGGTAGAAGACTTATCTTCACTAGTTTAGGGCGTTTTCAAATCAGGGACCCGGGCCCCGGATCCGAGTACACTTGATCCCCAGTTTGTTTTATGAGTGTGTAGGGGTCCACTCGAAAAGGTGGTACGGTTCATATGTACTCGGGTACGGTCCATGTGTACTCGGGTACGGTCCATGTGTACTCGGGTACGGTCCATGTGTACTCGGGTACGGTCCATGTGTACTCGGGTACGGTTCATGTGTACTCGGGTACGGTTCATGTGTACTCGGGTACGGTCCATGTGTACTCGGGTACGGTCCATGTGTACTCGGGTACGGTCCATGTGTACTCGGGTACGGTCCATGTGTACTCGGGTACGGTCATGTGTACTCGGGTACGGTTCCATGTGTACTCGGGTACGGTCCATGTGTACTCGGGTACGGTCCATGTGTACTCGGGTACGGTCCATGTGTACTCGGGTACGGTTCCATGTGTACTCGGGTACGGTTCCATGTGTACTCGGGTACGGTCCATGTGTACTCGGGTACGGTCCATGTGTACTCGGGTACGGTCCATGTACTCGGGTACGGTCATTCGGGTACGGTCCATGTGTACTCGGGTACGGTTCATGTGTACTCGGGTACGGTCCATGTGTACTCGGGTACGGTTCATGTGTACTCGGGTACGGTCCATGTGTACTCGGGTACGGTCCATGTGTACTCGGGTACGGTTCATGTGTACTCGGGTACGGTCCATGTGTACTCGGGTACGGTCCATGTGTACTCGGGTACGGTCCATGTGTACTCCGGTACGGTCCATGTGTACTCCGGTACGGTTCGCATTAGGTGTGAAAACTACTGCACCAAAACACGGAAGTGGACTGCTATTTGAAAGGCATTTATAAACGCGCCTGTCTCCTCCGAAACCTGCGTCTGCGCGCAGCACGCGCCAATCTCAACCTCTGAACTGCACGGCCATCGCTGATGAAGTAGGAAGGCAGGCGAGAGGGTCGGTCTTGACATCATGTCCAAAATATAATAGACATAGCGTGAAGGTCGACTCCATTGTATTAGCTTGGGGTCTTAACGCGTCTTTCTACATTTTTTATGCTTCAAATATGTCTGTACTGCAAATGGATACTTCCAGTACTCTGGTGGCGTAGACTACCAAAACACTGCAGTTTGACAATTATGAATTGTGAAGTAAAATGTTCTCAAAACGTATTATTGAATTCTACTTGACTATTTCGCTTGAAATCAAGTTTTGACTTTATTATTATTGTGAGAGTGAGTCAGCTGCGCTCAGATGCACCATCAAAGGATGCTGATAAGCCTGTGTCCTGCCTGTGGCCTATAGATGGGCGATGTCTGCGTTGTGTTTTACCTCTTATCTTGTCTTGCATGAATTAAGCTAGGCCACACAGTGTTTCCCCACAAATTTCCGCTTGTTGAAGCTAGCAGAGAAGAAATATATTTATATTTTTGTTGGTGTCAATTACCGTGCGTTACGGTGTTCTGAAAACATAGAGAATTGCTCAACATTGGTACTTTGACATTTTCAAAACATATAAGCGACAGTGTGGACTGGATTAATTAATTAATCTCCTACAATGATAATAGTTTAACGTGGGGGTGGGGGGGACCCCGCTAGTTAATGTGGGTGAGTGGGAGGTGCGGTCGTAGAAAGTCCCTCAAATTCAAGGCAAAAAGTCACAGCCGTGGTACTCACTGATCCAGGGCCTTGTAGTAGAGGTCCAGGTCTTTGATGACCAACTCAGTGGTCCTCATGACAACCATCTTGTCCCGGTAACGCTCTTCCGCCTTGTTGTACTGGTCCTCTCGCAACTCCTTCCTGGAAGCACCAGTCAATTCCATTGATACATATGTTATAAATGTTCATTGAAATAACACCGAAGACACCGTTTCTTTCTCGGATAACAAAAAAATGCTATATTTTCCTTTGTGTATTTCAAACAGAGCTCCCAAATGCTGTGTGTGTATAATCACACCAATAATCTCATTAAAACTCCATGATGTAACTTTTCACTAGGGGTGTGCCGATCACATAATTTAGATTGCGATCGATCATCATAATAAACCACTGGGTTTTAATAACAACCGTATTTAGCAGCTATTTCAATGTTTAAAAGAGGTAAAAAAATAACAAAAAGCTAACTTGGTAATTTAATAAACATGAATAGAACAATAGAACAGGTAGGGATGTTTTTACCTTTTATGGTTCCGTCACCCACAATAACGCCTGTGTGTTTCCTCTTTGGGTGAATAGCGCCTATGGTCAGATCTGGAGGAGCTTTGGACTGATTCACCTTGACTCATGTATCTTGAAGTACACCAAGTTTGATGAAGATTACCCCAAGATAACCCTGCCTTTTGGCTCACCATCTCCTGGCTTGAAGACATAGATAGTTACTACTTGCTTCATAGTTTTCTTTGTGTCCCTACAGAGCCAAAGCTCTCTGGTGCTTCCTCTGGCCATGAGGCCGCTAGTAGGCTAAGTTACATAGTGGAGCTTTAAGGTAAAAATCATGTGTACAGGGTGTATACAGAAATTATTAAGTTGAATTACTACCTTTTACTACGTGCGCAATAGTAACACACCGTGGACCTACGGCCGACGGGGGGGGGGCACGATTGTAACACTCCGGCCGACGGGGGGAGGGGGGGCACGATTGTAACGCCTGTTACCCACTGCATTCAACCGTCAACGGAAGACGGAAGGCGTGTCTGACGGAGGGGGGCGTGGAATTTGCCGACGGAGCCAGACGCAGCCAGCAGCCAATCAAATCGCTTCCCGCTTACAACAACAAAGCCGCGCTCTTCCTGCAATTTGTTATTGCTCTTTTCTATTGCAAGATGGATCCCGTCGTAGCAAGAAGAGTGCTTTTCCACCGCCACTATCAACTTGTCCTCCATTTTTAATAAGGTTTAAATGTTCCCGCTGCCGGCCGTCTGACATAACAGATGTGCTTTCCCGGGTTGTAGTACCACCAAGGTGATTTCATTGGGCAGAGTCCAAGTAGCGTCACAGGACATATATTTGCATAATGTGATCTGATTGGCTGACGGATCCGTCGTGGCCAGAAAAGATAAAATTTTCTCAACTTTTCAACGCAACGAACGGAGCCGACTTGACTGACGGAGCCACAATGCATTGCGGCTCAGCCCCATTCAAAGTCAATGGGATGCGTTGACGAACGCATCCAGTGGGCAAGAGGCGTAACACTCCGGCCGACGGGGGGGGGGGGGGGGGGGGGGGGGGGGGGGGTGTGCACGCAATATTAACACACCGCGGACCTATGACCGGCGGGGGGGGCGCGGTGTGTTACTATTGCGCTCTCAAAAAGGAGGACAAATACGCGTCCGGCTCTTTAAAGACTTTCCGCTCGCGCTGTCGGCTGGCCGCGCGGCTTCACGTTGCGCTCCCCGTGTGAAGCGACGGGCGGAGGAGCGCGATTCAGATTTTTCAACCGCCGCGTCAAAAAGATGTAAACAGTTCTCAACTCTTCCAACGGCTCCCACGAGCGCGCGCATGCGTTCGACGAGCACGGAAGCGTCAGTTCCACGGGAGTGCGCCCGCTTGTCGTGCCCCCCCCCCCCCCCCCCTAAAAAACATTTCTCAACGGATCTCCACGAATCACACAAGTGGTACATTTTGTCTTCAAAACGGCGAATTTCGCCGAAAGGTGACTAGTTTGCATGCCTGCGGGTACCAAGTTTGAGTCAGCACGCGCGAGAGGTTCGTCGCGCGCGAGTCCTACTCGCAACATAAAAATAAATCCACTTAAGTTTTAGTAATTTGAGGAGATAGGCCTGCACGTAAATTACACAAATTGAAAAACTCATAGGCCAAGTTCGATGGGGGTTCGAAAATTTACTACCTCGTCAGATGACGTTTATTACTTTTTACTACTTTTTACTGGCCTTAATTTGGGCTAATTTCATTTACTACCTTTCACTACCTTTTACAACCCCGCGGACACCCTGTGTGTAAGATAACGTGTATCAAATACTAATTTTCTGAATCTGGAGCAGAAAAGTAACTTTCATCTTTCAAAGTAACTTTGCTTTCACCAAAATTAAAGCACTGATGAGCAGATTCCTATGCTATCTGAGCCAGCCAGCCAGACAGCCAGCCAGCCAGCCCAACCTGTAGTGGAGTATGTCTTCCTCGAAGCCATTCTGGCGACCCTGTGCAATGCTGCGGTTCTTCTTCAGGTCCTCCATCCTGCGCTCCAAATCTCGCCGCTCCCTGGACCACCACACACACACAACCAGTCATGTAGCACGACTTTTGAGACACATTAAGTAGACACATTGTTACTGAGCAGGCAGATGAGCTTCCTGAGAGCAGAAGGGACGCCTCCATGAAGACTGCGGATGTTGGGGTTTGGAACCCGGAACCCTTCGACCCCCCCCCCCCCCCCCCCCCCCCCCCCCGAGACTATCCTCCCACTACGTCGCTCTTAAAAGCACTTTTTTTCCCTTAACTACTACATTACTACCCATAATCAAACAACATTTTGGAGGTTGGAAAAGGAGTAGCACTTTAGACGGTGCACTGTTTAGTCCTATGGGATCTATTGATTTGCCTCTTGTTAGGCGAGTGCAAGTGTTAATGCTACTACCGCTGCCACTACCGCTACCACGAGTAAAGCCAAGTCAATTTGAATTGTACATCCCTTAATTACAGAGACCGTCTCAACAGGTCTCATCCCTCCTTCCAGGAATGGTTAGGAGTGCAATGGTTGCCATAATGGACATACTACTAACAACTTATTTACTTAATCTCCCGATTCGATACTATCACGATACTTGGTTGCCGATGTATTGCGATTTTTAAATAATGCGATTCTACAAGTATGCGATTTTACATTACGATTTATTGCAATTTTTTTGTTTACTTTTTTAATACTAGACCATGGGAGAAGTTGAATCACACACTTCTAGAGACTGTATATCATGAGGTATATTTCCAAAAATAATGCACATCACATGTCAGTCAGACTTTCTGACTTTCATTTCAGCAGCATCAGCAGCAGCATCCTTAAGGGAAGGTTACATGCTACTGTTGATGTAGCACTTCTTATATGCATTAAATGTGAAAACAATAAACATACTATAAAAAATAAGGGCATTAAAAAATGCTCAAGTGAAGCGATTTGTTTCCCACCCCTCACTTCTACTACACTACTACACAGTACATACTATAACATGTATACAACATTTGAGGGCAAAGAGACAGTGTGTACATACTGGCGCAGCTGCATGACCTGCATCTTGCCCATGTCCTTCAACAGAGCCTCCCGCCTGGACATCACCTCCTTCAGCTCCTCCACACGCTTTCTCAGGGTCAGGTTGTCCTGCAGCCAGCGCTCCTGCACCTGACACACACACATCATCATCACAGATGGAGAAAAGAAATGCATAGTATTATTCAATATTATAAAAATCAAAATATGCCTAATATACTTTGGCGGCCGTTAATATACCTGGCCGTCCAGGTATATTAACGGCCGCCAAAGTATATTAGGCATATTTTGAAATGAAGCCCAAATTTTTATAAAAAAATAATTTAAAAAAAGTTCTATTATCATTTTTACCGTCTATTTTTAGTGTACCGAATTAAATTTAGCAGATGAGCAACTGGGTGTCATTAAGCCAACTAGTTGCCCATATTAAGTACGTTTGCATTGGGCGCCCTTAGTCGTCCAAAACGCATGTCTGAATTAGGGGTGGTCGATCTGACGATTTTATATCATGATCGATCTTGAAGACGTCCACAATTGATTTATGTCCTCCTACTAATGTTTCCAAACTTCACATAAAACTTGGATAGCCAGTAATAATTGTGGCTCCACGGCGCTACGTTCACAAACCAACAGAATGATTGCCTATTAGATGCTATATCACGTATCATAGGGAAGGGTGACGTATTAAAAATTAATTCAACGTGAGCTAGCAGCATGGCAGATGATATGGAGCAGATATTTCAGAAGTCTATAGAGATAGATATTTCTCAAAATAAATTAATCTTTAAAACTTTCAACCGTCGGCACTTCCGGAGGGAATACAACGATTCTATTGAAGCACCTTAAAAGCAGGCATTCGGATGAACATGCCGAGAGTGTTTCACTCGGGCCGGTCCAACCCCACTCATCCCGAAATACAAACCATTATCATTGACTGGAATTAACCCCTTCAAAAAAATACCATAAAAGCAGCAAACGGAAAGTTTGTGAGGCGGTGACTGAGGTGGTCCCATGCTATCTCGCTAAGGATATGGTGCCATTTAAAGCTGTGGAAATGCGGGATTTAAGACACTGATGCACACTTTAGATGCACGGTATGATCTGATTTGAAAAGTGCACTTTTAGTAGTTTACATTTTGCTTCTACAATTTTTTCTACTTGGGTTCTGAGTACTTGAAAACTGTTATTTAATCATTGTGTTCTGTTGACTGTTGATTACAACTTTTTTAAGTTTTAAAATAAAGTTTAACTCAGTAATGACCATTTTGAAAACAGTGTCTTTAATTCAATATTGTGTTTTAAATGGTGCAAATAGATATGTCCATAGGCTTGTTTGAGTATATTATATATAGTTGAGGATATTCTTGACAGTAACATTTCAAAATTGGGAAGAAAGATCGCAATTCAGATCCGGATCGTGAAGCGTGTTAAAAAGATTGTGATAGGATTTTTTGGGAAGATTGCCCACCCCTAGTCTGAATAAAGGTATTTCACAGCCTATCAAATGCCTGTTAATATGCAGTTTGTGTTTGCTACATGGTGGCGCGTGTACATGCTGCGGCTCAGCACTCCACGTCTGTTTGAACTGCTGCCCTCAGGGAAACGTTACAGGTCCATCAGATCACGCACCACAAGACTCATGAACAGTTTCTATCCCAAAGCTATCACCATACTCAACTCAGAATTTTTAATTTTTATTATTGAGTCCAGTATGTGAGTGCATTGAATTTTGTTGCATCTCTGTGCAATGACAAATACATTTAATCTAATTTAATCTAATCTAATCTAATCTAATCTAATCGTGATGGACATCCAAACATCCATATTTGGTCATGACCTTAAATGGATCAGAGATCAGGGATTGTAATTAGCGCTCTTTGTTGTGGTGGATAGATGCGTTATACATCACTAAGACAACAATGGCTAAGAAACACTTTGATAGATTGACAGACAATGATTATACATGTGATGCTGTTATAACTGTTTGAGAACTGTGAGACTTTTACTGTTGTCGATTATCCCTTACATATATTGTATCAATGGTTCATTTTTTACCTGTTTGCTTCTCTTCCAGTGAATAATATACATAGAAAATATGACAAATATTTTAAAGGTTGTTGTCTTAATAATATTTGTTTTACTCCTGTGTGAATTAAATACTTGACAAACAAGTATTTTCTTATCACTTTACTGTAATGCAGCCTTTAAAACCAGGAAAAGACAACACTGAAGCCATATCACGATATTACGATATCCAAATTCTAAGCCGATATCTACTCTCATGTTGCGATATCGATATAATATCGATATATTGCCCAGCCCTAAAACAATTCCTATGGTTATTGGCTTTTTTGGGGCACGTACATGATACGGCACGTACTGCAGTATGATCAGGTGGATCTGGGTGATCTAAAAGAAAAAAACCCTGCACCTCTGAGGCTGCAACCACAACACAAAGGGACCACAGACTACAAAGAGATCCAGCCGATATACGAGGAGGGGAGTAGGAACCTTCTGGGTGTCTATGTCCTGGCGGACAGTCCCCATCTCCTTGGTGATTTTCTCCTTGTGTTTCTCCGCCTCGTGGAGCTGCGTGTTGGTCTCGCGGAGGTCTGATTCTTTTTGCTGCAAATAAATTAAAAACATAACCGTGTCAGCTGTCCGTGGCTTTACAGCCACACGCCTCTGGCATACACCAATGTGCGTCAGAGTTGTGTCACTGCGCACCCTGATTGAATGGGTTATGTGCAAAATACAGTGACCTCTTTGTATGCTTGTTTGCCCTCCGTGGTGTATCTGGTGATTTCTCTCTCCAGTGTGGTGATATTCTTCACTTTGTCCTTGATGGTGTTCACCTGGCAGAGGGTTAAGAATGAATGAATTAACCCAAGTACAAACAAAAGACCACAAAGGCTTAACCCAGCGGCTCAGACAGGAAGTGTGGTGGTATAGAATGTGAACAGGATCATTCACAGAAGGGGAAACATGTCATAGGTAGTACAAAAGGTTACAGATGCTATACAATAATCCACAATGCAATAAACATGAACCAAAAAACATCTCCACCTTCTCCTGTCCCTCCTCCTGCTTCTGTTTCCTACGTGCCACCAGCTCCTCTCGCTCGTGCTGCAGCTTCTCCAACAGGGCTGAGATAGGAGCCAGCTGCTCCTTGGCTGCCTGCATCCATCCATCCATCCGTCCATCCATCCATCAGAAAGTGTGTGAGAGCTTGTGTGAGTGAGTGAGTGCGTGCAGAGGGTCCGACACTAGCTTTTTGAAATGTGAGATTTACCAGCTTTAAGCACCTGTAGATGTAAAATCTACCCGCCAAACAATTATGTCACCCGTTAAATAGAAAATCTACCCGCATTTGGCTGGGGTTTGTTATGGACCCTGGGTGTGTGTGAATATGCATGTGACTTTGTGTGTGCATGTGCGTGCGTGCCGTGTACCTGGATCTCCCGGGTGAGGGTCTTGAGTTCGGCGGTGGTCTCCACGCTCTGCGCCTGCAGCTGTGTCTGCTGCTGCATGTCACTGCTCAGCTGCAGCTTGTGGCCGCGTGTCTCATTGACCGCGCCGCGCAAGCTCTGCACGCGCTCCTGCTGCTCCTGGGTCAGCTTACGCTTCAGCTCTATCTTACTGGAGGCTGCACACACACACACACACACGCACCCAACATTTTTTTGCATTCCCAAAAGCATCAGTGGTCAAGGTACCTAGATTGGTTTTCTGAAAACATTTTGTGGTAGAAAAAAAATTACTTTTTTTCCAGAACATAAGGCAAAATAATGACATGAAATCAAACATCAAGGCAAAAAAGACACAAAACACACTGAATATTTGACCAACCGGCCCTGCAACTAGACGCATCTGGTATCGCCATTTGTGTGTGTATGTTCAGGGTCCAGAATCAACACCTGCCACCAGCCAATGGCTGATAGTTTCGACCATTTGGCAGGTAAAAAAAATACGCAGGGTTGAAACAATTGCCACAATTGCTTGTGGCCGCTAGATTTCTCCACTCTGGCAGGTAAAAAGACAAAATTCTACAAGTTAATTTTGGACCCTGTGTGTGTGTGTGCGCACGCGCACGTGCGTGTTGGCAGTGTGCGGGCCGTCTTACTGGTGTCCAGCCTGTGCTGCGTCTCCTGTTTCTCCTGGCTGACTTGGTGCACGGTGCGGCTTAGGTCCACTCCCTGGAGCCTGGCGTCCTGCTGGGCTATTTTCCTCTCCACCTCCTTCAGGTCCAACTGGTGGCAGAGCCAACGTCACAGAGACAGCTTAAACTGACTGAACTTGACGTAAGGGACAACGCACATCGAGCCGGTCATTATTGTGAAATAAACCCGACAGGGTTTGAATCACCCACCCCAATAATGACCGGCTCACTGTACAGTATCCTGCTTATTACACAGCTACTGACTAAAGATATTAATAATTTGACACAAAATATATCAAAAAATTATTCATTTGATTTAATAATCAAATGTCTGTTAGATTCTATGGTTGGAAATAGTGTCCATAGCAACAGTCTGTAATTCATAGCCGCAGTCTGCTATTCAGAAATAGCTGACAGTAGAATGCAGTAATTGACCAATCAGAATCGGCTGTTAACCACAAAGTCCTGTAATAAATGTGCATAGACTTCCTGTGCGTCAGCAACATGGCCGCACTGATTGCTCCGCCCCAGCTATCTAGCTTTCTGCTACTTTGACTTTTGCACATAACTGGATTTGCACGTAATTGGATTCTGTATACAATTGGATTCTCTGTAATATACTTTACTTACATTACTTTCTAGTCTATTTAACTTATATATACTGTATATATTTATCTTTATTTTTGTCTGGCATATTTTATCATTTTAGAATATTATGCCCTAAATAGGTAGTTGCCCACCGGCAACACATTTTCATAAGAATTTCAGTGCCCAGTCTGAATAAAAGACTTGAACTTGAAATAAACACTAGACTGCACACTTGTTGGGAGTCGAGAGCAATGAGGACTTTTCACGCTTTTCTCGTTCCAGATGTTCTGGACTAGAACCATTTGTTCTCAAATTAATCAGAGCAGAGAGCCAGTTCAGATCACATAACGAGTCACGTTAACTGGACGCATTAAAACATTTCCACAGCACAGAAAGCACAAATGCCGGATGTGTGGATGACACAGCAACAATGATAATGCAGTGTTGTAATGTAATGTCATTGCAGGAAAGTGAACCTCCAGTGACACCTATAATGCCCATTCGATGCCATTCTAATGTGGCTTAAATTGGAAGTACTGCATTGAAGCAGTAGCGAATTGTGACTCTAAACATTGGCCCGCTGACCCCCCTTTCCCCGTTGAAAAAAAAGCAAACCACCAGCTTAGCTTACGGCTTGTGTCCTCTATAGTAGTGCAGAAGTTACCTATGACAATTCCAGCTCTGAAACAAAAATGAAAACGCTAGTCCAGCCTTAGCAATGCAATGAGCAAACAGCACAGAGAGAGTGAGAGTTATCACCAAAACTAAAAACAGCTATCTCTTAAGCAAAATGCAAATCTTCCTGACAACTAATTGCATCATCACACAAATCACACCCCATGAGCTAGCTAGCTAGTTTATTAGCTTGTGATTCGTGTACCTCACAGCGGGCGGAACTTGTCATAAAGTTAGCGATAACAAAGCCCACCCATTTAGAGGGAAGATATTATTGATCAATTTTACTGTCATTTCAAATTAGTGTCTCATTGAATTACTATTACTCGACCCTCCGTGAAATTGTAGCGGGACCACCAATCACA
Source organism: Merluccius polli (assembly GCA_030340625.1). Taxonomy (NCBI): domain Eukaryota; kingdom Metazoa; phylum Chordata; class Actinopteri; order Gadiformes; family Merlucciidae; genus Merluccius; species Merluccius polli. The sequence continues at coordinate 57,261 of JAOPHQ010003138.1, read as the reverse complement.
GAGCTGCATGACAAGAGAGGCTTCTTTCATTTACCATTCACATTCCAACACAAATTGAATAGGCAGGTTTGAAGGGTTTCTTCAGAAACATTTTTGTTTAGATGTTGATTGTCAAATTCTGAATTAATAAAATAAAATTAGAATATCTAGAATATCTTAGAGAGCCCTGACGGTTTCCCTCTGCATTGAAGTTATCGAAATTATGAAGCAGGTGATGGCAGGGAATGCCCACATGCTCAGAACCAACAGAAACAACAACAACCCATTCTCCCTATTGAGTGAAATCGCTAAAATATCTTTACTTTGGAGAAGCTAGATTTGTGTATGTTACCCTACTTTCACTGACGGAGTTAGGCAATCTCATCTGCTTCCATTGAATTTGGCTAACTCGGTCAAATGCTAACTCGGCCTAATCAAGTGCTGGGCTGATCAGTCTGAATTCATTATAAAACAGGAAATTATGAACAAAAAAGATTGACTGAGGCACTTCTAAATACAAGTGATCAAGAGAGAGGGTGGGGGGGACAAAAAGCAAACAGACAGGAATAGGAATTAGAAGAACTCCAACATTGGGCATTGGTGAAAACATCCATTAGCAGTATGTGTGGGAGGGGAGTGGGGGAATACCAGGAAGCGGTCCATGAGCGCAATGTCCTGCAGACAGGCCTTGGCCGTGTCCTCCTCGGACATGATGACCGACAGTAAGGTCTCCTGCTCCTCCACGTCTGCCTTCAGTTTCTCAATGGCCCGGTTGACTGTCTGCAGGCGGTTCCTCAGCTCGGGCAACTCCTCCTTTTGGAGCTTCTCCACGGACAGCCTGGAGGATAGCAGGAGGAGGAGGAGCGAGGTGAGAGGAGTGGAGAGGAGAGAGGGATGGAGAGGAGAGGTAGAGGAGAGGGAGGGAGAGGAAAGAAGAGGAGAGGAGAGGGATGGACATGAGGGGAGAGGAGAGGAAAACATGGAAGGAGCGGAGCAGAGCTATGGTCAGGGTTCACTCAGACATACCGGGCTCTATCCCGATGTTATTGCCCAGTGTTAATAATGATGAATAAGAGTGAATAATAATAAGGCTAGCTGAAATGTAGAATTGCATTTAATTTAATACAATATTGACACACAATGAAAACTGAGGGTCATTACATTCAAGTATATGAACTGTAAATACAAAAGGTAAGGTATCAGAATACAAATTGGGTTTTTTCTTCCTCTGCGTCCTAAATGTTTTTATTTCAAGATGGACCAGTTTGAAGCAAGATTTGCTGAGATTGTGAGGGATTATGCATATCATTTGTATGAGCGCTCAAGCAGGAACTACAAGGACATGGAGATGGTAGGAAACTCCTGGCATCCTTGAAACAAACAGCCCACACATTGCGATGACAAAATTGTACCCTGTCAAAATTGCCGTATTCGACGGCAGTTCTGACAGCCTATGCGACCACCATTATTTCTGGTTTGTTGCAAGTATATGGGGGGGGCCTTGACACACACACACACACACACACACACACACACACACACACACACACACACACACACACACACACACACACACACACACACACACACACACACACACACACACACACACACACACACACACACACACACACACACACACACACTTCAATGAGCAAACAGTGCTCCCTAGTGGTGAAAAGTCAGTGCATTCACCTGACTCTACCTCAATGATCTGTGCTGGGATCAGTCTATGATCTGACCACAGGTAACTGCATGGCAAGAGCGCCACCTACCGCAACGCAACATTACTCAGAGCGTCAGAGAGCCAAGAGTCCACTTTAATTATCTTAATTTACATATTAATCAGGGGAAAGAGAAAATAATTATTACAAGGGAACAAACTCTTCACGTTGAGGAGAAATACTTAATGTCAGATCTAATTAGAGATACAGCCCAAACAGTTTGCCTTAATGAATTATGACTGACGGAATGAATGAAAGAATATGATACTTCAGTGTATACTTGTGACGCAACGATCCTTTGTACTGTTTAGAATGGTATTTTTTCAGGTCTGGTACCTGACCTCCCGATGTGTTACTATCACAATACTTGGATGCAGAGTCGACATCTATTGTGATTTTAAAGTAGCACCATTCTACAAGTATTGAGATTCTACAAGTATATCGATATTTCGATTAAGATGTATAGCTTTTTTAACCCTAGACCATGGGACCAAGTTGAATCATGCACTTCTAGAGACTGTATATCCAGTGTTGGGACTAACGCGTTATTAAGTAACGCGTTACAGTAACTACGTTACTTTTGCGGTAACAAGCACTAACTAATTACTTTGTCAAAATCAGTAACGCGTTTATCATTACTGCGATTTAAACAGGCTCGTTACTCGTTACTTCACGTGCATAACCCAGGACTACAGTTTCCGTGGTGGACGTGAAGCAGACGTAAGTCACGTGACGAAGCGACGTGCAAGTAAATGAATGAAAACAACAATGGCGGCAGTTGACGCGTTATTATGGATCCCACTGCTTTTCTTGGCAAGCCACACCCTCCATAGCATTCGAGCGCTAGGATTGGCCAGGCGTCCATGCTCGCACGAGGCAATACAAGAGTGTTGATGTTGACAGCCCGCAAAACTTTTTCATACCATCATCCATCATCCCATCTCAACAATATGCCTTCAACTGAAGAAGACAAAGAACTAACGGCAACTAACTTTGCTGATCTAACGTAAAGTTATTCAGGTTTTAACGTTAAATTAAAGTTACTGTCCTTAGTTCTGGCCATCATGTTTCTCCCTTTCTCCATTTGATTACTTAACGCTAACTATCTAGATGGCATTAACTAACACATTTAGATATTTTGCGCGAACATGGACGCCTGGCCAATCCTAGCGCTCGAATGCTACGGAGGGCGTGGCTTGCCAAGAAAAGCAGTGGGATCCATAATAACGCGTCGACGACAGTCCAGACGTAAAATAACGTTCGTTCTTAACGTTCCGGCAGTGTTATTGGGCCTAGTCTATTTTTGTGGTCGATACCTTACAATAGACCTAGTTATTGGTATTTGCCCTTAATTTACACAGTAGTCTAAATGCGCAAAAATCATCCAAAAATATTCGCGATATCCATCTCACATACCAGGCAGTCTGCTGCTGACTGTAGCCTATATTCTATGATAAATATAATTTTGTATCAAAATCATTTCTGGATAAGTGGGCTAGAAACTCGAAGATAGAGCTCAGTGCAACTGTTGCTTCCAAATCGCCTCTCGCCAGGGTGGTGGTGGGAATTTGTGACAGCTGAGCTTAGCGGGCGGCGAAGTGAACGCGGCAACCGGAATTATTATTTTTTTTTTCATGAAATAGGCTATGCTTTTGTGAAATTTTATAGGCTATATAGAGAACGAAAAAAAATTAACCGGTTTTGGGGATTTCAGAATAACGTTTCTGTTCCGGAACAGTTGAAGACCATTTGGTTTTCGTTTCCGTTTCCGTTCCTCGTAAAATTCCGTTCGTTTTCGGTTTTCGTTCCTTGAACCGGTTCGGAGCCCTGCTTGAAAGTAACGAGTAACTTAAAGTAACTGAGTTACTTTTGAAAGAAGTAACTAGTAAGTGTAACTAAGTTACTAATTTAAAGTAACTTGCCCAACAATGTGTATATCATGACGAGGCATATTTCCAAAAACAATGCACATCACATGTCAGGCAGTCTTTCTATCTTTTATTTCAGCAGCATCATTGCTATACTGGGAGGGTTTAAGGGAAGGTTACATGCTACTGTTGATGTAGTGTACTTCTTGTATGCATTTAATGTAAACAATTAACATACTGTTAAAAAAAATGAAGAAATAGATATATTTTGAATTGATTCAGGCATTAAAAGAAAAAGTGAAAAAAATAAAAGTGCTACACTTTCTACCTCTTTATACGTCTTAATCACTAGGCTTATTTCTCAGGGTTTTTTTTCAGGGCTATAGCCCCGGATCTTTTGGGAATAGCCCCGGATTTCTGTGCCGTGAAATAAAAAATGAACCCCCCCCCCCCCCCCCCCCCACGCGTCAGTCCGGGGTGTGTTACGATCGCGCACCCCCCCCGTCTGAGAAAATTGCTAGGGCCGAATTTGGTTCCCAGTCCGACCCTGTTCTGGGCTACAGCCCCGGCTCATTTCAATTGCTAGCGACATCCATGCCTACGATACATGATTGAAAACATGATTGGGAGGTTTCAAAATGTTGCCCAGACACTGGATTATCTGTTTGGTGGTTTTAAGTGATCAAACAACTTTGATGACAAAAACTGCAAAGGTAAGACATCATTTGTAATTGTGACTAGAAAAAGAGAAGTTTGTTCTTGATGGTTTTTGGCCTCTAGTTTGGTGAGTTTTGGTATATCACAGAGTGATATGGTTTGGACTCTTGGAATCAGCAGAGTCTCAGCTTAGTTGCTCATTATTTTGTTTGGGGTTGGAATTGTGTTTCATTTAGCTAAAAATTGTTATAATAGACAAAACGGTGAGATTCTTATCGTTCTAGTGATGTATGACATGACTGCTTTCTAACATGTTTAAATGCCTTACGAAGTCTTTGATTTCGGGACAGGGCATGTCTGCCCGTCTGGTCTCGAGATGAAGAGAAGTGGACAAAACCGCCCCCCCCCCCCCCCCCCCCAAGTATATTGAAGTGCATGGACGGATCCTACCAGCTTGGCCTCACCTGATGGGCCTCAATGCCATCATCTGGTCACGGCGGCCCTCCTTCCTCTTCAGCTCCTGCTCCGTGTTCTTCAGCTTGTCAGGCACCAGCCGCAGCTTGGACTGCATATCGCTCACCACCTCGTCCAGCTCCACATCTGAGGGAAAGGTGCGCTGGCACACTGGGCAGCAGGGCGCGCGCTCCTCTGTCAGCTGGCTGATGAACTGTGTGTACACTGCGGTGGCGCCCGCCAGCATGGCTGGCCGAGGGTGGAGGAACGGGGTGGGTGGAGGTGGAGGGATGGAGGAATGGATGGATGGGGAGGGAGGCATGGGTGGAGGTATCGATGGGGAGGGAGGGAGAGAAAGACGGGTGGAGGTGGGAGTATTGATAGGTGGGTGGGTGGGTGGAGGTGGATGGAGGGATGGGTGGGTGGGTGGAGGTGGATGTGGAGGGGTAGATGGAGGTTGATGGATGCGGAGGGAGGGAGGGATAAAGGAGGGGTTTGGAGGGATGATGGGAGGGAGGGAGGGAGGGAGGGAGGGAGGGAGGGAGGGAGGGAGGGAGGGAGGGAGGGAGGGAGGGGTGGTTGGAGGTGGATGGATAGATTAGATTAGATGGAACGTTACTAGGAGCACACACAAATGCAAACTCAACTGACCGCACAGAAGCGCATTTAGAACAAAACATCAAATGCATTGAAATCACCAATGTTCGTGACGTTGACACATTTTGCGTCACCAACAAAACCATTGTGCATATTAGAAATGATTTCCATCCTCACCTGTGATAACAACATCGCCTCACCTCTCTGCTTGGAGGTCTTCTCCAGCTCTTCCTGCAGCTTGCCCAGGTCCTGCTCCAGGTCTTGACTGCCGCACACTTGGAAGAATTTCTCCTCGTCGCTGGAAAGCTGCTGCTCCTTCCTGCGCATCTCGGCCGACATGTAGCTCTTGTTCTGCTCGCTGGATGCCAGCTCCTTACTGGACAGCATCAGGGTAATGACAGGTGGGGATAAATAGGTTAGTTAGTTAGTTTATTTGTCCCCTTAGGGAAATTCTTTTTCACATCATTTCCATCATTGCATCATATGAGGTCACAAGGCATAAGGATGGCACATGTATGGTCGAAGACATGTAGATTGCACATACAGACATACATTTCCATACTCTATACATACACAAGACAATGGCACAGACATTTACATATATTATTGTGGGTGGCTGAGGAAACATTCATTATTGCATACATTTATCTGTGGGGATTTGTCTTGTTGAGTAGTTGGATGGCTGTGGGGATTAGGCTTCTGCCGTATCGGGCTTTGTTGCACCTTATACTTCCATACCTCCTGCCTGAGGGAAGGAGTTGGAAGTAGCGGTTGAGTGGATGAGTAGTGTCCAGGGATATTGCATGTGCGATACGTGTGATGGCCTTGGTGTTTAATTCTTGCAGATTTGGAGGATGCAGGCCTATTATTTTGGTGGCAGTATTGGTTATTCGGGTGAGTTTGTTGCAGTTTTTTACAGTGAGCATGTTGAAGAAGCAGGTGGAACAGTATGATAGAATGGGTTGGACAATGCTGGTATACAGTAGTAGGAGTAGATGGGGTGCAACATGAAGTCCTTTTAGTTTCCTCACTGCTGACAGTCTTTGGTTTCCTCTTAAATAGGTTAAAGGTGCAGTTTGTAGGATTTAGTAGCATCTAGCGGTGAGGTTGCAGATTGCAACCAAATTAATACCCCACCCCTTTCCAACGATGTAGGAGAAGCTTCGGTGGCCTGTACTGGACTGTAAGGTGCCAGTAGGGAATTCCAAAATGATGTCATCGTCTATGACTATCGACCTTGACTTCAAACTGCGGAATCGAAGAAACTATTTAATCTAGTGACTTTTTGTTTTAAAGCCCATCTATACCAATCAGTTTGATTCGTTTGGTCTGAGCCATTTCACTGGGGGCGGGGGTATCAAAGACAATGGGAAAATAACAATATTGTTTGTGTGATGTTCATTTCCATTGAGAATTCGATTCCACCAATTCCATTACTTGGAATCGGAGTCGTTTTTGTGTTCATGTGTGGTATGTATTCAGTTTAGGAAATCCCATCATTTCTAGAAAGCATTAGCTCAAGTTGGCTGGCTGACTAGACAACAGGGACGAGAAGGGGCACCGTTGCCAGGATATTACTTACGTGCCCCCCTACTGGTTGGAGTGGTAAACTATCGTTTGTGTTGCAGAGGGGTTTATTTTTAGTGCAAATTGTCCCACAATACGAATACATTTTACTATACATTTTATTATGTTGGTAACTTGCTTGCGAAACCGCATCACTGTCGTGCCAATAATTACGGTAAAAAAGCTGTGATCTGCACAAAGTAAAGTAGCGCTACAAGACAATGGGCATTGAAGGGCATGGAAAGGGGTGAGGACAGAGAGTAAATGAAGTCCTCAGGCCTTCAGGGAAGCCAGGACGCCATGTAGCACACATGCTACCCACTTGAGTTTGGCCAGGTTGTTGCGGGTGCCATTGATCTCCTTGGATTTGTCGTAGATCCAGTCCTCCAGCTGCCGCTTGTTGGGGAAGTGACCCAGCAGAGACACCAGATCCTCACTGTGGCGGGACTTGATCTTACGCACCTGCTCCTCCTTCTCCATCTGCACACACACACGCAAAAAGGAGGGACAAGAGATGAGAGAGAGATGGCAGAAGGGGAAAGAAGAGGAGAGTGTAAAGGCAGGAGAGAAACAGAAAGATAGGATGACTGAAGGTGAGGCTTGTTTACGCTCAAACTACGAGAATGAAACCAATGGGAGAGTAGTCGATTCACTTTACTGCACTCTGGACCTGCCCACCTGTAAAGTAACTTTTCCTCAACACCCAATGTGTCTGACAATACATGGCATTTGATTTTTGTATTGTGTACACGTACAGGTACAGGTGTACAGGTATTTTCTGCATATATCTACTAGATTTTTTGGTATTTTTATTTGTTATTATCCGTTATTAATTGCTATTGTTGTCCTGCTCTTTCCACTGTGACACCCTAATAGGTTGTCAATAATAAGTGACACCCATGTCTCGCAAATTTCAGATGGAGGGCAGGAAGTGAAATGGAGAATGTGAAGCAGCAGTACTCTGTTTACGTACACAGTGTGGAACCAAATGTTCCAGAAAGATACCAGAAAACAATACTAAAATATATTGGAATCGATTCGTATTGCTTAAGAAAGATTTATCACATGATATTAACGATTTACCCGCTAATCAAATCTAAAATGTTCAAATCTATCAGCCATTAGCTGGTGGCAGGTGTTGATTTTGGACCCTGGGGGTCACCTTGTCCTTGTGCAGCATGTCCCTCTGCGTGCGGGCGGTGGTGTGCACATTGAGTTTGTCCATCTCCTGGTCCAGCCGCCGCCGCTTGGCGTCCAGCTCCACCCGCTCGCCCTGCAGCACCACCACTTCGGCCTGGAGGGCCTCCACGCTGGAGCTCTGCAGCGCCGTCTGCAGCTCACGCTCCTGGGACACGGACACGCAGACACAGAAAACACACATGCACGCACAGAGAAAATACACAAACACACCCACAGAAAACACACAAAAATAAAACACAAATAATGCACAATAAAAATAATAACATTAAAACATATCTTAGCACAGTGTTTCTCAAATGGGGGGACGCGTACCCCTAGGGGTACTTTATAGGATTGCAGGGGGTACTCAGGAAAATTTAAGAAAATAGAATTATGTACATCTGAATACATACACACAAGTTCAGTAAATCTTTCTAATGAATGACGACAATCATAAGTGAAGCACAACTCCGCTTGTACTCCAACTGTACGTATTCACACCAATAGTAATGTAATGTTGATATTTATAAATAACAAGCTATATAACATTGCTATTTTATAGCAAGTTACCAGAGTCCAAAGTGATGTCTTAAATGTGCTTGCTTTATCTGACAAGCAGCCAAGAAAAACTAAACATTCAGCTGACGCTGAAGCGTCAGCAGCAAATATTTGGTATTTGTACTTGATAAATAACAAAACGATTAATTGATTACAAAAATGTCATTCGATACTTTTCCTGTCGATTGACTAATCAATGAATCAACTAATAGTTGCAGCCCTAGTGTTTGTGTGTGTGTTACGACTTTTGCAGCATGACTTGCTCACATGCTTGGCCAGCTCGTTCTCCAGCTCCTGCAGCCGTCCAGAGGAGCCGTCCAGATGCTGCAGCTGTTGCCGCAGGCTCCTCAGCTCCTGCTGCTTCCTGGCCTGCAGCTCCCTCTTCAGCTCCACTGCGCTCTCCAGGCCTGTCTTCTTGTCCCGCGTCTCGTCCATGCATTGCTGCTTCTGTTGCTCCTTCTCCTGCAGGTCGGCCTGGACACACACACACACACACACACACACACACACCACACACCACACACACACACACACACACACACACACACACACACACACACACACACACACACACACACACACCTTCATTCTGGGGCAGGACAACCGACTTCCCTGTAAACTGCTGTGTAATACATTATGTATTGTTACTGTCCGGTATTGTTGCGTGATGATGTGTGTAAGATGTATTATTGGTTCTCCTGTTCTACAGTTTTGTGGAAAACAATGTCCCCCGCTGGGAAAAAAATAAAGTCTAACTAACTAACTAAAGCCCCCTTCAATTCAGTTTCAATAAGTGAAGGGTCACAATTTCATCATCTCTTGTACCATAATCTGATTGGCTGCACTCTTCTCCTGGTCCAGCCTCTCTGTGACGTGGCGATGGAAGTTCTGCAGCTGTGATTGACTGAAGGGCGTGCGGTCGAAGCCGTCCAGCTCCAGATAGGAGGACAAGGAGCGCACCTGGCAACAGCGGGAAGGTGAAGGCAAAAATGTAGGGCTGCCCCTAACCATTAGTCGATTGGAAGAGGCTTAGTCGACTAAACAACTAAGTTGTCATTGGCAAAAAGTAAAAAATAACATGCCACAAGTATCACAACCGAATACATCTGTGGTCGCAACAAGCCCTGATTTAAGTCATCATTGCATCTTGTCAGCTAAACATTGGTGTAACTACTAGGAATGGCCATTTCAAGCAAAAACTACTACTACTACTATTACTACTGGAACTATTCGTCCATTATTCATTATTCGAAGATTCCCCCCCTCCCGCACGCAAGAGAGCGAGACCCATTCATTTTCACAACTCTTTTTATTTTGATGTCATGTTCTTTAGTGATGCAATGCTTATCTGAAGGAGCTGGAATCCACAACATAATCTACGTTTCAGATTATGAAATACCAAAAAACTCTAATTGAATACACAGTCCAAAGCTCAACGAGTACTCGTGTACTCGTTTTGTAGTTGTTGTTTTTTTGTCTGTGATAGTTTCCACCAATGTACACATATCAAAAGTCAGTTGAACCTGTATTTTATACAGTCTGTGCTATATCTATTGGGAACGTTTTGAAAAGGGAGACGTATCCAGGTTAATTGCGTTTAAGTTAGGCTATTGTTTAGGGCAGGGTACTTTGTAATATTCGCCTACTGTGTAGAAATATTGACCAAACGATGGCTCTATAGAGAGGAGTGCTGCTGCCCAACCGTCTCCTGGGCGGGTACCTGGGCAGGTATAGGCCTACACCTGGACAGGTATACACCTGGGCAGGTATACACCTAAGCAGGTATACACCGCTAGACACACGGGACTAATAGCGGCAATTGCGTCTTTAGTTCCCAGTGTCTGATTGCTGTAATTCGGAGCGTGAATATATTTTTTAAGAAAAGACGATAGTCGCACACCCCAGTAACTACACCCGCAAAGGTTAACCCTCCTGGACACCGCTATTAACATTAACCGCTCCCCCGAAGGAGCGCCACACATCCAGGCGCACCAGACAGGAAAATACGAAACAAAATCAATTCTTATTCTTATTATGCTTGTTTTGACAACTCTCAAGCTCTATTGCAATTGTTTGCTTTTAAATAAAGTTGTGTGCAGTTATACAATGTATAAATACAATTCTCATACAACCTTCAGAACTGCTTGGTCCATGCCGTTAATAGGCGGCGCGCTTCATGCGTGTGCTTGTAAAAATTATATTTTAAAGGCTCATTATTACGGTATTGTATTATCTGTAAAGTAGCACAAGGTTAACAGTTTCTTTTATAACACTCTCGCCCTGGATCTCAAACTATTTTCTGATGCCCCAAAAAATTGCTTGGCTTGAAATGATGACTACGAGTCGGCTAAGAAAATCTTTAGTCAGGGGCAGCCCTACAAACATGCATGGCACATTTCACCCCACTATTAGTTCAAACCACGGATAGAGTTCTGTCCAAGCCTCTCACCTGGGCATCGCGGTTTGTTACGTTCTGTGAGTTGCGGTCAGCCTCCTGGTCCAATCGACCTGGACGGGGAGAATAACAGGTCAGCAAGGGGCCTACGTCTTAACCCACCAGTCAGCAGGCAGGTAGTCAGTCTCTCTTCAACAAAGCATCCATTCATTCTTCCATCAAGGCATCGTTTCTTCACTGTCCATCCTTCTTTCTCCACTAGGATTGTCACGGTAACCAGTGTCACTGTGCACAAGCCCACACCGGTGTCATTATGTTCACACTGTCCATACCATCGTATTTTTTAATTTATGAACCGCTCCCTAGACGGAGCTCCATACATCCACACACTCCGGGGATTCATACTGAAAGGGCAACATTCACAAGCACACAATTTGTGTGCTAGATAGTACAGGGTTCTCCCCAAAGAATGTGGCACTGCGCCACCATACTCCCTTCCACCGCTCCATGTAACATTTCCAAGATGTGTGCAAATGTGTGTGTATGCGTGTGTACATACCTTGTTCCACCAGCAGCTCAGACTTGACCCGGTTGAGTCTCTGGCACTCTCGGGCGGCTCTCTCCAGCTCCTTCTGGCAGTCAATCAGCCTCTTCTCCTTCTCCCGCACCGTCTTCTGGTGGTTCTGGTACAGGTCCTGCAGCTGTTCGTCAGATCCCTGGAACACCTGTTAGCGACCACACCTCTTAATGACCACACCTTAACAACCGCACCTTACGACGATAACACTGTAGCGTCCACGCCTGTTAAGTACGACACCTTGACGACAACACTAACTACCACACTATAACACCTTAATTATCGACCACACCGCAACAACCAGATCATAAAACACACACCTTAACGGCTTGTCATATTACAGTGGTAAGATATGCGCCTCTTTCACGTAGTGTTGTTGTCAATAGCTCTATCCCTCCCTCACTTGTTCCATGGTTTCCTCCAGCTCTTTGTTGTCCTCCTCCATCTGTCCCCTCCTGCTGTCCAGGGCTTTGATGTCGTTGTCCAGCTTCATCACCTTGCCCAGCTTCGTCTCGATGTCCACCTGCCGGTTCTGCAGAGGGAAAAACAATACACAGACGTATACCTCAGGGGTGTAACAGAACATCTTTGCCCCGAAAACAAAAGCAGATATTTGAATAAGAGCAGAATTCCGATAAAAATGAGGGAAACGTGTGCATCACTTCAAGTGTTTCACTTTCCTTTTCTAAGCTTGAGCACTGTGACACGACACTGTTGAATAATCAGTCTTTGGCACACTTATGCAGGCAGACAGACAAAGACAGACCCACCTCGAGGGGCTCGATCTGGCCCTCGAACTGCAGGACACTGTCTCTGGAGGCGACCAACTGGGCCTCCTTGGTGGCCAGCATCTCCTGGATCTGCAGGGCCTTCTCCTTGGTCTGCTTCAGGTAGCGCAGCTCCACCTGACACTCCCGCACTATCTGGCCCTTTTTGAGACGCAGCTGTCGCATGGTGTCCAGGGCCTTGATGTACCTGGGGAGGACAGAAGGGGACCAGGACAAATGGATTAAGGCCAACAACAAATCCATATGAAAACAAGTATGGATCCCAGGCTGGGACGTGTGGCAGTGGCAGCTGCTATTTAGGCAAGTGCTAAGCTAACAAATGAAAACAGCACACCACGTTAAATAATATGCTCTATTATAACTTAATAAAATGAAGAATACATGAAGAAGATGACCATGATAAAGAAACATGCACAATAATCCAAAAACTCATTTAAAGTTTCATCCAAATGATGAAAACATCCAATGAACCACCAAGAGTTGACGTGTAGTACTTTGTGGCAGCGAAGATGGAGTCAAACTTTTCCTTGAGGGCCTTGCCCTCACTGAGGGGCCAGTTGGACTCCTCCTGGTGGCAGAAGATGACGTTGTTCAGCACCGACTTGGACACACCCAGACCAGTGATCATCTCCCGGTCCAGCTCACCACACTTGGAGGACAGGCTTATCTTCTCACCATTCCTACGAGGAGCACCAGCATCATTGTGACTAGGGCTGAACAATTCACTGAAATATGATCAAAATCGCAATAAGTGCAATATCCAAATCGCAGGAGCTGCATTTTTTTTATAAAGAAGTACTGTACTTCTGCAGAGGTGCCCTGGCCTACATGTTTTTTCTCCAGATGTAAGAACAATTTTCATTTTCAGTGAAAATGAAAATTGTGATGCAAAAATAAAAAATCATTCCCACTAATAGTGAATGATATCGCAATCACAATATCTGTTAAAATTATCGCAATATGATTTTTTTTCATATCGTTCAGCCCTCGCTGTGACTTTGCATCTCAATCATTCAGGAGATTGATAATTGATCATCAAAATCAGAGAAAGATTAAAATATATACTTCTTAGAATGAATGAATTGATTCAAGAGTGAATACATTTAAAAAGCAGTCAAGTGTGTACAGATGTTATTTCCTGGAGGGAATTCTTTAACTCAGGTGGGGCTCTTAGCAAATCATTTTGAATTTGACTGAATTCAACAACTCCAACAAAGTCAGAGACTAAAAATTCAACGTCACTATGATTTTTTTCCAAAGTCATGTCAGTCAAAGTCAGGCTTAAAATGTCAGGCAATAATCAAGTCTACAATGGATCACGCACACTGACACAGAACAGGCTCGGGTGTTTTGTCCCTTATGCACAAACCAATTAAATCGCTTACACACTTCCCTACCTGTTTGTCCCACGGTAATTACACATTTGACATGGAAACTAGCTGAGCTTAGCACACAACATTAAAAGATGGGCTCCAGACACGCTCACACATTTCATGCCAACCATGAAGCCTTACTTGATGCGGGTTATGACGCCCTCTAGTGTCTTGAAGGTGTAGTTTTTGGCTTTCTGCGTGCACGACATGGAGCGCTGTATGGCCACTATATCCCCGTTAACGTCGGTGAACACCAGCCGGATCTGAGCTCGCACTTCCGTCTCCTGGGCATCCTACATATGAAAATATATAATACAATATCCTACAGAAATGCACCATTTCTTTAATTCAAGACATCTGATTGGCTGGTTGTATGTCCCTATTATTAGGACACACATTTTATCCAATGACAGATTATTGATAATTGATTAAGTGGAGTGCAAACATTTTTATATGAGAACATACTAAGACATACAAGTATCAATTCACCCTAAACTTCCGTTTTTAATTTTTTTGTTTTTTTGTTTACACAGCAAGGCTATGTGACGGTTCGGGTGATGAGACAGAGCCTCATTTTAAGTCATAGCCAATTGAACTTGCCGAAATAGTCAATAAATAATGAATATTCAACAAGAGAGTGGATATCTTTCCAAGCTTCATGTTGTTTGTGAGAAGCAACATGCATATTTATTGGATCAGCTACATTGTTTTCTGGTAATTCAATAAATAAATAGTCTATATAAAACAACCACATGGTAAAGCATATATTTGTATACTGCTGTGTGAATTAAATAGTATTTTCTCGTTTTTCTCATCACTTCACTATAATGCAGCCTATAAAACCAGACAACACTGCCATATCACGATATTAAGATATCCAAAATCTAAGACGATATCTAGTCTCATATCATATCGATATATTGCCCAGCCCTAATTCATTCAAGCCCTTTAGAAGACAAGCGTATTAGCTCATCTATGAATCCAGTGTTTCCCATACATTGATTTATTTGTGGCTGCCCGCCACAATATCAACATTGACTGCCACATATTGATTTTATTTTTTCTAACTATTTAAAACGGGTAAAATCTTATTTAATTGAAGAGCTGCGCGCAGCGCATCAGCCCCTCCCCCCGCTTTCGCTCTGTCTCGCTCTCTCTCGGACCGTCTGTGAACAGCCCCTCCTCTCCGTGCTGAACACTCAATGTTCATACGCAGGAAGGATTGTTTTTCCAGAAAGTCTGTGATTTATGCGAAAAAACGCAGAAAATCGAACCTGTTCCGAAAACTTTAATGACGGACGAAAGTTTCGGAGTCGGTGTGTAAACGTGATTGACACACTGTGAGGTCGTATTTATTTTTAAACGTGTGACAATTTCGGATGAAAAATACGGACTTGGTGTGCAAAGGCTTAATGTTAATTATTTAACAATGACGCTGAATGTTTGTTCCCTCAATCCAGATGAATATTGAAAAATACTTTCAAAGATTCAAAAGGGCTCATACTGAGGAGGCGCTAAGGCAGTCTGGTGTTTTTCACGGAGCTGTATATATTGTTCAGTTATTTGTCACAAAGTACTTGCCAATTAAAATATACAGTGGAGCAGTGGTATTATTTATTAATTGATTTAAAAAAGCATGTGTGCCTCCTGCACCCCCCCCCCCCCCCCCCCCCCCGGGGAGGCTACCACCACAAATAGAATCTGATTCTGTGGGAGACACTGGACTCCCCACCTGTAATCCACTGTAAGCATTAGCAGATCAGTGTTAACCTATGGTCTTCTTGACTCACTTTAGGGTCGTGAACGAAGGCAGGCCCTTTGGCTCCAGGGGGAAGTTCTCCTGACGTTGCATACTTCAGGCACTCGATGATAGTCTGGAAACCAAAGGAAACAAGATGCTATAGCTTTTCAGGAAATAACAAACATCACAAGGCCTTCTTGCATGCACTGCTGTTACGCAATTGCAGCAGATGCAGAAAACAAATATTTCTGCAGCATCAGAACATTTAACCATCAGCTTTTCAGATACAATTTACATTCTAATATGTATGAAATATTTGTAATTTTTACAGTTTTTCCTGCTCCGTTGGGTCCAACCAGAACAGTGAGAGGGCTGAAGAAGGTGATGATTTGTTTGTCCTTGTCCTCAACGCCGAAACTCCTCACCCCCAGGATGCTCATCTTATCGATCTTTGACATCTTTGCTTAGATATTTTCAAGTTTCACTTCAAGTCTCAAGTTTCACTTGAGGATTAACGTGGGCTGCAACTAAGAGCGAAAGACACACACACACACACAGTTTGAGTATGACGTCAAGGGGGTGGAAGTTGAACTTCAGTTCAGTTTATAGTTGTTCAGTTTCTTGTCTAGTTATGTCTGTTGCAACCTTAAATAAATGGCTTATAAGTAATGAATAAATAATGATTAAATAAATGGCTAAGCTCATACAGCATTTGGACTCAACACCTTATAATAATGTATAATATAAAAAGCTTAGCACTGCTTTAATCAACGCTACTCTGTCACTGGCCGAATTAATTATCAAATCAAACAACGCCAATGAACATGTTTAGGGATATATTTGATGTATTATTACTTTTTATAAGTTGTTAATACTTTACACTGTATGCCTAGCTTACAGCTAGTTAGCAAACACTGGCATTTGAATGGTCGTGGTTTCCCTCCTAGGGCGGGAACCTGTCTCACCTATCGCTAGCTTGCAACGTTAACGAGTACCGGACCACGTCCCCCAGGGGAGTACGGACTGCAGTAGACCTCAGGGGAGCCGGGATCCGTCCTCAGGGGAGCCGGGATCCGTCCTCAGGGTCCACGCTGTGCTTGTATACAACATTCAACAACTTCCTAACCTGCGTTTTCGCGCAACGTGACGTGACGTCACTTCCGTATGCCGTGTACATGTGACACAAATACAGCACACACAAAAATGCAAACACTTTACAGTACATATTATACAGTACACAATATGAAATAATTACGCTCGATAAAAGTGAATGAATGTTGAATAAAAGCGACGCGGCGCCTAGTGGGGCAGTAGCTGTGTGTATGTAGCATGGCTACCGGAGACGTCCTCGTGGGAGGGGGTGTGGTTACACCTCCACTGTGGCAGACAGGTATGGTACCCGCGCCCCCGGCCTCCAGGCTTGGCTGTCTCTCCACCCTCCTCGACTCTCTCAATCCTCCTCATTTGTCTCCTTGCTATTGCTGCATAAACTGTTTAACCCTGCGTCCATATCCAATGTGTGTCTCTCTGCGTGTCCACCAGGCGGTGGCTCCCACCCGGTGGACACCTCTACCTGGTCTGTGGGGACACAGGGGCTTCCTCCTCCACCCCAGGGGAAGTTAATAGTCAGGTCCATCAATCCATTTTGAATTCTTTTTTTGAAAATTGTTTCACACAATTTACAAACATTTATTTCTCATTAAGACTGCAGCAAACGCTGAGACATGCAGTTTTTTTTTTAATAATAAGTGTTACACTCAAAATCTGTGGTTGTTGCTTAACACTGACTTGGTTAACTATTAGGAGGAAATGCAGCCATAGATACGTGTTCCTCCAAGAGTAGAGAGCAGTCACAGGTCTACTTCCTGCAACAGCAAAAGTCCCAAAACTTGTAAGTTGTAACCAATAATTTTTATTTTCTTACTCATACAAAAGTTAGTGGCAAACAAGAGGAAACTACGGTTTAGACACAATTTACACTAAGCGGTGGAAGAGTAGGCTCAGAATGATGACTGTATTTACAGCGTCTCTATGGGTTCACACTTTACTTGGATGTGTATCTTGAAAGGAAAGAAAGGCCCATTCAAATAAATATGTTGGCACTACAAGCCTCTGCCTGCTTTTGCATGTTACATGACCATTTGTTCTGTTAAGTGTTGGATACTCTTGACACTGTATTGAAAAAGCACGTTAAAAAGCACTGTTTTCATGTGGAGATGGGTAGCTAAACTGAATGTTCTCAGGTATTATTTCTGTAACTAACAAAATATATATATATAAAAAAAACAGGCAGTGAATCAATCTAACCATGCATTTTTTAACCATTTTAATTTCTGACAGGGAGAAAAGTCAGAATAGAGAAAAGGACAAGATGACTAGTCACATTCCCCTCGTCTTTCGCTAAGATGCCATTGAGCAAGGCATTGAACTGCTACCATGTAGTAACTCAAGACGCCGACAGTAATAGACGGCACAACGGGAGTTTTCAGTTGTACAAGTTCTGACCCGCGTAGCTGTAATAATGAATGTTTTTTTATACAAGATTGAAAACACGCACAAATCATTATGTACTAATCATCGTCCAGCATCTGAAAAAAAAACATTTAAACGTAGAACTTACAATGCTTACGAATGTCCTTCAATTTCACCACGTCATATCAAGGGTTGACTTAAAAGAAAGAAAAAAACGAAAGCTAAATCCTATTGAAATGACACAGCGGCGTAATTTCAAGGTCATAGTGCGTCGTAGTCATCGTCATCCTCGTGCTTCCTCTTGAGCGACTCGCTGGCCGAGCTCTGCGACACCATGTTGGTAGTGATGAGGATGTTCTTGGAGCCAATCAGTGACGGGTTGATGAGGACGTTCTGCACCGTCGGAGTGGATGGCGTGGCTGGCGTTGGGAAATATTAAAAATATGAAATACTTGCACTTGCAGTGTGTTTGAATAGGTTAATAGATGATATAGATGGTATTGTCAAACAAGACATGAGAAAAAAACATGCTTTTTTTGTGGTGATAATGCATGTTGTAGATATTGACCATTTACTATTCAGATATTTAGCATGTTTAGACACTTTCATCCAAAGCAACTTTGAGCAAATTAATATACAGGCCAATAAGAGGCAGGCAGAGGTTAGATATGGAATGTTCTGGGTTTGAACCCAGAACCTTACAGCTGTGAGTCAAACACTACAAACACTTCACTATCCTGTCCAGTGTATCTACATCCAAGGGCTCATTATTATTATTATTGTTTTGATTGCGGGTTGAGAACACAAACTGAGAAGGCTTGGTGGTACCTGTTTTGGACACGGCAGTCTGTGAACTGGGGATTTGAACAGTGAAGCGCTGGCCAGACAAAGACAAAGGGGTCGCTACCTTGGTGGTGACAGAGGGCGTGCCTGTGGACATGATGGGGAAAGAGGCTGGGACCGTTGATACACAATACACAGCAATAAAGGGGGGTCGACATAAAGGCACGATTATAGACTTCCAAAAGCGAAAGGTGGTTGCTATGGATTTTTGAATGAATGTTAAGAATGTTGAAAACCAATTAAACAATTAGCAACATTGACGTGAATCAGAAATAGTTTTTTATTATTACAGTAAATGTCAATATTAATTACCAACTGCATAGAAGGAAACTGCAATGATAATGTGGAAGATAATGATAATGATACAGTTAAGTAGTTACTGGCCTTTATTGTTTGTTTCTCCGTATATTAACATTTAAGGATTAGAGATGCTGAATAAAATACAAAAAGAAAATGCAGAAAAGAATAAACAAATCTAATGCCACAAATGAAATCCAAGCAGATATCCAGTCTTCCCACGTCATCGAGATCACTGTCAATACGCTGGAACATGACATCATGTGGCTGTTTGAAGCCACCATTCTTTGATTGGATATGATATTGCATGTGGTAGACAGTTGACGTGTGTGTGTGTCTCACCAAGGGTTGGCGTACTGGGCCTGCTGGACACCGATCCGACACTGAGGCGCGGTACAGTTATCCTGCCTCCCGATGACGAAACCTAGTGGGAAACAAGTCCCCATGGTAATACTTCTTAGTGAACAATGGAACCAATCCAGTTGGGCCCCAAGTTTTCATAATGCGTGAATGCACAACTCTTCAAGTACTACGATAGGAAAATGTGCTTACTGCAGTCCAACTTCAATGGGTTTGTTTGCGTCGTCAATAAAAGTTATGTCAGCTCAGTGTGGGCATTTTTCTTAAATTTTTCCCTCCAAAAATATCGAAAATACATCAAAATAAATAAAAAATTGAAACATAATGGCTTAAAGGGTGAGAAAAACAAGATATTTGAATGTAGGAAGAACCCTGGATCAGCGGTGGCTTCGGTTTGTTGTCTACGTACCTTTTTCTGGATGGACTTGAGTCTGTAATTGGGGGCTGTGAGGCAGTAGCGGTCTGGGGGCAGCCGCGGGCCGGTGTAGGGCTTGATCAGAGGAAGAGGAGTCTGGTTCTTCTGCCTAGCAACCTCAAGTAGGAACTGGAGACACAGCAGCGTGCAAAATAAGGAGAAATTAAAGGCTTTATTATCCGTCTATTAAAAGACAATTAATTTGAATCAGTACTAGAATAAGTTACAAATCACAAACATCACTAGTAATTAAGCAGACTTTTACACAAAGCGACTTGAATTATCTACATGTCACTAATGACCAGCTAGGGGTGAGGCATCTAGCTTGTGAATTAAAACCAATTCCAATTTTTGTTGTGTATGTGTGAGTCCAACGATCTGTCAGAAGAAACAAGGCGAAGGCTTACATCTCTGGGAGGCGGTGAAGGTGAACGACTGGTCCATGCGACACTGGATGGCCAGCTTAATGTCCTCTGCGTCTACATTGGACTTCTTGGCGTGTGAAGCGTAGATTTTAGCATCCTCAATAATGGTGGTTACATATCCTATGAGACAATGTGATATTAGTTTGTGGACAACTTGGAAGACAACAAAAAGGTTGTTGTGGACAAAGACAATTGTATTTTCCAAACAGCACTCGTTTTCCTTCCCATCTTTATGGATCATGTATAATTTAATATAATAAAATATTTGGAAGGTTTTGTTAGAGATCCTAATGACTTACTGTATGTAAACTCCAACATCTGGTTGATGACTCTCGGCTCGTACTCTGTGATTCCCATATCTTTGAGTATTTGGATCATCACCTGATGCGAAATTAAAGAGACCCATAAGAGAAATGGCAATACACACATACATGTCACATGTAGAGCGGGTCTTTGGAAAGGACCATAATAATATGAATATACAACAGCTGCATGAAAGCGACAGGCACTCGATGATACACACGTGATATACATGATGATAATAAAACATCCTAGATGCCCCATATAAAGTCAGAGAACAGATAGACCATCTTGAAAGCATATATATCCAGGAGCCCGCCATTAAGGATTTTAGCTCACGAAACAGAAACATCATAGCAAATCCACACTAAACTAAACCCAGAGATCTTGCAAATGGGCTAATGCTAACACCGGCAGGTGAAATACAACGGAAATATCTAATTTAACTACTGATTATTATCATTATAGCAATACTATATAGTAATAAAGACCTGTGCATCTTTGGGAAGCGTTTTTGGGGAAGCCATTTCCGTTGTTTTGCGCCTCTGATCCTTCTTCGTCTAACATTGAGGAAAGCTTTTCATCGCACGCTACCGCCACCTACTGTTATTGTTCATATGGCGACACCATATGCATAGATAGGACATGTATTATTATTTATGGATTGATTGATTAATTCCTTCTTTCATTCATTTAAATGTCGACTGTTGCTGTTGTCAGTGTTACCTTCGTTCAACCATTTAAATTTCCGCTGTTGCTGTTGTCGGTGTTATTGGACAGACCCTAAAAAAAACTTAAACCTAAACTAAATATTAAAATAGAATATCTTTTTTCATGCATTTTACAAACGTTTACAATTATTTGTATATCAAATATTTGACACAATCAAGTATGTTTTTCCGTCTGGGATTAATAAAACACTATCTATTTACTAAATACATACAAAACGCCTGCAGGTGGCGGTCACAAGTTACGAACGCTCTTGCTGTCATTCACGTTCAAATTTGTTAAGAGGAGAATGATTTGGCAAATAACTAAGGAAACAGAGAGAGAGAGAGAGAGAGAGAGAGAGAGAGAGAGAGAGAGAGAGAGAGAGAGAGAGAGAGAGAGGAAGGCAAACAGAAATCTGTTGGTGTTGGCATAAGTTCAGAAGTTATCAGTTCCTACCCAGGATATATGTTCCTATTGTTTTGACCGGCTCAGCGTTAGTTGACCTTAAACAGGTTGCTGTCCTATCATACAGGCAAGCCTACTGCCCTGTTTTATATGTGAGGCTCAAAGGGATATGTGTCAAATTCCTCGCTAAGTTAATGAATCGTGAGTGCTATGGCACTGGGATTGAGTACCTTGGATTCTGTTTTATTGCAGTGTGTGTGTGTGTGTGTGTGTGTGTGTGTGTGTGTGTGTGTGTGTGTGTGTGTGTGTGTGTGTGTGTGTGTGTGTGTGTGCGTGTGTGTGTGAACAATTTGTAATTGTCTTTCAATATTAAAGCAGTCAAGACAAGGTCAAATAAGGTCCTAACACTGTCTATAGTAGTGGTAAGGAACGCTATAGAACCTCATGTCTCTTTCAATGATTGCAAATAAGAAGGACTAATGTAATTTTACACAAACTGTATACATAGATTTCGGGGATATGCAAAGCTACATTTTCATTGGACAAAGTCACAAAGCTAGGGTCTTTTCCAGGTCAAATTCAACATTGTGTGTGTGTGTGTGTGTGTGTGTGTGTGTGTGTGTGTGTGTGTGTGTGTGTGTGTGTGTGTGTGTGTGTGTGTGTGTGTGTGTGCGCTTTTGTGTGCATGTGTGTGTGTGTGTATGTGTGATTGTGTGTGCGGGTGTGTGTGTGTGTGTATGTGTGGTTGGGTGCATGTGTGTGTGTGTGTTCTCTGTTAGTAATACTCAAACTGATATCTTTGCATCAAAGTTAAAAAAATACTAGTTTTATTCTTGTGAAGCAGCGACTGTCCCCATATGAACTGATAAGCAATATTCTCAGGGATCATAAATGCCACATAGTAAATGAATACTGATCATTCACTCAGCAAACAAGGCCTTGAAATTGAACAACTGCCAGTTTACAGTTGACTAGTATTTCCAAAGGCCTTTATTTCTTCCGTAAGACGCTTCATATGCATATAAAATGATGCATTCTTAGCTAACATTTCAATCTTTTTGTAAAATGAATAGATCTTGCAATAGTCTACTTGCATCCATACATTCTGTAGTTGGTAATACATCATGTGTATACAATACAAAATGTTTTCAACTTTACTGAATCAATAGCAATGACAAAAAAACAAAATAGCATTCTACTTTCACATTTTACATTTATACATTTTTACATTTATAAAAGTTTCCACTTTTTTTATCAAAGTTCCATGCACTGTGATATGTAAAATATTTAGTAGCTCTTATTTTATTTCTCTCTGATTTGTTTTCTGACTCCGATCTTAGTGCACTTGATTGTGTTGGTCATTTTCACAACCTCTCTTTCTTACTCTCTATCCTCTCTTTCTTACTCTCTATCCTCTCCTCTCTTTCTTACTCTCTATCCTCTCTTTCTTACTCTCTATCCTCTCTTTCTTACTCTATTATTGCTGCTTTGTCTACTTTTCTCTTTGTCTTTATTTTCTCACATTGTTATACCTCTTTTTCCCACTCTGTCATTTTAAATCATTAGACTTTACTTGAATAACAAAAACATTCTAACTCATAATACATTACATAACAATAATTATAATTATTATAATTATAACAATAACTGTTGTTAATATTTGTACGATCAATTGTTAATATAATAATAATAATAATAAGTATTGTTATTATTGTTATTATCATTATTATAAATTATCACTAATTATTATTATACAAAGTTTCCTCTCTCTCTCTCTCTCTCTCTCTCTCTCTCTCTCTCTCTCTCTCTCACACACACACATTTTCATTCTCACTCTCCCTCGCTCTCTCTCCCAGCCAATCAGTCATCAGTGATGCAGAGACACGGTGACAGGGGAAGTACTTTGATGTTTGCATCATAGAGAGCCCATAGTCGGCCTGTGGAAGTCACACAGGAACATCACAATGGAGGACAAGCTCTCTCCCAACACTGAAGAGAGAAAGGCTTCCCTGACACAGGTCGCGGGAAAAACTAAAGTAAAGAACCCCCATATACATATTAAATAAGGGAGACTAATGCCTACAACATGTAAAGTACAATGTAGCCTATAGTTGCCCTATTTAATTATTTAAATCCTTATATCACACAACTGATTGGTATAATGCTATAGTGTATTATAGTAATATTGTCTTGGACCCCAGGAAGACTAGCTGGCTGTCAAGGCTTCAGCTAATGAAGACGTTTAACAAATAAACAATGAATTTGCAATTTAAATCAAAGGCTGTGACTTTCATATTGTGCCTTTACATTTGAGCATATGCAAGTGTTAACAGGGGAATGCACTTAAAGAATGAAACACATGGACTAAATGAAACACACATGCTAATCACTCCCAATGGGAAGATAATAGCAAGCAAGCAGACGATGTATGTTATGTCATGATATCATGATGTCATGATGTCATGGCTGCGACTCTTCATGTTGGTACCTTGGCCACGTTCCCACGCTTGATACCAACAGGACTAACATGTTCCCATGCCAACAGGACTAACATTTTCCCATGCTTGATACCAACAGGACTAACATGTCCCCATGCCAACAGGACTAACATATTCCCATGCTTGATACCAACAGGACTAACATGTTACCATGCTTGATACCAACAGGACTAACATGTTACCATGCTTGATACCAACAGGACTAACATGTTCCCATGCCAACAGGACTAACATGTTACCATGCTTGATACCAACAGGTCTAACATGTTCCATGGTTGATACCAACAGGACTAACATGTTCCATGGTTGATACCAACAGGACTAACATGTTCCATGGTTGATACCAACAGGACTAACATGTTCCATGGTTGATACCAACAGGACTAACATGTTCCCATGCCAACAGGACTAACATGTTACCATGCTTGATACCAACAGGACTAACATGTTCCATGGTTGATACCAACAGGACTAACATGTTCCCATGCCAACAGGACTAACATGTTCCCATGCCAACAGGACTAACATGTTACCATGCCAACAGGACTAACATGTTCCCATGCTTGATACCAACAGGACTAACATGTTTGAGGTTCAAACATGTTTGAGGTTCAACTCTGACTCAGCCATCATCCATACAGCTTCATAGAAATCCCATCTCTCGCTTTCTCTGTATCTCACTTTCAGACACACACACACACACACACACACACACACACACACACACACACACACGCACATACACACACAAGTGTGACAATTGTCACATCTTTCTCATTCTCAAACTTACACACATTAAACTACAGTGCGCCACTGTTTCTGCATGTGTGTGTATGCTTGTGCATGTGTGCGTGCATGTGTGGGCATCTGTGTGTACGTGCCTTTCTGGGATATACAAACGCTTACGTATGAGTGTGTTCCTAAAATGATTAACATTTACAGCCGTACCGCCTCTTCTCAGTAGGCTCTGATCTCATGCTTGTAAAGCCAGACACCAGAGGCGCCATCTCTCCTTGCTGTCCCATGGAACAATGAAACCACAACGCCCATTAAGCTTTTTGAAGGAACTTGTTTCTTTAAATGTTAGGGTTAGGGTTGAAAACTTTCATCAAGGGCCTAGAGTCAGCCTGTATAGCATGTCGATGTTTTTAGTACTGACTAACCTTGTGTATCTCTGTGAATGTGATAATTTTTTTCCCCTCATCTGTTTATATTGAAATGTGTTGTTTGTCTGTGGAAACTTTATGTGATTTATTGTGCTGTCTTATCATGTCAGGACACTTTTGTAAAATAGCTTTGAATCTCTAAAAGTTCTCCTGGTAAAATAAATAAACAAATAAAAAGCACCCTCCACCAGGACAAGGCTAGTTCAGCCTACAGTCCACGGCAATATCACTATGGTCAATCAGTGAGAGGGGTTACTCTCGCTTCCAGTCGAGTTCCAGTGGATTTGACTTAGATACATGTAATGGTGGTCGGGGTGAGGCCTCAGGGTACATCCTGAGTCTGATAGTTGAATCATGATTTATGTTCATCAGAACTATTTCTAGAGCATTGTTGTGTGAAATATTGCTAAAACGGAGGAAAAGTTGTTTTTTTGGTTTGAGAAGGTTTTGTAAAACGCACCCTAACTGATCCTAACCCCCATGTGTGTGTGTGTGTGTGTGTGTGTGTGTGTGCGCGCTTGCATGTGCGTGCATGCATCCATGTGTGTGTGTGTGTGTGTGTGTGTGTGTGTGTACTGACATACCATCCACGTGGCCCTAAATAAAAATATTTAAAAAAATGTAATTAAAAAAAGGGTGAATTGAAATTCAAAGAGCCTAATGTCCATTCAGTTGGAGTGGTCTCTGTCATCCTGGAGCCTGGGCGACTACAGCAGGTTGACCATATCATTATAAGCAAGACATCTGTAGGGACAACAGAAAGGCTGGGAATTTCAATGTAGTCATTAGCATGCAGTCAAAGCCAAGAGTCAGGAGTGTTTTAAATGTTCCTCTTACAAGTACTGTATTTAAAAACCTGGCGTCAGGATTCACACCTGGCTGCAGCCACACTGAATATTCCCTGGTATGTGCCTGCGTGTGTGTGTGTGTGTGTGTGAGTCTACACACGCAACTATTTTATTTTGATTTGAATATATATATATTAGTGATCGGCGGTATTAACGCGAGATTTTTCATCGGCGATAATATTTTTATCGCCGATATTATCGCGAACCGAAATCCTCTGGTAGCACCCCCCCCCCCCCGCTCAACAATCGGGCAACTAAAGGCTCCGGTAGCACCCCCCGTTCAACAGAAAGCTCCGGTAGCACCTAGATCTAGATTAACCTAGATTAATTTCAAGATTACCATTAGATTAATCTAGATTAAATATTTTAATCTATGCCCATCTCTAATATATATATATATATATACATATATATATCACCCCGTGGGAAACATCACACTACATAAACTCATAATCACACACACACACATGCATGCATACACACAAAGCTGGTGGCATCATCGGCAGCCCATCCCTGCTCTCTCTATCATTGGGTGAGCCATTCAGGCTCCAGGCTGATATTTGCAGTCCCATTAGAGTCTTAACTACGGTTGTGTTATCACTGTTTGGTAAGTTTGTCTAGTAATAGTTAGAGAGCCCCTAATCACACTTCACTACTCATGAAGGATGAAGCCTTAATAGGAACTGATGAACAGCCGCTCCGTGTGTATACATTATGTGTATGTGCATTATGTGTATGTGTGTGTGTGCGTGCGTGTGTGTGTGTGTGTGTGCGAGTGTGTGTGTGTGTGCGCGCTTGTGTTATCTCTGTTGACTTATAATAAGCCCCTGCTCATAATTTGACTTGTCACTTGTTACACCTCAAGAACAATGATGTTTTAATGACTGTTTGGATGATATGCAGTTACACACACACCTCCACACCTCCATACATACATACATACATACATACATACATACATACATACATTATGTATGTATGTATGTATGTATGTATGTATGTATGATACATACATACATACATACATACATACATACATACATACATACATACATACATACATACATACATACATACACTACCGTTCAAAAGTTTGGGGTCACATTGAAATGTCCTTATTTTTGAAGGAAAAGCACTGTACTTTTCAATGAAGATAACTTTAAACTAGTCTTAACTTTAAAGAAATACACTCTATACATTGCTAATGTGGTAAATGCATGCGAGAAATTGCTAAGAAATTGAAGATTTCCTACAACGGTGTGTACTACTCCCTTCAGAGGACAGCACAAACAGGCTCTAACCAGAGTAGAAAAAGAAGTGGGAGGCCGCGTTGCACAACTGAGCAAGAAGATAAGTACATTAGAGTCTCTAGTTTGAGAAACAGACGCCTCACAGGTCCCCAACTGGCATCTTCATTAAATAGTACCCGCAAAACACCAGTGTCAACATCTACAGTGAAGAGGCGGCTGCGGGATTCTGGGCTTCAGGGCAGAGTGGCAAAGAAAAAGCCATATCTGAGACTGGCCAATAAAAGAAAAAGATTAAAATGGGCAAAAGAACACAGACATTGGACAGAGGAAGACTGGAAAAAAGTATTGTGGACGGATGAATCCAAGTTTGAGGTGTTTGGATCACAAAGAAGAACGTTTGTGAGACGCAGAACAAATGAAAAGATGCTGGAAGAATGCCTGACGCCATCTGTTAAGCATGGTGGAGGTAATGTGATGGTCTGGGGTTGCTTTGGTGCTGGTAAGGTGGGAGATTTGTACAGGGTAAAAGGGATTCTGAATAAGGAAGGCTATCACTCCATTTTGCAACGCCATGCCATACCCAGTGGACAGCGCTTGATTGGAGCCAATTTCATCCTACAACAGGACAATGACCCTAAACACACCTCCAAATTGTGCAAGAACTATTTAGAGCAGAAGCAGGCAGCTGGTATTCTATCGGTAATGGAGTGGCCAGCGCAGTCACCAGATCTGAACCCCATTGAGCTGTTGTGGGAGCAGCTTGACCGTATGGTACGCAAGAAGTGCCCATCCAACCAATCCAACTTGTGGGAGCTGCTTCTGGAAGCGTGGGGTGCAATTTCTCCAGATTACCTCAACAAATTAACAGCTAGAATGCCAAAGGTCTGCAATGCTGTAATTGCTGCAAATGGAGGATTATTTGACGAAAGCAAAGTTTGATGTAAAAGAAATCTTATTTCAAATACAAATCATTATTTCTAACCTTGTCAATGTCTTGACTCTATTTTCTATTCATTTCACAACGTATGGTGGTGAATAAGTGTGACTTTTCATGGAAAACACAAAATTGTTTGGGTGAGCCCAAACTTTTGAACGGTAGTGTACATACATACATACATGTACACCCGTACAAACTACAACACAAAAGCAAACTACGACAAAAAACAAAACTACTGTGTGTGGCGGTGAGTCCTTTTATCTCTGCGTTGTTCTGAAACTTTAGGATTACTATTCCGACATGGTTTTCAAAAACATATTGTTTGAAAACACAAGTGTGAACCCTTTCAAAAAGGTATTTCATGTACCATGCAAAACCATACATAATCATCAAGACACCATTCTTCACTGAGCATCAACGGCTGTATATGTGGTCATTTACCAGTAACAGCAGATAAGCATACTGTAAATATGTCTCTCTTTCAGAGACAGGCGGAAACATACAGTGATTGTTTGCTACGTATTCCAGAGTTCATTTCCCAGTGTGCTTTTTGTCAGGTACAGATTTCATAACAGCGGCAACACCCTGACCCATGAAAGAAAGTCGTTTCACATTTTATGCAACAATGAGTTTGTGCACACTTTATTTATATATATTTTATTATAATTTTTATTTAATTGTAAAGAATTTGCCATCTATTTTTATGGAAAAACCTATAACGTGGTTTTAGGAATGGAAGAAGTCCAAATCAGCTTTGAGTCTGTTAATTCCAATAAAAACAGATGGCAAATTCTCTCTCTCTCTCTCTCTCTCTCTCTCTCTCTATATATATATACAGTATATATATACAGTATATATATATATATATATATATATATATATATATATATATATATATATATATATATATATATATATTAGTGGTGGGCATAGATTAATTTGTTTAATCTAGATTAATCTCACTGTAATCTTGGAATTAATCTCGATTAAAATGGCTAATTTGGGGGGGGGGGGGGGGGGGGTGCGTAACCCACCCGGACTTACGACCGACGGGGGGGGGGGGGGGGTGCGCGCAATCGTAACCCACCCCGGACCTACGACCGACGGGGAGGGGGGGTTCGCGCAATCGTAACCCACTCCAGACCTACGACCGACGGGGAGGGGGGGTTCGCGCGATCGTAACCCACCCCGGACCTATGACCGACGGGGAGGGGGGGTTCGCGCGATCGTAACCCACCCCGGACCTACAACCGCCGGGCAGAGGACACAGCCGTTCCGCAGCGCAGCCATTTGGCGGCGCTTACCTTCCTTGGTGGAAATCCGGTATAGACCCAGCTCCCAACCCAACTTTGACAATTAGATTAACAGCGATATTTTATTTTTTTTATCGCGCGATAAGAGTCTTGCGTTATCGCAGCACGTTAACGCCGATAACGGCCCACCACTAATATATATATATATATATATCATTGTTCGGTTTCTTCTATTTCTAGTACCTTTAATGACTATATTGATTAGACTGAAGTTAAAAATACACTATCCACTTCTAGTACACAAATATTGGCAAATGTAAAAATGTGTAAATTTTTACATGTCCATGATTTCAAGAAATTCAAGAAATACAATAGAACCGACTGTCTACATCATCATCATCATCATCATCATCATCATCATCATCATCATCATCATCATCATCATCATCTTGCTTAATGTTCAGAATAATGTCATGTAATGTCCTTGTGAGTGCTAATGGTGTATTAAGCTCTCTTGTCTCCTAGACTTGATGCAGACGTTGACCCTGACCGCTGCCGGTGTTAAGTGTGGCCCACCTTAGTGAATAGGCCGTGAACTACGACACGAAGAGAGAGCGAGAGAGAGAGAGGGGGGGGAGATGTCATTTAAAAGTTCCGCCCACATTAGGCGCAACACCCACACGTTGAATCCTTACCCACTCCATTTCACATATGAAGGATTTTCTATTTTTTTAACTGTCCAACAGCAAATGGACGTATTGAACACTTTAAAAGGATGCTTGTCATACTGTTCAGCATCCGGTTCTGCACCTGTGGCCCTCTATCAATACATTGATAAAGGGAAGATTTTGGATTTCTAAACACCATGTGTTGGGTCATTCTGCCTCACTTCTCACTTTGTGGTGTCCCTCTGTTTTGCCAGCCAGCTGGTCTGCCGGTCTTCTCATTCTCCAGCTACAAGGAAATAAATCTGATTCATTCAACATATATTGCATCGTAAACCACTGATAAGCATCATCATCAAAAAAAGGAATATTCAGAATTTGGAATTTTAAAGAGAGTAATTGTGACAAAAATGTACAATTGCGAGGTCACACTATGAAGTTAGAAAGTAAGTTTGGATGACACAGACAGTCTAACAGATGTACAGACACATGTTCTCTGAGAAATTCTTGAGATGAAAATGAATAGACTCTTTATTTATGCACCAAAGAGAAAATAAGGTATAATAATTGAGTAATAACTAGCTGGCAAAACATGAAACATGACATGAAATGTTACCTAATTTCATCCAAATGTTATGTTTAACTAATTTGACCTTTAATAACCTGTAAATTCAGTTGTTTTTGAGATTGCATTAACATGACCGGGCTTAACAGCCAATAACAACATCATGGCACGTGATTTACATATGGCAGTACCCAATAGGCATGCTAAAATTCCTGGAAGACCGAATCATATGCCTTCGATATTTTGCACCACCCAGATATCCCACTTCACTTGGAAATACCTCACTACGCTCCTCTGACTATAGTTTTACACCAGCTTTAATAAAGTACCATAGCAAATATCATAAATACCTAACCCTAACCCTAACCTAACCCTAACCTAACCCTAACCCTAAACTAACCCTAACCTAGCCCTAACCCTAATCCTACCCCTAACCCTAAACCTAACCCTAAACCTAACCCTAAACCCTAACCCTAATCCTACCCCTAACCCTAACCACATTGAATAGGGCTGAGAGGCGGGTTATGGTGTGCCAATGCCCCACAGTCCTGGACTAACAAAAGATTATCACAATACTAAAACCCTAACCCTGTCCATGTATGTCTGCGTGTGTGTGTGTGTGTGTGTGTGTGTGTGTGTGTGTGTGTGCACGTGTGTGTGTGCGTTTCATCTCAATAGTGGGTGCATCAAATATAACTGGAGAAGATTCAAAACAGAGAGAGAGACCCTAACCCTAAACCTAACCCTAACCCTAAACCCTAACCCTAACCCTAAACCTAACCAAACCATAACCCTAACCCTAAGCCTATCCCTAAACCCTAACCCTAACCACATTGAGGAGGGCTGGGAGGCAGGTTATGGTGTGCCAGTGCCCCACAATCCTGGACTAACAAAAGATGATCACTATACTAAAACCTAACCCTAATCCTAACCCTAACCCTGTCCATGTATGTCTGCGTGTGTGTGTGAGTGCACGTGTGTGTGTTTCATCTCAATAGTGGGTGCATCAAATATAACTGAAGAAGATTCAAAACAGAGAGAGACCCTAACCCTACCCTAACACTAACCCTAAGTCGTTAGACCTGGGCATTCGGGGCTATAGCCCCGGATCTTTTGGGAATAGCCCCGGATCTCTGTGCCGTGAAATAAAAAAATAACCCCCCCCCCCCCCCCCCCCGTCGGTCGTCGGTCCAGGGGGGGGTGGTTGTGGGCCGGTCCAGGAGAAAATTGCCAGGGCCGATTTTCTTTCCCAGTCCGACGTGTTCTGGGCTACAGCCCCAAATCATTTCAATTGCTAGCGACGTCCATGCTCCTGTGAATTTAGAAAAAGTAATTGAGTTTCTAGGACCTTCCTATCAAAAGTTAAAAAACTGTAATTAGTCCTCCAAGACATATGAATGACTTGACCTGATACAAACACCCACACCCAATATCTCAATATAAGTCCCTAACTCCCGGGTGACCAATTAAGGCTGAATATGACCCAACTTCACCGTATTTCACCCAACCTCTCCCTTTAAGTCCCTTTCTTACCAAATCACTGAAAAAGAATGAAAAACCCCAAACCTAACTCTGTATTTCCACATAAATTATCCAACTTCTCCGTACCATCCCCAGACCAAAAGAAATGTAAAAGTATGTTCCAACCTCTCTGTATTTCCATATATATGACCCAACTTATCCTTTTTGTTACCAAAACCAACAAAATGTCACAAACACCTTTAACATGGATTATCCAACATCTCTAGAACACAGTTTTTCCCAGGACCCAATTTATACCATGGATAAACTCTTCCGATGACCCCAACTGGTCCAAAAACCCAAGTTGTCGAAAGTCAAACTTCTGAGATTTCAACTTATGGGATTCAAACTCCCGGGATTCCAACTGTTGTGAAAAGCAGTTTCTCTTCAAACTATTACTCACGCGTGTTCTTTAATGAAGCGATAGAAGAAGATTTAGTTTACTCAATAATCAGTTTTATTCTTAACACCAGTAGAATGTGCAAAGTTTTACAGAGCTCTGGGTCCAACTATGTTTCCCTGACAGAACAACAAAGTGTGTGTCAGTTCACAAAGTCTGCACACCAACTATCCCTGACCCAGGAAGTTATATACACATTAGTGAAAACGTCATAACAAAGGCTGTCTTCTTCTCCTCCGGCTGTTGACGTCTTCCTCCCTCGTCCTTGTGGTGTCTGACTCCAGCGCCAGATTGTTGCCTCCGGGTATTATCTAAAAGATTCTTTACACGTACAGCGACAAGCCTACCTGTTCTTTGCCATCATCTGACCTCACACTATCTACTCTACACATGTCACCAACAACGCACTCATTCCGATCCTGAGGAGCTGCCCCCATGCTTACATGCCTCTGCTCATATCTCATGACTCTGTCCTTCGTCAGCAGAAAGGCACCGAGGCTAGTACGACCCCAATTATTGGTTATATGATAGATATAAAATATAACCATACCTTCACAACTTAAGAGATTCTAACTGCTGGATTCCAACTTCTGGGACTCCAACTGCTGGGATTCCAACGTCTGGGATTTCAACTTCTGGGATTTCATCTTCTGGGATTCCAACTTCTGGGATTCCAACTTCTGGGATTCCACCATGTCACACTACAACTTCTCACACTCTATATTGTAGGATATGTCCAACCATCCCCAAACCAACAAAAATGTCAAAGTATTTGACCCAACATCTCTGTATTTCCATATCAATGACCCAACTGTCCGACTGCCTGTTGCCGAACCCTCGCCTGCCCGACTACCGCTTGCCTAGCCTGGCTTGTTGTTATTCCCTTTGTCCAAATAAATCCCACTGTCTTTTCATCCCGTCTCCACCTCCCTGTGTTCAGCGTTTGGGTCCACTCGTCCTGTTTCATAACAGTATGAACTGGCCAGCATGGACCCAGCTGCCACAGAGGCTGTCCGCCGGGCGATCTCCTACCTACAGGCTCAACTGGGTCAACACGACCAGGCTCTGCAGGAGATAACTTCCTCCCTCCGGGAGTTATCTCTTACTATCACCTCCCGGCTCCATGTCACCCTGGAACCACCAGCCCCAGTTCCTAGCCATTCGGCCTCTCCCTGGGAGCCATTCATTCCAGCCCCCGAACGCTACGATGAAGACCTGGGACTATGCCGATCGTTCCTACTCCAGTGCTCCCTGGTGTTCGAGCTACAGCCCCAGACCTACCCCACCGACAAGGCTCGGATCGCTTACCTGATCGGTACATTGCGGGGTGAGGCTCTCGTCTGGGCAACGCCGGTTTGGGAGCGCAGTTCCGCGGCCTGTTTTGATTATTCCGCTTTCACCGAGGAGATGCGGAGGGTTTTCGATCACCCAGTCCGGGGCAGAGAAGCGTCTCAACGCCTTCTACTTCTCCATCAAGGTTCCCGCAGCGTCGCCTCCTTCGCAGTCGAGTTTCAGACTCTTGCGGTGGAGAGCAGTTGGAACGAGGAGGCTCTGCAGGGGGTTTTCTTGAACGCGCTGGGTGGGGACATCAAGGATGAGTTGACCTCCCGGGAGGAGTCCTCGGATCTCGAGCACCTGATCGTTCTCGCCATTCGGGTGGACAATCGCTTGCGCGAACGCCGCAGGGAGAGGGCTCTACGCTCTTCTTCAACACCTTCTTCCATGCCTCCTGCGGCATCTCGCCCTCCTCTTTCGGTTTCCTTTCCATCACGTCACGAGCGGACACCTCCTTCTGGTTCCGACCCCATGCAGATCGGACGCACACACCTCTCCCCTGAGGAGAGGGAGCGCCGGATTCTCTCCCGAACCTGCCTCTACTGTGGTCAGACGGGCCACTTCCTGTCTGGATGTCCCTCTCGCCCGGGAAAAGGGACAGGCTCGCCAGTAACCCGGGGAATACTGGCGAGTCGTGCTCTGGACCCCTCGGTTTCCCGCCCCCTACTTTGTGCCACCCTCTTGTGGCAGGATCAGACTTTTCCGCTTTCCATACTCCTTGACTCCGGTGCAGACAAGAGTTTTATTGACCGGGAGGTGGTTCACCAGCTGGGGATCGACAATTGGACTCCCCAATTGAGACCCAGGCACTAGACAGGAGGTCACTCGCTCGGGTGGAGCGTCGTACTGTTCCTGTCAACCTGCTCGTTTCGGGTAATCACCACGAGTCCATCTCACTTCTCATGACTTCTTCCCCCCTCTCACCGGTCGTTCTAGGGTACCCCTGGCTCAAGACCCACAATCCGCAGATTGACTGGGTAACCGGACAAGTCATTTCTTGGAGTACGCACTGTCTTTCCCACTGTTAGCGCTCCGCCCAGTCTCCTCGGGCGCCGGAGCTCGGTTCCGCTACTACACCTCCCAACTTGTCCTCTGTCCCGGAGGAGTATCGCGATCTCGGACCGTTTTTTAGTAAAGCCCATGCCCTGTCCTTGCCCCCTCATCGCCCTTATGACTGTGCTATTGACGAACGGGAGTCCATGGAGGAATATATCGGAGAGTCCCTCGTCGCCGGAATCATCCGCCCGTCTTCGTCGCCAGTAGGAGCAGGATTCTTCTTTGTTAGCAAGAAGGACCGCTCACTACGTCCCTGTATTGACTACCATGGTCTGAACAATATCACCGTGAAAAACAAATATCCCTTACCCCTCATTAGTTCTGCCTTCGTTCCCCTCCATGGAGCCGTGGTTTTCTCAAAACTAGACTTGCGCAATGCGTACCATTTGGTCCGCATCCGGGAGGGGGACGAGTGGAAGACCGCGTTCAACACCCCATTGGGTCACTTCGAGTATTTAGTTATGCCCTTCGGGCTCACCAACACCCCCGCGGTCTTCCAGTCCTTTGTCAGTGACGTTCTCCGGGACATGTTGAACCATTCCGTTTTCGTTTAGCTCGATGACATCTTGATCTTCTCCAAGTCCGTGGAGGAGCACAGGACTCACGTTCGACAGGTTCTGCAGCAATTGTTGGAGAACCAACTTTATGTTAAGGCGGAGAAGTGTGAATTCCACGTCCCATCCATCTCCTTTCTGGGATACATCATCAGCCAGGGCCAGATTGAGATGGACCCCTCCAAGGTCTCTGTGGTGGCCGAGTGGCCCTCACCCCCAACCCGCAAGAGACTGCAACAATTCTTAGGGTTCACCAACTTCTATCGGCGATTCATACGAGGCTACAGTCAAGTCGCAGCACCCCTTACGGCCTTGACCTCCACCAAGAGCGCCTTTGTATGGACCCCAAAGGCAGAAACCGCCTTTCTGGACCTCAAGAAGCGGTTTGTATCCGCGCCTATTCTCATCCAACCAGATCCCTCTCTCCAGTTTGTGGTGGAGGCCGACGCTTCTGACACCGGAGTGTGCGCGATTCTCTCCCAACACTCCCCCTCCGACCACAAGCTCCACCCCTGTGCCTTCTTCTCCCGCCGGCTGTCCCCGCCGGAGCAAAACTATGATGTCGGCAACCGCGAGCTCTTAGCCGCCAAGCGGCTAAGAGCTCGCTAAGAGTGGCGACATTGGCTGGAGGGCGCGGAGCATCCATTTATTGTTTGGACCGACCACCGCAACCTGGCCTATATCCAGTCAGCCAAGAGACTGAATTCTTGACAGGCCAGGTGGGCCTTATTCTTCGGTCGTTTTAACTTCTCCCTCACCTATCGTCCCGGCTCCCAGAACGTTAAGCCGGATGCCCTGTCCCGCCTGTACTCCCCCGAGAACCCCGGTACAGACCCCGAAACCATCCTGCCACCCACTTGTCTGATCGCCACACTCACCTGGGAGGTTGAGTCCACTGTACGCCTTGTGCAGAGGCAGCAGCCAGACCCCGGTACCGGTCCCCCCAATCGTTTGTTCGTTCTGGACGCTGTAAGGTCCAGGGTACTGGTCTGGGCTCATTCCTCCAGGCTCACCTGCCACCTGGGAATCAACCACACGTTGGACTTCATCCGCCGGCGATTCCGGTGGTCCACTATGGACGCAGATGTCCGTTCCTTTATTGCGGCGTGCGCAACCTGCGCCCGGAATAAGACCTTGACCCGTCCCCGTTCCAGCCTGCTATGACCCCTACCCATTCCTAGCCGTCCTTGGTCCCACATCACCCTGGACTTTGTCACCGGTCTGTCCCCGTCGGAGGGCAACACCACTATACTCACCGTTTTTCTAAGGCCGCGCACTTCATTTCTCTCCCCAAGCTCCCCTCCTCAAGGGAGACCGCAGACCTCTTGGTTCAACACGTGTTCCGTCTGCATGGCATCCCAGCGGACATTGTCTCTGACAGAGGTCCCCAGTTCATCTCTCAAGTGTGGCGTGCGTTCTGCGGGGCTCTAGGTGCCACATCCAGCCTCTCCTCCGGATTCCACCCCCAGTCCAATGGACAATCTGAGCGGGCCAATCAGGAGATGGAGGCAGCACTCTGCTGCATCTCCCACGCCAGTCCCACCTCTTGGAACACTCCCCTGGGTCGAATATGCCCATAACACTTTAGTTAACGCATCCACAGTGTTATCCCCATTCATGGCCTCGCTGGGATATCAACCACCCCTGTTCCCCGAATTGGAGGACGAGATAGCCGTCCCGTCGGTCCAGACCCACCTGCGCAGGTGCAGGCACACGTGGAAACGCACGCGTGTTGCATTACTCCGTGCATCCTCCCGCTCCCAGTTGCAGGTCAATAAGCATCGGCTACCTGCCCCCCAGTACGCGCCCGGACAAAGAGTTTGGCTTCGGGCAAAAGACCTTCCCTTGAAAGGAGTCCCCCCCAAACTCTCCCCCCGTTTCATTGGTCCATTTGAGATAGAGACTATCATTAATCCCTGTGCCGTGCGACTCAGACTTCCTCCATCCCTCTGTGTGCATCCGACCTTCCACGTTTCCCAGGTCAAGCCCGTCTCCATCAGCCCGTTGTCTCCTACCGTTCCACCCCCACCTCCTCCCAGGGTCATAGACAACCACCCGGCGTGGACGGTCCATTGTCTCCTGGATGTGCGGCGTCGCGGCCAGGGACACCAGTACCTCGTCGACTGGGAGGGGTAAGGTCCTGAGGAGCCCGCCTGTTGCCGACCCATCGCCTGTCCGACTGCCCGCCTGTTGCCGACCCATCGCCTGTCCGACTGCCCGCCTGTTGCCGACCCATCGCCTCTCCGACTGCCCGCCTGTTGCCGACCCCTTGCCTGTCCGACTACCTGCCTGTTGCCGAACCCTCGCCTGCCCGACTACCGTTTGCCTAGCCTGGCTTGTTGTTATTCCCTTTGTCCAAATAAATCCCACTGTCTTTTCATCCCATCTCCGCCTCCCTGTGTTCAGCGTTTGGGTCCACTTGTCCT
Organism: Merluccius polli; assembly: GCA_030340625.1. NCBI lineage: Eukaryota > Metazoa > Chordata > Actinopteri > Gadiformes > Merlucciidae > Merluccius > Merluccius polli. Next base: position 19,104 of record JAOPHQ010003138.1, on the reverse strand, counting down.
GTTTCATAACACAACTTCACAATTTTTTACCCTAACACCCAATATGTCAAAGTACGTGTGACCGACTTCTTTGTAATTTCTATGCCAATGACCCAGATATCCACTTTTTAACAGAATACCCAACAGGTAAAAGTATGTTCCAACCTCTCTGTATTTCAATATAAATGACCCAACTTATCCTTTTTGTTACCAAAACCAAAAACATGTCACAAACACCTTTAAAATGTATTATCCAACATCTCTAGAACCCAGTTTGTCCCATGACCCAATTTATACCATGGATAAACTCTTCCGATGACCCCAACTGGTCCAAAAACCCAAGTTGTCGAAAGTCAAACTTCTGAGATTTCAACTTATGGAATTCAAACTCCCGGGATTCCAACTTATGAGATTCTAACTGCTGGATTCCAAATTCTGGGACTCCAACTGCTGGGATTCCAACGTCTGGGATCCCAACTTCTGGGATTTCAACTTCTGGGATTCAAACTGCTGCGATTACAACTTCTGGGATTCCACCATGTCACACTACAACTTCTCGCACTTCATATTGTAAGATATGTCCAACCATCCCCAAACCAACAAAAATGTCAAAGTATTTGACCCAACATCTTTGTATTTCCATATCAATGACCCAACTTCACAATTTTTTACCCTATCACCCAATATGTCAAAGTACGTGTGACCGACTTCTTTGTAATTTCTATGCCAATGACCCAATTATCCATTTTTTAACAAAACACAGAACATGTTAACATATGTGTGACCCAACTTCTTTTTATTTCTACACCAATGACCCAAAGTATCCACTTTTTCACAATACACCCATCAGGTCAAAGTACGTGTGACTGACTTCTTTGTAATTGCTATGCCGGTAACACTTTACAATAAGGTACGCAAAACGTGGGTAGTTACTGAGGAACGAATGAGTAACGAATGATGAACGACCAGGGCCCTAACTGGGGCCCTAATGGGGCCCTAACAGGGCCCTAAGTGACAGTTACTCAGTAACTACTGAGGAATTACTGGTAAACAGACTTGGGGACTACTGTATTCGTTACTGAGTAACTGTCACTTAGGGCCCTGTTAGGGTTCCAGTTAGGGCCCTGGTTGTTCATCATTCGTTACTCAGTAATGAATACAGTAGTCCCCTCGTCTGTTTACCAGTAATTCCTCAGTTACTGAGTAACTGTCACTTAGGGCCCTGTTAGGGCCCCAGTTAGGGCCCCAGTTAGGGCCCTGGTTGTTCATCATTCGTTACTCAGTAACGAATACAGTAGTCCCCTAGTCTGTTTACCAGTAACTCCTCAGTAGTTACTGAGTAACTGTCACTTAGGGCCCTGTTAGGGCCCCAGTTAGGGCCCTGGTCGTTAATCATTCATTACTCATTCGTTCCTCAGTAACTACCCACATTTTGCGTACCTTATTGTAAAGTGTTACCGCTATGCCAATGACCCGGATAGCCACTTTTTAACAGAATACCCAACAGGTATGTCCCAGCCTTTCCATTTTCCATATAAATGACCCAACTTATTTTTTTTACCAAAACAAACAACATGTCGCAAAGACCTTTAAAAATATATTATCCAACATCTCTAGAACCCAGTTATTCCGATGACCCTAATTTATACCATGGATAAACTCTTCTGATGACCCCAACTGGTCCAAAAACCCAAGTTGTTGATGTGTGTCCTATTTGTGACCCAACATCTCCATAAGTCCATGCCAATGACCTATATTCTTCCTATCTTCAGATTAAGGATGCAACTTCAACATACAGACAAGGAGACCCATATCTGAGCCTCTTTTTATCACCCTGGCATCCAACAACAAATATGTACACTGTTTCTTCTAAGCCTTTCATTGACACAACTTTTAAGAATATACAATGTAAATGCACAACTTCAAAGTATAATTACTTAATGTTAAGAAAATGCTTTTATTCTATTCAGGAGACGTCAGTCTGTTAGACTTGCAGTCTAAGAGCAATGAGTTCAGAGAGCAATACCTGCTAGGTTCAAGTAAGAGCATCTCCACTGTCCACTGAAGTGTGTCTGTGACATGTGTCTCTGTCCTGACATTTCATGCCACTATACCTTTCAAACTTCAGCCATAATTGATTGGAAAGCATAAATCCACACATTTCTTGAAATGCATTTATTAACAAAGTCATAACAAGATAAAATTAATCTTGCCTTCATGTCAATGAGATACTTAGTGTATATTGGAGAGGTCATGTTCTGACTCTTATGGTTGGCAAGTGTGAACCAAACTTAATCAAAACACATTCCACATCACTGATGGGCCCATGAAGGCTCCATACTGGCCTAAGGGCCCATTCCATGAGGTCCCGTGAGTCTATAATGTATTTTGACCAAATTTTATGTGGGGGCCCCGGGGTGCCCTAAACCTAACTCTCAAGGGCCATTCCATGAGGGCCAGTTATCCTATAAAATACTTTCACTAAATTGGGCTTAGGGGATCCAAACAACTCCATAACATTCCACTTGGTCGGTAGAGGGCCCTCCACATCTGTGATCCATGCTGTGGCCATAGGTGAGTTGTCAAGAACATCAAAAGGCTGTTTCCTAGGTCAGTCGGTGGTCAGAATCATGACCCAACCTCTCCGTCTTTCCATGCAAAAGAACCAAATTCTTGTTATCTTTACATTATGCAACTTCAACAAATGGAGAAGGCTTCATATCTGTGTCTCTTTTTATCTCCCTTAATGGCATCCGACAATTGTAATGAATATAATAATAAATCGAAAAGCATAAATGCACACATTTCTTGAAATTAATTTGTAAAAAGCTCAGAACAAAATAACATTAAAGGTGAAAACATAAAAAACGTGTGTTTGTGTGTGTGTTGGGGGGGGGGGGGGGGGGGGCTCGGTACAAATGAAGAATTAACTATATCTTTTTACAACGGTTTTCTTTTTATTAACTGTCTTCAACCACCTTCCTACACTGTCTCTTCTTTTTTCTTCTCCTCCATCTTCTGCTCTTCCTATTCCTCCAAGGGCCCATTGGTGCTCTGTGGTTCCTCTCTGCTTAGCATCATCTTTATCTCCATCACAGTATCCGCCAGTAATGTGTCTAGCTATTGGAATGTAAAATATTTTATCCATTAAGAGAAATGGAAACAAACCGTTGAACATTTCATTATATTAGCTTAAACTTTTCAAATAACACACATCTAAATCTGAGTTCTCTTCTTTCTCTTCCCCATCATACTTCCTCTTTAGCGAGTTAGGTGTGGCCGGACTGACAGAGTCCTGCTCAAGCTGTTAAAAAATAAAAGAATAAAATACAAATAAAAACAGGAAAAATATAACATTTTAAAGGATACAAATGAATAATTAAAAGTCTTAATAATGACTGATATTCCTCCTTTTCAAAGCAAACTAAGAAATATACACAACTTTGGACATGCTGATTGGGTAGTGCCCACCACTGCTGCCCCCTGGTCCTTACCTGAATCTTGGGCTACCACCTGCTCACTTTCACCTGACTTCTGTTCCTCTTCCTCCAAGGGTCCATCCTTTTTGTTTAGGAAAAACATCATGAGAGGTAGACACTATGTATTCTACATTCAACGGACTTATACAAAGACATTTTTGCAACGAACATGTCACCACACTGAGAAAAAAGTTGGCACCTGCTGATTGGCTAAGGCTCACCTTCAATGCCCTCTGGACCTTAGGTGAACTATGAGCAATGGGCAAGGGCTCCTCCTTTTTAGAGAAATAATCATTAGATACCTATTTTGCATTCAAGGGACTAAAACTGAATAAATGGTTCTTATCTCCTATGTTTACATATAAAGATGGGTCGGATTTTCTTCGGGGTTGGGGGATGCGCAATCGCCCATCCCCCAACCAGTGTCTGACTGAAATTCAGCCATGCCCAGATATGTTCAACCAATCAGAGGTGGGCCCAATTTGAAGGTAAAGCCACCCCACATGTGAGTACAAGTTACTCAGGGCCCTATTCATAACTTAGGGCCCAGCTTGACTGTAAAGCCACCCCCAATGTGGGTATAAGTTTACTGACCCCTATTCATAACTTAAGGCCCAGCTCGACTGTAAAGCCACCCCAAAGGTGGGTATAAATATCCTCAATAACCACAAGACTGGGGGACAAACTTGGTCAACACTAATCAGAGGTCCACAGGGGTTCAGTTGGTGGTTCCTGTGGTCTAGTTTGAGGCCCCTAAAGGATTTTAAGCTAACCTTGATCAACTTACATTTAAGATCGATTGAAGATCAAGGATGGCCTCACAGAACCAGTATGCGGTCCCTAAGACAAACATGGTCAAAACTCATTGTAAGTGCATGGGTGGTCATAGGATGGCCCCTGGGGTCCCCTATGGAACCCTAAAAGCCTGTAAGCCAAAAAAACACATCCCAGGATCTTTTGAATGAACTATAGTGGCCACTCATGAAGTCCCAAGGTGTGTTTTGAATTTTTTTCTACATAATCTACAGCTCTGATTCTGACATATGTTGTTCATTAACTCATCTCAAGTCCACAAGCCAAGAACCACCTCTTTAGCTCCTTTCTAAGAGACATCAACCATATCACTGACTTGAAAGCAATGATAGGCCTAAGGTTAACTATCAAACAACTTTCACGGTCATGACAGGGTCATTTTAAGGCTTAGAGGCATGGAATTCACACCACCTACAGTGGACTACTGCCATAACAACATACTTCACACCTGGAAAGATACACCTATATTTGTGTCTCTGGGAAGACTCTGGAAGTTAGTCCATACGTTGCACCCAACTTCTAGGTATAAGCTATGGCAGACACCCAACATCCAAATTTATGTCCCTTATTTCAAAGAGTCATACATCTATATTTCTATCACTGGGAAGGGTACAAAGTGAGTTCAAACATTGCGTCCAACATTTAGGTATAAACTAGGGCAGACACCCAACATCCAGGTTTATGTTCCTTATTTCAAAGAGTCACTTAGTGTATATGGAAGGTGATTCAAACCACCTCATCCAGCAGGATGTGCAGAGTCCAAAGCACTCTTATTTTTAAGATTGGACATTCCTAGGCCAATAAGCCAAGAACCACCTCTGTAGCACCTTTCTAAGAGACGTCAACCATATCACTGACTTCAGAATCAGAAATACTTTATTAATCCCTGCAGGGAAATAGTGTTTGTCACAGCAGCTCCCAAATGGCAAGTCAGACAGAAAATGGCAAGGGAAGAGAAAACATTTGAAAATTATACAAGCCTCTAACATCAAAAGAAAAATTACTTTAAAACTATACACTTTGACAAATGTAACACTAGATGGGGTATAAATAACAGTTAAATAAAAAACAGTGACAGTAAAATAAAAACCAAGTAACTGTAAACAAAAAAAACAAGTAAATGTTAAATAAAAAATCAGTGCAAGCAATTTATAAATCTAAAACCTTATAAGAGAGACACTGATTGTTTAAAGTGCAGTATGCATGTGAGGGAATACAAAAATAAGGGTACTTATTTATTGCAGAAACAAGATCGGAAGCTATTGGACTTGATTTGGAGTGTCTGATATTTTGAGGGAGGAGTTGTAGAGACTAATGCTCACAGGTAGGAAAGACTTCCTGTGTCTCTCTGTGGAGCATCTTGGTGCCAGCAGTCTCTGACTGAAGGTGCTCCTGAGTCTGTCCAGCACCTCATGGAGTGGGTGGGAGTCATTGTCCAAGATGGCCTGCACCTTAGACAGCATCCTCCTTTCCAACACCACAGTCAGCGAGTCCAACTGCACCCCCACAACATCACTGGCCTTACGGACAAGTTTGTTAATCCATCCAGTTTGTTGCCATCGGCTACCTTCAAACCGCTGCCCCAGCACACAACCGCAAAGTAGATAGCACTGGCCACCACCGACTCATAAAACATCCTCAGCATCGTCCCGCAGATGTTAAAGGACCTCAGCCTCCTCAGAAGAAAGAGGCGGCTCTGACCCTTCCTGTAGACAGCTTCAGAGTTCTTAGTCCAGTCCAGTTTGTTGTTTAAGTACACTCCCAAGTACTTGTAATCATCAACAATGTCCACCGGGGCCCCCTGAATGGAGATAGGGGTTCCCTGTGTTTTCTTCCTCCTCAGGTCAACTAGCAGCTCCTTGGTCTTTGTCACATTGAGCTGTAGGTGGTTTAGCTCACACCATGTAACAAAGTTCTGCACTGTTGCCCTGTACTCGGTCTTCTCTCCACTGCTGATACATCCTACTATTGCAGAGTCTTCAGAGTACTTCTGAAGATGTCAGGACTCTGTGCAGTAGCTGAAGTCTGTGGTGTATAGGGCGAAGAGAAAAGGAGACAGGACAGTCCCCTGTGGAGCTCCAATGTTGCTAACCACTCTGTCCGATACACAGTGCTGTAGGCATACATACTGTGGTCTGCCAGTCAGGTAGTTAACAATCCAGGACACAAGGGAGGTGTCTACCTGCATAGCCGTTAGCTTCTCTCTCAGCAGGGCCGGACGGATGGTGTTAAAGGCACAGGAGAAGTCAAAGAACATGACTCTCACCATGCTCGCTGCCTTGTCCAGATGAGTGTAGGCTTGGTTCAGCAGGAAGATGATGGCGTTGTCCACTCCCAGGTGGGACTTGAAAGCAATGATAGGCCTAACTTTAACTATCAAACAACTTTCACGGTCATGACAGGGTCATTTGAAGGCCTAGAGGCATGGAATTCAAACCACCTATAGTGGACTACTGACATAACATCATACTTCACACCTGGAAAGATACACCTATATTTGTGTATCTGGGAAGACTCCAAAGTTAGTCCATACCCAACCCAACTAGCCCAACGTCTAGGTATAAGCTATGGCAGACACCCAACATCCAATTGTATGTCCCTTATTTCAAAGAGTCACTTAGTGTATATGGAAGATGATTCAAACCACCCCGTCCAGTAGGATGTGCAGAGTCCAAAACACTCATTATTTTTAAGATTGGACATTCCTAGCCCAAGATATGGTTGGTAATGGATTGTCAATTTTGGAAAATTACAGGATTTGGTGTAAGTCATGAAAGGACGTGGAGACCTGAAACTTCTCAAATGGGGTCCGCTTGAGGACTACTTTAACCTCAGAAAAGCATGCGGCTCTTGCATGTTTCAAAACAAATTTTTGATTTTCCCCATCCCAATTGTCAAGGGTGACCCACTCATAGCTTTGCAGAGCCTCTGACTGCAAGGAATTGTGCCTTTTAAGAAATATTTTTTTCTACAAAAGCTACAGCTCTGGTTCTGACATGTTGTCCATTATCTCATCTCGAGTCCAACAAGCCAAGAACCACCTCTCTAGTACCTTTCTAAGAGACGTCAACCATATCACTGACTTGAAAGCAATGATAGGCCTAACGTTAACTATCAAACAACGTTCATGGTCATGACAGGGTAATTTTAAGGCATAGAAGCATGGAATTCAAACCACCTATAGTGGACTCCTGCCATATTTATTGTATTTAGCGAATGCAAAGTCCTTAAGCCAAGCAGTTGCCTCCTGGTCTGCTGTATGGAGGGTAACTAATCCTCCTCTCAGTCTTTGGAGAGGACAAACTTCTATGATGTGTTCCATTGGTTTGCTCCTCTCCACAAGCACACAATGGTGTGGGGCTACTGCCCCATTTGTGAAGGCTGGCCAAGTAGGGGCCATGTCCAGTCCTGAATCGATTGAGTGTAGACCACTGTCTCCTTGGGAGGTTGGTGCCAGAGACCTGTAGGTTGGGGTCTAGCACCAGATGTTTGTTTGGAACCTCCTTGGACTCCCATTCCGTTTTCCAAGCCAATTGGATGGTGAAGTCAGCTGGTGGGGTGTTCTTCCAAATTGGTCGTCTAGATGGAAGTTGAGCAGTGGGTGGATTGTAGATATCTGCATGGATTGGTAGATGGGGAGAATCTTTGACCTTTAGAAGCATCTTGTGAGTGACTGCTTCTTGACGGATATGTGGTGGGGGGATGTTTGATAGGACAGGAGGCCAGGGGAGTGGTGTTGAACGGATAGTTCCGGTTATGGTTCTCATGGTAGTGTTGAGCTGGAACATGGTGTGTGTGGGGTGACCTGGACCAGACAGGGGCACAATATTCAGCTGCAGAGTATGCAAGTGCCAGAGCTGAGGTACACAGTGTGGAGGCAGCTGCCCCCCATTTTGCACCAGCGAGCTTCCAGAGCAGGTTGTTCTTTGACTTCACCTTAGCTGCCATCCTTTTTAGGTGTTCCTTGAAGGATAAGGTCCGGTCAAGGGTCACTCCAAGGTAGGTTGGATTAGGGGCATGCTTCAGCTTGAGTCCGCTCAGATAGATGTTTAGTTCTCTGGCAGCTTTTGCGTTGTGGAGATGGAATACACTGGAAAGTTTTTGTTGGGCTTGGTTTTAGGCGCCAAGTTTTGCAGAACTGGTCCAGTTTAGCAAGGTCATCAGTGAGCACCCGTTCCAGTTGATCAAAGTCTGGTGCTTGAAATGCCAGACAGATGTCATCTGCATAGATGAATTTGCGGGATTTGGTGGTGGGTAGATCATTTGTGTAGAGGTTGAACAGAGTTGGAGCTAGAACTGAGCCTTGTGGGAGCCCATTTGTCTGCCTTCTCCATGCGCTCGTGTTCTGACCGAGGTGAACTCTGAACTGTTTGTCAGCAGAGTTTGAATTATTGCTGTTGCCCAGGCAGGGAGCGCTTTTGAGAGTTTGAGTAAGAGGCCTTTGTGCCAGACCATATCATAGGCGGCTGTGAGGTCGAGGAGCACAGTCCCTGTCTTCAGTCTGCTCTCGAAACCATTTTCGATGAAGGTGGTTAAGGCCAGTACTTGTTCTCCTGTGCTGCGATCCTTGCGAAAACCTGCCTGATCCACACAAAGAATTTCCTCTACTCCAGGAGAAATACGTTGTAGTATTAGTCGTTCCAGAACTTTGAAAGGAACGCTGAGTAGGGAGATTGGGCAGTAGCTGGCTGGTAGTTTGTGGTCTTTGCCAGGTTTTAGCATGGCAATAACTTTTGCTGTCCGCCATTTCTTTGGGATCAAGTTTGTCTTTATGATCCTGGTGTAGAATTGTGTCAGCTAGGTTAGGGCTCGGGGGCCAAGGTGTTTCATGAACTCTGGAGAGATGTTATCATATCCTGCTGCCTTTCCACATTTCAGGCCCTGCAGGACTTTCTCCAGTTCCGCAACCTCAAAAGGCTCAGGATTTCTATCCTCTCTGAGCGCTTGTTGGTGTTTCTTTAGCTCAGTTGTAACTGCTCTTCTGGTGTCTTTGTCTTGGGTTGCTTCTGCAATAGCCAGTAGGTGGGATGCAGCCTGGTTGGGTGTGACAGATGCTCGGTTTTGGCTGGGGGGCTTCTGTGCAGTTCCTAGACGGCGGATGCTCCAACATTTCCTGCTAGAGTGTGTGAAGTTCAGGTCAGCTACTGTCTCCTCCCATTTCCTTCACCGAGCTGTAGTTAGCGATTCAATGAGATGGCCTGCTATCTCAGGGTCCCCTGATCTTTTGTAGGCCTGTAGGAGTGCAGCGCTTTCTCCGTCCAGACATGGGACGTAGAGGGGTCGGTAGCCTCGTGGGATTGCTGAGTGGGCAGCTTTATAGATGGCGCTGCAGAAGCGATCGTATGCTTCATCTACAGTGATGGTGTGGAGTGGGATGGTGACGACACTCCGGTCCAGGATTTCACTGTATTTCTTCCAGTTGGCTTTGCAGAAGTTCCAGTGCATCTTCCTTCCTTCCTTACTTCCTACAAGCAAGGGCCGGTGTTGACTGTGTGGAAAATCGTCAAGAATGAGGGTCTGAGCAGGATAGGGCGTTCCATTCAAAGAGCTGACCCAACACAGGTCAGGAGAGTAGTCTTTCTTCCACCTGGCGGAGTGGAATGTTCCTCTTTGTTTGGGATTGTGTATCAGAGCAAGGTCATTTCTAGATGCCCAGTCTGAGAGTGCCTCTCCATCACTATCCACTACTGGGTATCCCCACTCAGGGTGGTGGCTGTTGAAGTCCCCCACATAGATGGCAGGGTGGGGTAGGGTGGGTAGGACCTGCAGATCCCAGTTGGCACTAGGAGGCTTGTACACGTTGGCAATATTGAAACCACTGATAGCTACTGTATGGTATCAGAGTAATGTGTTGTTGTCAAGTGGTTTGCTTCAGCTATGTCAGAACGCACTAGGGTGACCACCCGTCCCGCGTAGCGCGTGACCGCACAGTGTTTGAAACCCAATTGACGCGTCCCGCGAATTGAGACCTTGTCACGCATAATCAATACTTGCTCAAAAAAAATTGGTCGCTCTCGCTCCTCGAGCTCTTGTCAGCCAATCGAGCATCACTTGAGAGTTCAGCACGCTACAGTTGCCACACCCACTCCCCAGTTGAACTGCTGACTAGGTTGTCAGCGGTGTTGTTATTACAAGGCGGCACGCACGTTTACACCGACACCGACAGTGACTTTTGTATGTGCGCTTTTAATATCGAAGATGGCTGAAGCACCATCCACAAGTAAGAAGAGAAGGTGTGGGTACAGGAAAGAGTGGGAGAGTGCATATTTGTGGCTGAAAGCTATTGAGGGGGATAAAGATGGTATGTGCTAGAAATTGGTAAACCATTATCAGTGAGTCCACGCCAGGGGGGGGGGGGGGGGTGGTGGTGGTTGTCCCCCCATGTCCCCCCGAAACATACCCCTTGTCCCCCCTTGGGCTTCTTAGCAGGTGGTCACCCTAGAACGCACATAGGTGGCACGTCCATGTTTGGCATGCGGGGTGTAGCACAGGAGGTCAAAGCCATTGATGGTGTAGCGTCCTGCTTCCTCTGTGCCAATGTGAGTCTCTTGGAGGCAGATAACGTCAATCGAGTGTTGGGAGGCGAAGGACTTTGATGAGGCTTCGCTTGGCTGCAGAAAGGCCTTCGACATTTAGTTGTAGTATTCGAAGGGCAGGTCCCACCGCGAGGTGCTCTTGAGGCTGTTTGCTGTCGGCTTTGGGACTGTGACTAGGATTCTTTGACTTGGCTCTCAGGCGTCGTCTCTTAGAATTTAGTCTGCTGGTAGGATCATTTGCTTCCCCGGGCGAGCCCGGGTACTGGCAGGGGACGCGACGTGAACGCTGATCCATTGTCCCCCATAACAACATACTTCACACCTGGAAAGATACACCTATATTTGTGTCTCTGGGAAGACTCCAAAGTTAGTCCATACATTGCACCCAACTTCTTAGGTATATGCTATGGCAGACACCCAACATCCAAATTTATGTCCCTTATTTCAAAGAGTCCTACATCTATATTTCTGTCACTGGGAAGGGTACAAAGTGAGTCCAAACATTGCGTCTAACATTTAGGTATATACTAGGGCAGACACCCAAGATCCAAGTAGAAGTCCTTTACACGCTACTCTCGCTTGGAACATGATACAGGCATGCAACCGGCACTCCTCTGTTAGTATCAACTGCCCCAACCCTTGGTACGAGTTTGAAGAAGATCAGTAAATGTCAAAAAAATCTCTCCAAAAAATCATAAGGTATCCCTTTGGGTTTTTTGGGGTGAATATTTTGACTTTCTCTGATCTTCTTCAAGCTTGCACCACTTGTTGAGGCGGTTGAGACTAAGAGATGACTGAAGGGTGAATGGCTCTATTTTGTTCCAAGCCAGAGAAAAGTCAACAGAGTCAAAAAAGCAAAGGTTGAATCCAACCTCTAGGTATATACTAGGGCAGACACCTCACATCGAATTTCATGTCCCTTATTTCAAGGAGACTTAGTGGTGTCACTAAGTGTGTTTACATGTTGTGGTATCCCAGCCCTCAGGGGCCAATTCCTTTAGTCCCCTTGATTTATTATGTACCTTGACTCATTTTTCATTTGGGTCCCTGAGAGCTTTTAAAAAACTATTTTTTACAATGTTTTGCTGAGGGGCTCATGGGGCACCTGTACCAGGTCCCAGGGGCCACTCCACGACATCCTGAGGACTTAAAATTCACTTAGTAAGTTTTGCTCATGGGCCGCTAGGCAATACCCACAAGTGGGGTGTTAAAATGAATCAGGATCAATATGTCGGATCAATACTTTGATTTACTATGTTTAGGGACTTAAACTGACATGTTGGGTTTCAATACACACAAAGTGGGGTGGCAATATGGTTCAAGATCAAAACATCGGATCAATACTTTGATTTAGTAAGTTTAAAAACTAATACTGACATGTGGGGTGGCCATGGGCGTCACCATAATATAATTGGGGGGGGACACGCCCCCCCCCCCATCCTTGCAAAAAAGTCATTTGGACCCCCCCACATTTGCCATCAAAAATATTAGTGCATGACTGGTCTACTAGTCCAGCATTCTTTCCATTGCTTCACAATCAAATCCGTTCCACTTTATCAGTAGGGGGAATACCCATATAAATAGAAATCCATTCCGCGTTTTCCTGTTTTTTTAACACACAAAGCAGCATCACGCACCAAAGCAAGCCTATGTTGAGAGTCGGATCAACGACAGCGATAGACTTCAGAAACACAGACTGAACGCTGAACACAGTCACTTCAGTCCTCTGTGTATTAGTGTTGTCACGATACCAAAATTATCGCTTCGATACCGATACCAAGTTGAGAATTGCGATTCGATACTTTTTCGATACTTTTCCTGGACAAGGAGAAACACTCTCGAATAACATTGTTGTGCTTTACCGCGGCACTGCGGCGGCAGTGTGAAGTGCAAAACACACTGGCGCCGCAGCCAGGGCACATCTTTGGGCCGGCCCAGGACTGTCATAATACTTTTTTTTTTTTCATTTGTCCTGACCGGAGGTGGTGTGTTATGATCGCCCCCCCCCCCCGCCGTCGGTCCGGGGTGTGTTACGATCGTGTGCCCCCCCCAAGAATCGCGGTACTTTTGAAGTATCGGTGCACCGTGCAACACTACTGTGTATTACACCAGAACATAATAGTAGTCAGTAATTGCAGACCATGCAAGCTCCAAGGAAAATCAATGAAAGAGGGAGATCATTTTAAATCTAAAAACATGGTAAAATGCACCAGAATGCAGGAAATTGCATCTATTTCTTTCAAATTTTGGGGAGGACCCCCAGACCCCCCATCAAAATATGACCCCCCCACTTTCAAAAAGCTGGTGACGCCCTTGGGGGTGGCAATACCCAAAAGTGGGGTTGCAATATTGATCAAGATCAATACTTTAATTTAGTAAATTTAGGGACTCATACGGGAATGTGAGGTGGCAATACCTACTAATGGGGTGACAATATGGCTCATGATCTATATTCCGGATCAATACTTCAATTTAGTATGTTTAGGGAATCATACTGACGTGGGGTGGCAATACGCACAAGTGGGGTTGGCAATATGTATCAGGATCAATACAATTCATTAAGTTTAGGTTCTCTCATTGACATGTGGGAAGTGACAAACTTACAAATGGGGTTATAATTGACAAAATTGAGCAAAAGTGACCCCTAAACTGTGGCGAAAGCATGGTACTGCGACCCTGAAACAGAATTCCATGAGTTGGACTCACCCCGTTTCCCAGTAATTGGTACCCAATACACATGAATGGAAAGTCACACAACGTCCGACATCTCCATCAACTACCCTAACCCTAAACCGTAACCCTAAACCATAACCTAACCCTAACCTTAACCCTGACCCTGACCCTAACCCTAAACCCTAACCTAACCGTAAACCTAACCCTACCGCCAAACCCTACCGCCAAACCCTAACTCCAACCTAACCCTAACCCTAAACCTAACACTAAACCTAACCCTAACCCTAAACCCTAAACACTATCACTAACCCTAATGCTAACTCTACCCTTAACCCAAAACCTAACCCTAAACCTAACCCCAACCCTAAACCTAACCCTAACCCAAACCCTAACCATAACCATAACCTAACCCTAACGCTGACCCTGACCCTAACCTTAACCTAACCGTGAACACTAACCCTAACACTAACCATAAACCTAACCCTACCCCCTAACCCTAACTCCAACCTAACCCTAACCATAAACCTAACCCTAAACCCTAACCATAAACACTAACCCTAACCATGAACCTAACCCTACCCCCCTAACCCTAACTCCAACCTAACCCTAACCCTAACCATAACCATAAACCCTAACCCTAAACCCTAATCCTAACCTAACCCTAACCCTAAACCTAACCCTAACCCTAAACCCTAAACACTATCACTAACCCTAATGCTAACTCTACCCTTAACCCAAAACCTAACCCTAAACCTAACCCCAACCCTAAACCTAACCCTTAACCCAAACCCTAACCATAACCATAACCTAACCCTAACGCTGACCCTGACCCTAACCTTAACCTAACCGTGAACACTAACCCTAACACTAACCATAAACCTAACCCTACCCCCTAACCCTAACTCCAACCTAACCCTAACCATAAACCTAACCCTAAACCCTAACCATAAACACTAACCCTAACCATGAACCTAACCCTACCCCCTAACCCTAACTCCAACCTAACCCTAACCCTAACCATAACCATAAACCCTAACCCTAAACCCTAATCCTAACCTAACCCTAAACCTAACCCTAAACCCTAACCCTAACCTAACCCTTACCCTAACCCTAAACCTAACCCTAACCGTAACCCTAACCCTAAACCCTTACCCTAACCCTAACCCTAACCTAACCCTAACCTAACCCTAACCGTAACCCTAACCCTAAACCCTAACCCTAACCCTAAACCTAACCCTAACCTAAACCCAACCCTTACCCTAACCCTAAATACTTTGTGTTTGTGTTTTTGTGTGTGTGTGTGTGAGAGTGTGCGTGTGTGTGTGTGTTTATAGGTATATGTGTGTCTGTTTTTTTACTTCATGGTGTAGTTTCACCTGCACTATTCTGCTATTTACATTGAAAATGTGCTCTTAAAGTGGACTAGAAGTCCATTTGAAGAGCACTTTTAAGTCTGTTTGGGTCCTCTTTCTCTGTCTCTCACTCTCTCTCTCTCTCTCTCTCTCTCTCTCTCTCTCTCTCTCTCTCTCTCTCTTTCTTCCATGGCTTCCATGCATGGCTGTTAAAGAACACGTTGACCTTTCTCTTTTCCGGTTGCCTCTGTGGTTTATGGGAATGCAATGATACTGGCGAGGTGTGTGACCCTTGCACTCGTATCCTTGGCGTTCGTTAGTGCTGACAGCCATCAAAGTAAGACTTCCGCTCTAGTCTCCACCGTAATAAACCTCACACTGGATAAAGCAGCATGCAATGTGTTGTAAGTCTCCTGAGTGTGGTGCCCTATGAGGAGCATGACTGGGGTGAAACCTGTTCCATGTCCTGATTAGCAGGCGACCAGCCATCTTGAATCAAACACTTCTTTAGCATTTGTCATTTCATCTCCATTCGCCAAACATGAACTTGGAGTGAAATCAGAGTTCCGTAACATTGTGTTGAAATCTCCCCTGATTATCAACAGGCTGAAGGTTAATTGCCAATGGGGGGAAAGGTAAGGCAGTCAGAAGTGCCACGAGGATTTGTCTAAGCTGCAGGGCGATGTGTTTCACCCTGGCTTATGACCTCTTTACCAATTGGTTCACAGTGTACACAAGCACACAGAAACACACAGAAACACATAGAAACACACACACACACACACACACACACACACACACACACACATGTACTGACTGCTAACACACACACACACACATGCGCACGCATACACACACACACATACGCATATACATTAGGGATGTCCGATATTATCGGCCCACCGATATTATCGGCCGATATTGGCATAAAAAATCAATATCGGAAAATATCGGTATCGGTTTTTAAAAAAGCTCAAAATGACTAAAGTGGCCTATGGCATGTTATACCTTGTTGGAAAGCTCTATTTGTCCTGAGACGAATGCAAGCGACCATTTTCTGTTAGTACAAAGACAGTGTGAAATAAATAAACACTTTGTTTGAAATAATTTCAGACATCTGTTATGTTTCAAGTGAGGACGTGGTTTGATGACATCATCAAACGCGCCGCGCCGTCTCAATAACAAGCCTGGGTATGTGCGGCCGTGTAGTGGTACGCTAGTTGTAGCTGTAGTTATGTCGGTGGTTTGGAATTATTTCAAAGTTTCTACGTTGAAAACACGGCCGCATATATCGGTATCGGTATCGGTTGATATCGGTATCGGAAATTAAGAGTTGAACAATATCGGTTATCGGTAAAAAAGCCAATATCAGACATCCCTAATATACATACACCTGTATTGACGCTCACACACACACATGACACACATAATCAAGCTATCTACTACTAATAAATAAATCGTAACAGTACATAATATAAAGAAAGAAAAAAAAAAATATATATATATATATATATATAATATAATAATATATAATATATAATATAAAAAATATATAAAAGCAAAAAAATAGAAATAATTGTGTGTGTGTGTGTGTGTGGTGTGTGTGTGTGTGGTGTGTGTGTGTGTGTGTGTGTGTGTGTGTGTGTGTGTATAGACTATGGTCTCTATCGAATGTAGGCTAATGGGCCTGAATCCTGCTATATGACCACTTGTAATTATAGACAATAACAATGACTATAATCAGTGTCTGACTGATAGAAGGCAATCACACTGTTCATAAAATGCTCTCTTTTACACCTGAATTACCCTCCAAAGTGCTCATTGATTCTGGATTTATTTGATTCTTTGTGTTATTTGGAATACGAAGCATTGACTGAATTATGGTGGTTGTCATTTGTATGACAACTTCAATAATTACATCAATAATAATAATTTAAAAAAATATTGTCATCACCTCAACATACTTTGAAGAAATACACGGCAATACATTTTTTTTTCTCATTTAAAGATTACAAATAAATGGCAATTATTGTTTTTTTTCTATAACATAGCCTAATTGTAATTTACCATATCAAAATATGTGCTGAAAAATGTCCTGTATTTACAAAGCCATTTAAAATGAAATTATTTTGTGAAATGATCAGTTAATTTAACACTTGAGCCCAGATTCTAATGAACAGTCAGTAAGGCCCCTGCCGTGTCGATATCATGCCATTATGTGATTCCAGTGTTGTTGAAATACTGCAAGTCTTCCTTTATCCATTTAGTATTATCTGTTCTTTATAGCGTGCTACCGTTCTAACACTACTACTTTACAACACTACTGTTTATTCACAATCAATGTAACCAATACAAGGGGGTATTAGGCTGCAGTAAGTATATTGTAAATGAAAGTTTATGGTAAAACTGGCCCATAAACACCAGGTTGTATAAGTCTGAACAAGCTCCGACAGGACAAATTAGTTTATGGACGCAGGCAAGTTATTTGCTTGGTTTGTGGCCTTTTCATCTATTTGCTCTAATTATTGGGCTTGTGGACAGAGATGATGTAAACATTATTTGATTGGCTATAAACAGATTCCATTTAAAAGATGGAATGCAAGCGCAAGCGAAAGGTTACAGTTGGGTGATAACCCTAAAAAAACCCAGAGGTGATTCATTCTACGAGATTGCTTGTTATTTAGTTCTCATTTAGCTGTAGCTTTAATGTAATTTCAAATTTCTAACCCTAACCCTATTTTAAGGTTGGTATGATATTGACGATATCCGGATACCTGGAGAATGGACTGGCAGCCATTTTGTTTTCAGTTTTTCCACTGAGCTTAAGCCATTCGGGGTGTGCCCTGTAATGGCCGTCTGCCTCTCCAACATTCAGACCTGTCACATTCTTAAATACACAAAGTGCCTCTATCTGTATGCTGGACGCTGAGGCATACGCCCCCCAGAGCCACACATATATGACTAGTTAGAATGGTGAGCAAGCCACCCATTTCTGACATAGGCTACCCCTAATGGTTGCACGCTTGTTTTGGTTCATCAGATTTAAATTTTTTTCAATTCATTGTATAAAAAAAAAAAAGAAGTACCTCAGTTTCCGGTCATACGTTTCACTTCTTATCTGTTTTGTTTTTTTGTTTTTTTGGAGGCCTCCTTTAAAAGGAGAGCTTCCAGTGTGTTGACCTTCAGCACCTGCTGTGTCACCCAACTCCACTATCACCCAGCTCCTCCTCGACAACATATCTTTGTCTCTGTGGTGGAACCGTTTTTACAGCATCCAGGCCCAATAAACTTTATGGCGGTTAAGGAGCAGGGGGGGGGGGGGGGGGCAGTGAAACCCTACCAATGCCCAGGCTCATTACGTTCTGTTTACCTAAAGGAAAAGCCAGAGACTGACTGCTGCGGGCGACCGAGAAAAGGAAAGAGAAAGACAACAACACCTGTCGTCCGTGACAACCTGACGGCTCCTGATCCGCGTGGTGCGGAGGTTAGGCGCTATGCTGGGATGTGAGAGGAGCCTCCTCCGCTCAAGCACTCGGTCTCACATGCAACAGTGTCAATGTTTAAATACATCGTATTTATATATATATATATATATATATATATATATATATATATATATATATATATATATATATATATATATATATAATACATCATACACATATATATATATATATATATATATATATATACATATTGTATGGATACAATTTTGCTCCGACTGCAGTTTTACACGCACGCACACACACATACACATATATATATACTGTATATATTATTATTTTTTGTATTGTACACTATTCTCTGAATGTAGGTCACACAATTCACAATTTTACTAGTCACTATTCACATTTTGAATTTTAAGCATGCATTCACACACAAACGCACACATTCACACACACACACACACACACACACACACACACACACACACACACACACACACACACGCACACACAAGCACAAACACAAAAATTGTGTGCATAGTAGATAGTGGGATCCTCTTTTCTGTTTGT
Organism: Merluccius polli; assembly: GCA_030340625.1. Taxonomy (NCBI): domain Eukaryota; kingdom Metazoa; phylum Chordata; class Actinopteri; order Gadiformes; family Merlucciidae; genus Merluccius; species Merluccius polli. Next base: position 256 of record JAOPHQ010003138.1, on the reverse strand, counting down.
CCAGTGTTTCTCTTTGCCCTTTGGACACCACACCTTAACTCGTTGCCAGCAAGTGTTTGTGCGTGTGTGTGTGTGTGTGTGTGTGGGTGTGTGTGTGTGTGTGTGTGTGTGTGTGTGTGTGTGTGTGTGCATGCATGCTTAAAATTCAAAATGTGAATTGTGACTAGTAAAATTGTGAATTGTGTGACCTACATTCAGAGATAGTGTACAATACAAAAATAATAATATATATGTAATATATGTGTATGTGTGTGTG